>JAGFNQ010004125.1:29855-50247 GCA_024364735.1 Boesenbergia rotunda | reverse complement strand
GGGTGATCGATCCACAACCTGGGATCGGTCTGGTGATCGATCCAGGAGAGTCCCAAAGAAATCGCGATTTCTAATTGAGCGTTGGGGACCGATCAGGACAGAGCCTGATCGGTCTGGACCCAGCCTGATCGGTCTGGTGACCGATCAGGAGGCTCTCTGATCGGTCCGGTGACCGATCACTTTAATTCAAAATGCACTGTCAGACGCTCTGATCGCGTCTGAACGTATCCAATTCTCTGCGCTTAACTTCTGATTCTTGATTTACTGAGTGATATGCTATTCTAATACTCTGATCAAGCTGCAGGTGACAGGGAAGGATTCAAACACTCAAGGAGAAGTCAATGGAGGCTTTCCTTGGAGCAGGTTTGTCCGTTTTCCATCTTAGGTTGCAACGGCTGGAGCTGCAGACTAGAGCTGCTGACTGGAGCTTGCCTGAGGGGAGTTCAGGAAGTCCAGGGAGGGCTCAGTGGTAGCTGGCGTTGGCAGGGAAGCAGCTGGAGGCTGCAGGAGATGCTGTCACCTGGTGCTGAGTGGAGAAACAAAAGGGCGGAAGAAGGCTTCGTTGAAGCAGAGTTCTAGAGTTCGCGAACTGAGTTCTTGCTACGCCTTTGTGTTCTCCACATCTTGCTTGCGTGTTCTGAAGTTCCATCATCTTGTGCAAGCAACTATAATCTGTGAAGCAACCATTCATTACTTGAGTGCTTGAAGGAGGGAACAAGAAGCTCCGAGTCCAACAGCGAGAAGACACGAGGAGAGGGCTCTTGCGTGAGATCGTCGCTGGGTGGAGCTCTGAGGAAACTTGATGTGTTCTTGTCTTTGCTAAGTGTTAAGTAAGATCTTTCTTGTTGTTTTATGTGCTTAAACATATATTTGTGATTGAAACGCTGTGGAGAGGTTTCTCCACCGAGAAGGAGGTTGCTTTCTATCCGGTGATAAACGGGGCTTGATCTGCCGACGATCAAGGGATCGCCCACCTTAAGGGCACGCCAAGGAGTAGGGGCAAGTTATCCCCGAACCTTGTAAACCCTCCTTGTTAGTGATCTTGCTAGTTGTATTTGTTTGCCTTCGTTTTCTGTTTTTGTTTTCTGCACTGCTTTGTTTCCATTGTTTCTTCCGTTGTGCTACTGATAAGGTTGAGTGCAGAAATTTGATAAGTGCCAAAGGTCAAAGTATTTGGCTATATTCACCCCCCCTCTCTAGCCATCCGGGTTCCAACAAGTGGTATCAGAGCTTGGGGCACTGTTTTTGCAGATTAACAACCGAGAGCTACATCCATGGCATTGAGGGAAGGCTTCTCCACCACCCGACCTCCATTCTTCGATGGCGCTGATTTCCAATATTGGAGATCGAAGATGGAATTTTACTTTAAGATGGACATCAACACTTGGTTTGCGGTGAAGGAGGGATTCATCCCTCCTAAGGATGATGAAGGCAAAGAACTCGAATCATGGCGGTGGGCAGCCGAACAAACTCGAAAGAGTGAAGCCGACGCAAAGGCGGTCGTCACTCTACAATGCGGCATGAACAAAGACCAACTCATCAAGGTTGGTCCTTTCACAAGTGCAAAGGACTTGTGGAACAAGCTCATCGAACTTCATGAGGGCACCCAAGATTCAAGAATCGCCAAAAGGGACTTGTTCCTCAATCAACTCCAAAATCTCTCCATGAAGGAGAATGAAACGGTAAGTGAGCTCCATAGCCGGTTCAAGGAAGTCCTCAATGGGCTTCATTCGATTGATGAAAAGGTCGAGAATCGCGACCTTGTGAGGTATGTACTAAAAGCATTTCCAAGGAATGCTTTGTGGTCATCCATGGTGGATGCCTACAAAGTATCCAAGGATTTATCCATTGTTAAGTTAGATGATTTGTTTTGTGAAATGGAATTGCATGAAATGGCTAACAAAGGCCCCAAGGAGAAGGGGATTGTTAGTGATATGAGAGAAGTGTCCTAAGGCAATCGCCTTATGATGTAAACATTTATATTAATAAATGATAATTCACTATTTGAGTATACATGTTTTGTGTATTTGATTGGGATCTTAAACTCATCTACTGAATGTCCGCAATACAACTCACAGCATAAGAGAATTTGTGATGGGATCACAACTAGTGATTATCTCTAATGTGCAATTGTGAAGTATTGAAATTATCCCTAGTCGATGAATTGATAAAAACGGACACTATCAATTCTGTTGAGACTAGCATGGGTTATTCTCTAATCAACTGATTCTCACTGGCTGGTGACATTGGGATGTCCGGAGATAAACATGGATGCTAGTTAAGGGAACTAGTTCATTGGAGTGACTAGCTGTAAGACTTCATATGGGAATCTACATGTAGATATGTCAATGAAGTTCTTACTGCAACTTAAGTGCGATGTTCCTTTGACTTGCGGTGTTCAAGTCATCTTGGTCATGGAGACTTATACTTTAACATCTTAAGCAAGCATCTCCAAGGAGGTGTGGACCCAGGATGATTGGGTATAAGCCGAAGTGCCCGAAGATGTTTGAACAGCCTACAAAGGATTCACCACTCCTTGCGAGGAGATGTATACCCAGGCCTATCGTCGGATTGTTACTCAAAAACCTCTGGCCAGAGTATATCATGTTTAGAGTGCGAGTCTCTTAAATACATGAGAGTAATTAGAAATCCAAAGGACGAGAAAGACACTACTTGGGCTAGATGTGACGTAGTCAGTCTAGTGGGGACTGACACAAACAGACCATGTCCTGAACCAAGTGGGTATAAGGTGGTGAAGGGAATGAGGCACGACTCATTAGAGCTGCTGAAGGGTTTCAGAATAATTTCTTCTGAGGTCAAACCGTTGATCTTTCGATTAATTGGGGGTCATGATGTACTACTAGGTGTCACTCATGATCGTTCTATAATTTGTTGATTATAGACGGCCAACATAAATCGAAAGCCTATTTAGTCACATGCACTACGAGTAATCCGAGGGATTTAAAACGAGTTGAAAATTGGATTTTCCGATCAAGAGAAATAAGTCGAATCTGAATTTGTCAGAGGCGCAATGGAAGCTAAAAATGACTAAGTCTTTTGAAGGCTTATTGGGCGAATTAAATGAGTTTAATTCGCGATCGGTTCGGGTTGGTTTGGCCGGCCAAAGAGGGTGCCAAACCTCTTTGTTGTGGCCGGCCATTAAAGGGGAAGAAAACCAATTTAATTGGTTTAATTAATAAAATAAATCTAGCGCGATTTGTTTTATAAATTATGGATAAATAAATTTATATATAAAGAAATTTATATAAAGAGATTTATAAAGAAATTTATAGTAAATTTATTCTTTTTATGAAAATTAAAATAAACCATGAATTGGTTTAATTTTAATTTATAAAATCAATTATGAATTGATTTATCCATGATAAGAAAATTTTATACAAATTTTATTCCATAATTAAAAGAGAGAAAGTATTTGTTTTATTATAAAGTTAGTTATAATAAAACTTGGCTTAAACGGAATAATTAATAAGAGAATTTATAGGATAAATTTCTTATATAAAATTTCGTTAAAGAGGAGACTTGGCAAGGGAGATGATACTATATAAAGGAACCAAAGGCAGGCCCTTAATTCCAATCAATTGAGTTGTCAATTGGTATAGAGCTAATCTCTCCCTCTCTCTCTTATTCTCTCTTCCCCTTAGGGTCGGCACCCATCTTGGGACCTAGGGCCGGCGCCCCTTTGCAAGACCTAGGGCCGGCGCAAGCTTCCTCCACCTAGGGTTGGCACTTCCTCCTCCTAGGGCCGGCGCAAGCTTCCATCAAGAAGGAGAAGAAGAAGAAGAAGAAGAAGAAGCGGATCGCATCTCCTTCTTTCCGGAATTTGGATTCCGATTCTTGGTGGTTAGTTTCCTTTCTTCTTTCTTGATCTTCTAGTTGTGTCTTCGGAGAATCTAGTAGTTCTCATCGACACAAAACTCGTGGCTTTGCGAAGTCATCCCGAAGAGAACTCGGCGTGGACGCGAATAGAGGCGGAGCTTCCAAGGGACGCTACGGTTGGATCTCGTCCCTTACTTCGAGTTACGAGAGGTACTTAGTAAATTAGTTTACTTTTCCGCAATATTTTAATTTATGATTATGTCAACACATCATAAGGTTGCATGCTAGATACGTGGTTAAAATAATTTAGGAAATTATTTTATGCTAATTCTTCCGCTGCACATAAAAATTTAAAATTTTTCGAACCCGTATCCTTGTCGACATGCACCCGGTCCCAACAGGGATTGCCTTAGTTGCAGGGGGACCGATCCAACAAGAAGAAGAAGGAGAAGAAGAAGGAGAAGGAGGTCTCTTCATCTTCATCCTCTTCCGAATCCGAGTCCGATTCCGAGGAAGATGGCAGCGGCTCCTCATCCTCCGAGATGGCAAGCTTTATGAGAAGGATGATGAGAAGGGGTCAACGCTTCAAGAGTAGAGGTAACTCTAGTGAAGCTAAACTTGATAAGACTAATGCTTCTTGCTTTGAGTGTGGTAGGAAAGGGCATTTCAAGAATGAATGCCCAAAACTAAAGAAGGAGGAGAAATCCAAAAAGAAAGAAGAAAAAATAAAGAAGAAGAAGAAGGCCTTGAAGACCACTTGGGATGAGTCATCCTCAAGCTCATCCGATGAAGAGAAGGAGGAGAAGAGCACAAGGCATGTGACACTCATGGCATTGGGAGATCAAGAGAGCAGTGATGAATCATCCAATTCCTCAAACGCGGCTTCATCATCGTCGGATGATGAAGAGGTAACTTCTCCCGAACTTGAAAAGTGTTATAGAGCAATTGCATGTTTAACTAGTATGCTTAAGAAGTCAAAAAATAAGGTTAAAGCATTGCAATTAGAAATTGATCAATTAAAATTATCTAGGGATGATAACATTGATGATTTGCATGTTGAATTGTTAGAGGATGAGATTAAGTCTTTGAAACTTGAGGATGAAATTTTGAAATCCTCTAAGGTTGAGGATGTAAATGGTTTGCATGATGAGTTGCTAGTAGAAGAAAATCAATCATTAAAGAGTGAAGTTGAGAGACTCAAGAATATTCTTGAGAAGTTCTCAACTAGCTCTAAAATCCTAGACATGATCTTGAATGCCCAAAGGGCAGTCTACAATAGGGCCGGTATTAGTTACCGTCCCAAAGAACCCTCATTTGTATCCTTGATGTCTAGGACTGATATGAGACAATCTAGGACACCCAAGGGTAAAAAGAAAGTTGTCAAGGGATGGGTGCCTAAGACTTGTTTAGTTGACGCTTTAGGTCCCAAGGTTTGGGTACCTAAAACTTCTATTTTTCGAATTGTGTAGGTTATGATTGAGGGGGAGCATCTATCAACTTGGTTCATTGATAGTGGATGCTCCAAACACATAACCGGGGATAGATCATTGTTTACCACACTTCACAAGAAAAGTAGAGGTAATGTTTCATTTGGTAATAATGGTAGTCTTAAGGTCATAGGAATAGGAGACATTCAAATATCTGAATGTCTTAGAATTTTAAATGTCCTTCTAGTCAAGGGGATGAAATTTAATCTCCTAAGTGTCAGTCAATTGTGTGACACGGGTTACACAATTGATTTTCAGCCAAGTCAATGTCTAGTTAGACGGCATGACACTTTGGACACGGTACTAGTTGGAACAAGAGTATACAATATCTATCAAGTTTCTTTTAAAGGTGCTACTAATGTTTCTGCTAAGTGTTTCATGTCAAAAGAAGAAGAGTCCACCCTTTGGCACCGGAGGCTAGCACATGTGAACATGAAGAACATCCGGAAGTTGGCCAACAAGGGGTTAGTTCGTGGCTTACCAAGCATCAAGTACGAAAAAGACAAACTTTGTGATGCATGTCAAATGGGTAAGCAAACAAAATCTGCACATAAAGGTAAAAGCGTTGTAAGTACTTCTACTGCATTAGATTTACTTCACATGGATTTATTTGATTGTAATACTATCATATCATTGAAGAAAGTAGATATTGTTTTGTGATCATTGATGATTTCACTAGATATACATGGACTTACTTTTTAAAATATAAGGACCAAACCTTAGATGTTTTCATTTCTTTTTGTAGGAGGGTAGAAAATGAGAAATCATTAACAATTAAGACAATTAGAAGTGATCATGGAGGTGAATTTCAAAATCAGAGATTTTTAGAATTTTGTTAGGATAGAGGGTATAGACATGAGTTCTCTACTCCTAGAACACCACAACAAAATGGTGTTGTAGAGAGGAAGAACCGTGTTCTACAAGAGGTTGCACGAAACATGCTTAATGAGTACTCACTCCCGAGTTACTTATGGGTCGAAGCTGTAAATATAGCTTGCTATGTGCAAAACTGGGTCCTCATTCATAGGTTTTTAGGAAAGACTCCCCATGAGCTTTGGTTTGGGAAACCACCTACAGTTAAACACCTTCGGGTGTTTGGTTGTAAGGTGTTCATCCTAAACACCAAGGACCACCTTGGAAAGTTCATGGCAAAGGCTGATGAAGGGATACTAGTCGGGTACTCCCTCGTTAGCAAAGCCTATCGAGTCTACAACAAGAAGTCTAGACTGGTTGAGGAGTCTTCTGATGTTGTATTTGAAGAAATTCCAAAAGTCAATGGTCAACCAGAAGATGAAGTCCAATTCGAACTTAGGAGACTAAGTTTGAATGAAAGTCCAAATGTTGTTGATGGTGATGAATCCGATGACGGTGAGCCTAGACAATCCATAGATTAGCCGGATCCTGAGGCTGAACTTGTGTCTAGTGAGCCTATTCACGAAGCACCACCAACACCAAGGCAAACTAGATTAGCCTCTAGTCATCCCCAAGACCAAATTGTTGGAGACATACATCATGGGGTTAGAACTAGATCATTCTTCCAGAATGAGGCTAATGAAGTTGCCCTAATTTCCGAAATTGAACCTAGAAAAATTGATGAAGCATTAAATGATCCCGATTGGATTATTGCAATGCAAGATGAACTAGGTTAATTCGAAAGGAGTCAAGTTTGGGACTTAGTCCCTAGACCTAAGAAGACCACCATCATTGGAACCAAATGGGTCTTCAAAAACAAATTGAACCATAAGGGAGAAATCATTAGAAACAAGGCACGCTTGGTAGCCAAGGGCTATAGTCAAGTTAAAGGCCTTGATTATGATGAAACCTATGCTCCCGTGGCACAATTAGAATCCATTCGATTGATGCTAGCATTTGCAGCACATCGTGGCTTCAAATTATACCAAATGGATGTCAAATCGGCCTTTATAAATGGTCTAATAAGAAAAGAGGTCTACGTCGAACAACCACCGGGGTTTGAGAATTTCGAATTTCTAAACCACGTGTTCAAGCTCAAAAAGGAACTTTATGGCCTTAAACAAGCACCCCGGGCTTGGTATGAGCGGTTGTCGACATTCCTAATTGAGAAGGGCTTCGTTAGAGGCCAAATAGACCCTACACTATTTCTACGAAGCGATGGTGACAATATTTTTGTAGCCCAAGTATATGTCGATGACATAATTTGTGGCTCAAACAATAAGGGCTATTTAAATGAGTTCATTGGACACATGGAGAGTGAATTTGAAATGAGTCTAGTGGGAGAGTTGACTTTCTTCCTTGGACTTGAAATCAAGCAAACTCGCGATGGTATCCATGTGCACCAATCAAAGTATACACAAGAAATGTTTCGAAAATTTAACATGAGTGATTCAAAAGAGGTAACCACTCCCATGGCTACAAACACAAGATTAGACAATGATGAGAGTGGTAAACCCGTTGATTTAACTCAATATCGAAGTATGATAGGTAGTTTGCTATGTTGGTGCAATTTGCACTAATAGTTAAACTTGGGTTTTGATGAATGACAAATAGGTTAAAGTTAGGCTTGCTTTTGGTTTTGACCTCTTTACTAAGTGTGCAGGGTTGAAAGACTTAGGACCTGACACCAGGCTGAAGTCCAGGGTGGTTGAGTCCTGGCAGGAAGTCCAGTTGGGTTCGTGGGGCCTGACAATTGGCTGAAGCCCAAGTTGGTTGAAACTTGGCAAAAAGACCAGGGTGGTTGAGCCCTGGCAGGAAGACCTGGTGGGTTAAGAAGTTGAGTAGAGCTGCACGAGGTAAGTAAGGTAAGTCACTGGAAGAGCGAACCAGTGAGGACGGGTCTTATTTTAGGACTGTAGGCGCGGTCCAACTTAGGCCCATTTTGGTGACCTCGGTTGAGTCCTGGTTAGATCCTTATCCAGGTTTGGACGGGGTCTAATTAACTCTAAATTCATTACCTCTATTTTACAGGATTTATTTGATATGTGAACTAATTAGATTTTGTAGGTTAATTTTATAAATTTATTCCTCATCTAAAGCCTCGGTGGAGGATAAATTTTCATTTAAATTATTCGTATTTCTTATTTTTTTGGAGAATAAAATTATTCCTACTAATGATAAAATCTTATTGTTATTTTCTAATTATTCCTATTAATGCTTAAAATTCTCACGTGAAGCCTAGCTAGAAGGATAAAATCTCTTTTTAAATTATTAATAAAATTGTATTGTGAATTATTTTTTCAAAAAAAAAGGCCTTGGTGAGGTAAGAGGATAAAACCTCTTGGTTAACTTTTCAGATTAAATTTTATTTAAATTATTTAAGTGAAGCAAAGATAGAAACGTTATCTTGTTTGAATTATTCCTTCTTGCTGATGGATAAAATTTGAGCTGAGAAGATTGACGGACCCAAAATAGACTGTCACGAATGTGGGTCCATCAGATTTAGATATTTATAAAATGTGCTGGAAACCCTTTTTGCAATCAAGAACAAAAGCGTAGTAAAGGGGCCACAGGTCGTATTTTTCTCGGGGCTAGTTGAGGTTTGTTTGATTCGCGCTTGTATTTAGGTGTCGTTTGTGAATGTGGGTTTCGAATGATCAAGCATTCACCAGATTTTTGGAAACTGATTTATGATTTCAACAAAACAAAAGAACTGCTATGCAATGAAGTAAAAGCAGCGATAGGAGTTTTCGGAAGCAAACAAGCTTGCAACAAATCAATGCAAAGGAGATTCGAAATTTACACAAGCAACAAATATCAACTTAGCAAGCAATGTTTTTGGAAACCAATCACTGCCAACAAAATTCAGGGATTCTAAGGATGATAGCAATAGATTTCAAAAGCTATCCTACACCAAAAGACAAGTGAAAACTGATGTGAAAACAATGCCAAAACAGCTTGGCACACAAGCTGAAATTTTTGTGCCAAAATCTGAATTTTTCTTGTACCTAAAACTACTTCTAGTAATTTAGAAATGCAACTGACCGAACACAATTTGAACAGCAAACTATCAATTAAGAACTCGGCAGGAATGGATGAAGAAATTCAGACACAAACAGCTCACTTTAGACACAATCCGAAGCAAAGAAAAGAATGCAGAAATAATGATACGCAGGCTGAAATTTTAGAAATGCTAAGCTAAACAAAAGGAAATTCAGAAACAATTCTAGAAATGAAACAAACTTAGATCACTGAATCCACACCCTAAATGTGATCTCTAATGGCAGGGAATAATCTAAACACTAGCAATTTGAAAACAAGCTGAAAAACTCGAAACTGAACTAAAATTCAGAACAGGGCAAGAGGCTGATACGCAAGGTTTAGCTGGGAAACAAACTGAAATTCGGAATTACCAAGCTCAACAAGATTCAGAATTGAAGCTAAAGTCTAGACAAACTTAGACCAACTAAATTAGCTAACTAAAAGTGAAACAAATTGAAAATTTCTGAAACTGAAATGCAATTGCAGCAAAAATCTGATACGCAGCTAATGGAAGTGGTACGCAAGAAGTAAGCAGAAAATAAGCTGTAATTGAATCTATTTGTTCACTAAACAAGCTTCTAAACTACTTAACTCAAAGATTAACAACCTAATTAAACGAAACAATTCAGAAAACAAACTATAGCTGATGAAACTGAAATTCTAGAACAGGACAGATTACAGCATAAGTTAAACTACAGCAGAAACTAAATTGTAAACCAATTAAACTACTCCTCGATTCCTTCCAGAGCTCATGTACTCCTTGGTCGTCAAGCAAGGGAGAGCCTCGGACCCGCAAGCTCAGCAAATCATGGGGAAAACTTCATCTGCGATTGAATACAGCTCAGATTGCTCATTTCTGAATTTTCCATTCGAAATCTTCATTGCAGCTGCGTCTGTGTGCGTAGGTGAGTGGATGATGATCCAAGCTACTCAGGGAACCCCTCTGGATAGCTCAGGTGGAAGGTATTAGAGCACAGCTGATCCGAAGGTAACAATTGGACAGAGCTGTGGAAACCTCTCACAAACTCTGTTCTTGGGCAATTCCGATCCGGAAACTTCACTGATGGCCTCCCCAATGACCTAGCACATGAATTCAGCAAGGAAATCGAGTGGTCGCGCCTCGGATTGAAGGAAGAAACTAAGAACGAAGGAAGAACACGAAGAACTGGACTGTGCGGCGAAGACGCGACAGGGAAGAATTGGGAAGATTTTTGCTTAAGTAGTAACCAATGGACGGCTCAAATTGATCGGAGGAGATCCAACGGCAGATCTTGCTCTGATTTGAGCCAAACATTGAGGATGTTGATCTAGGGTCAGGATCTGCCTCGTGGTAGCTCGGATCCTCTAGATATGCAACGGATGGTCCAGATCAACCTTATCTTTGAATGGACGATCTAGAGCCCTCCGAGCTTGATCCAACGGTTGATTTGGCTCTGATTGGGATGAAACTTTCAGATCATGATCAGAATGCTTGATCAACCCTAACCCAAGCTCGGATTGCTTCAGATGGTCCCGGATGGCTCAGATCTAGCCGCTTTTGAATCGGACGGCCCGGATTAATTGTAAGCTTGATAATTCGATCCGGTTCCACTTCCGACTCAAGTTTGACCCAGTATGCCCTAGGTCCATGAACCTTTCATGCCTACAAAAATAGATCAAAAATTTAGTGGCCAATTAATCCAAATATGTGTAAATTTACAATTAAGTCCAAAATAAAGGTAAGTTCTAAAACCTAGGGTAAAATCACAATTAAACAAGTAAAACATGGGTCAATCATGGATTTTAGGAACTAAAATAATCAACAAAATGGTATTTATCAACTCCCCCACACTTAACCTTGAGCGTCTCGCGAAACTACTAAATAAGTATCCCTTAGATTTTCTTAAGCATAATTAGAAGCAAATGAAAAGAAATTACCTAAGGTTGTCAATTCTCATAAATCTAAGCTCTATGGATTAGTATCTTGTCCTTAAATCAACAACTTAGCCTTTTCATCCATCATGAGTCATTGAGATGAATTCAAATCACTAGCCTTTCAAGGAAACTTTGGTGGCTCTCTCCTTAAGTTCTAAGTTGATGATGGAAGTGGAGCTCACTCAAACACACATGCCTCTTGCACTACCATAGGCTTGCTCATTATCTATTCTCCACCATTATTCATGATTAGGATCAATATCTACAAAACAAGTGAAAACATGGAAAATGGTGAGAAATGGAATAAAAGCTAAGAAAATGGAAAATTTGATAAAGTGGGAGACTTGAGTGCTCAAGGATGTTTCCAATGAACTCTACCCTCTTGACAATCCTCTAGTGAATTCAAAAGTGTGGTGAAATCCAATTTAAATAATTGCCTTTGAATTGAATGAAAAACCCTTCCTTGACCTCATTGTGCCAACTTCCACCCTTGCGTGCCAACTTTGTTTTTTTATTCTCTTTTCTGATTTTTTTTTCTTCTTTTATCCTGGCAAGGTCAGACTTGTAGTGGAGCAAAGCTTTTGATTTGAATGAGAGAAACTTAATTTAATGGTGCCAAGTCTTCAATTGTGTGTCCACTTTGCTTCTTTGTTTTTCTTGTTTTTCAAACTGTTTTTTTTTCTGTTTTTGTCTCAGATTCAAGTCAAACGATTCAGACCTTGCAATCTCTGATTTCCCACAACAATTAGCCTCAAATAACAGTGGAAAGTTCACATGCTTCACTTGAGAAATTCAGCTCAACAAATTTAAGTTCCATCCATGGCACAATCAATTTCAAGTTCATACAAACTGTTTTTTTTTATAACTGAATCTGCTCAGCTTCCCAATAACTTCAGCACATTACAGCTTGCTTCCAGGTTCAGCTTGTATCATTCCACAGCCCTCAGATTCAGCACAACTCAGCTCAGTTCAAATCGGCACAAAATTTTTCTGTTTTGGCTCAACATTTCTGCATTTGTTTTTTTTTCTGCTCATTTCTTTTCCACTTGGTTCAGTTTTTCTTTCTTCTTCACTGAATTCAACTTGGCACACAATTCCTGCATTGGTTTCACATGCAATTCATCCTCTATCATAATGGCCGAAACATGCTCCACGGCATTTTGATACATCTTCTTCCACTTGCATGCCAAATTTTTTTTCTTTTTCTACATTGCAGATTTTTTTTCTTTTCATTGTATGCCCCTTGGATCTTTAAATAATGAGCAAGAATCTAGATGCCTCAATTGTTGTCTTCCTCAACTACTTCTTCTTGCTTGATCTTGGCACCAAACTCAACTCCCGTGGCACAAAAAAAATTTTTTTTCCTCTTTTTTTTTCTTTTCGAAATGAAGTGCATCCTTGATAAAAATTGCTTTCATATCACTAGTCACTCCCCCACACTTAAATCTTTGTCCGTCTCGGGCAAAGTAGCACTAAGAAACATCCCAAACAACAAGTCCATAGATAAAAAATGGGGCAAGAGTAGGAAATAAGTAAAGAAAAATGGAATGAACATGATTTTTGCCAAAATTGTTATGGAAAGGTAAAGAAAAGTGATTAGTCTCTATAGATGCGATCCAATCATTGAAATATGATTTTGAAAGATCCTAAGCAAGTTCTAGAGTATAATAACATATGTGTATCACAAATATAAGGCTAATTCTCACTAGGTAAAAATAATTCATCCCAAGTCCTCAATTAAGAATCTAAAGCAAGTAGTACTCAAGCATCCAAGATTTCATCCATTAGCTCAAACCCTAAGTTTTGACAACCAAATTTAACTTATTTTCCAAAAGACTCTAAAATGCTATGGAATAACCTAGAGGGATACATTTATTTCTACTCATGTAAGAAACAAATTTCCAAGAGAACTAACATGCATTTATTGACAAGGGCTCAATTTTAAAAAAATTCTACTTCTAAAAAGCATGAAAATGAAAAATGCAATAAAAGAAAATACAAGAAAGAACAATCTCCCCTTATTCTGGTGGACGGAGCCTATCCAGAAGTAGTCTCCATCGTGGTAGTGGAGGAGTCTGGGTGGCTGAGAGAATTAGGACTCCCCCACACTTGAACTTCACAAAAAATTGCTCTAGTGGCCTAAGGCGATTCAGGTTCAATAGCCATTGAAGGAATGGAGGGCTATGGATTAAAGTAAGATCTTCTCCTCCTTCTTGATGCCTTTCGGAAGTCCTTCCAGGAGGCTGGAGTCTGTTCAGTTGGAGCACCCACTCCTGAAGTCTTCTGGACCCTGCAAAACAATGTAATACCTCTCTCAAGCGTGCAGGGTCAGAAAGAAATAAAATAATATCAGTCTCTGCATGAAATGTATCCAAAACTGCATCACGTCCAATTAAATCAATTCTTGGTGCCTCAATGAAATTATCAAAATCATTTCCTACAAAATTTGCATCCAAATACTCATCACAAATAAAGAAATCAATTTCTGGCACATCAATAGAAATTTCACAATTATTTTCCATCCAGGGTGTATCAAGCAATGTGTCACAGCCAATCAAATCAATATCAGATATCTCCATAAGTTTTTCACATTCAACCTCAGCATAAGATATAGCAAGAGATTCATCAAAATAAATAACATCAATTTCAGGCACTTCTAAAAATTTTACACAATTCATATTCACAAAAGATGTATCAAGATATTCATCATAACAAACAACATCAATTATAGGTGCCTCTAAAATTATTTCGCAATCCATATCTACAAGAGATGTATCAGGTAATGCATTATAACCAATGAAATCAATTTTTGGTACCTCTATTGGATTTGCACAAACAATTTCTACACAAGGTATATCAATAAATTCATCATAACCAATAAAGTCAGCACTAGGTACCTTTTTGAATTTTTCTGAACAAAGAGGAGAAATACTTACCTGAGCGTGCTGGAGAATACCTGGAGCTTCTACAAGAGTAGATGAATCCATAGCCTCCTCCTGGTCAAGTATATGCTCCTCTTCAGCCTCACTCTCTGGTGGACACTCAACTGGAATAGGTGATCCTTGGGTGCTTGCTTCCACCATGCAAGTCCCTACACTTTCTGGTTCATCTTCTGAATCTTCTAATGCACCAGTAAATTGTGGTGGTCCCTGGGGCTTAGTGCAGTACCCTACACCTGTGGAATCATCTCCTATGCATGTTTCTTCTGCAATATCTGCAACAACAATATTAGAAAAATTAGGACCATCAATAATACTATCATCACAAAATAAAAGATGAGAATGGTCCTGTGGAGCTGAAAAATTTGGCAATGGATTTTGAATAGGAATCTCCGGAGGGATGCATGCTGTAGGTGCCCTATATTTGATGATTACTTCTTCTTCTACTACTAATTTTGCAAGATCACTTGAAGAAGGACTTGGCCATGCACTAGGGTCACCTTGAAGTGATATGAACTCAACTTCGTAGCCCTCAGAATTAAAAGGAACTTGAGAAGATAATTGTTCTGATCTTTGGGCTTTTATTTGATTCCATTGATCAACCAATTTTCCAATGCGTTGTTGTTGTTGAAAATTTTGTTGTTGTTGTTGTTGTTGTTGTTGTTGTAGAACTTGTAGTATTTGTTGTTGTTGAGCTTGTTGTTGCTGCATCATCTGTTGAAACATATCCTCAACCCTCTGTTGTAGAGCCTCATCCCAATCAGGATCATCAAAGCCTCCTTGATTAAACTGCTGAAATGGGAGGGGCTAAAAATTCTGAGTGTCTTGCCAAAAATGTTGAAATTGTGGTTGAAAGGATGGTTGAACTTGCTGAGAATGGTAGCCCTGGAAGTCTTGAATCTGAGGTTGAAATTGTGGTGGTAAAAACTGAGATTGCGCGGGCTGGAAATTCTGGTTACAAGGGTGAACTTGCTGTGGAAATTGACATGGTTGCTGGAAATTCGAATTAACTTGGTACCCTTGTTGAATTCCTTGAAAAGGTGATTGATCTTGTTGACAAGGTTGCTGAAAATTGGGCTGAAATTGCTGAAAGTGGGGCTGAAAATTCTGGAATTGTGGCTGCCCATTCTGAAAATTCTGGAAATTTGGTAGACTTGGCTGAAAATCTGGCTGAAATTGTTGGAATTGCTGTGGTTGCTCGAATTGTTGTAATGGTGGCTAAAAAAACTGATTTGGTTTCTGATTGGATGGTTGGTTCTGCTGAAACTGTGGACACGGCTGCTGGTAATTAGATGAGAACATTTTGAACTGGCAGTCCTGTCACAAAACAAACAAGAAAAAATAGCAGCAACCGTATACAAAAGATAAAGTAAAAGAAAATATGATCAAATGATATGCCCAAAAGTACACAAGCAAAAATCAAACAAATCAACTAGTTGCTTCCCCGGCAACGGCGCCAAAAATTTGACGGACCAAAAATAGACTGTCACGAATGTGGGTCCATCCGATTTAGATATTTATAAAATGTGTTGGAAACCATTTTTGCAATCAAGAACAAAAGCGTAGTAAAAGGGCCACAGGTCGTATTTTTCTCGGGGCTAGTTGAGGTTTGTTTGATTCGCGCTTGTATTTAGGTGCCGTTTGTGAATGTGGGTTTCGAATGATCAAGCATTCACCAGATTTTTGGAAACTGATCTATGATTTCAACAAAACAAAAGAACTGCTATGCAATGAAGTAAAAGCAGTGATAGGAGTTTTCGGAAGCAAACAAGCTTGCAACAAATCAATGCAAAGGAGATTTGAAATTTACACAAGCAACAAATATCAACTTAGCATGCAATGTTTTTGGAAACCAATCACTGCCAACAAAATTCAGGGATTCTAAGGATGATATCAATAGATTTCAAAAGCTATCCTACACCAAAAGACAAGTGAAAACTGATGTGAAAACAATGCCAAAACAGCTTGGCACACAAGCTGAAATTTTTGTGCCAAAATCTGAATTTTTCTTGTACCTAAAACTACTTCTAGTAATTCAGAAATGCAACTGACCGAACACAATTTGAACAGCAAACTATCAATTAAGAACTCGGCAGGAATGGATGAAGAAAATCAGACACAAACAGCTCACTTTAGACACAATCCGAAGCAAAGAAAAGAATGCAGAAATAATGATACGCAGGCTGAAATTTCAGAAATGCTAAGCTAAACAAAAGGAAATTCAGAAACAATTCTGGAAATGAAACAAACTTAGATCACTGAATCCACACCCTAAATGTGATCTCTAATGGCAGGGAATAATCTAAACACTAGCAATTTGAAAACAAGCTGAAAAACTCGAAACTAAACTAAAATTCAGAACAGGGCAAGAGGCTGATACGCAAGGTTTAGCTGGGAAACAAACTGAAATTCGGAATTACCAAGCTAAACAAGATTCAGAAGTGAAGCTAAAGTCTAGACAAACTTAGACCAACTAAATTAGCTAACTAAAAGTGAAACAAACTGAAAATTTCTGAAACTGAAATGCAATTGCAGCAAAAATCTGATACGCAGCTAATGGAAGTGGCACGCAAGAAGTAAGCAGAAAATAAGCTGTAATTGAATCTATTTGTTCACTAAACAAGCTTCTAAACTACTTAACTCAAAGATTAACAACCTAATTAAACGAAACAATTCAGAAAACAAACTACAGCTGATGAAACTGAAATTCTAGAACAGGACAGATTACAGCATAAGTTAAACTACAGCAGAAACTAAATTGTAAACCAATTAAACTACTCCTCGATTCCTTCCAGAGCTCATGTACTCCTTGGTCGTCAAGCAAGGGAGAGCCTCGGACCCGCAAGCTCAGCAAATCATGGGGAAAACTTCATCTGCGATTGAATACAGCTCAGATTGCTCATTTCTGAATTTTCCATTCGAAATCTTCATTGCAGCTGCGTCTGTGTGCGTAGGTGAGTGGATGATGATCCAAGCTACTCAGGGAACCCCTCTGGATAGCTCAGGTGGAAGGTATTAGAGCACAGCCGATCCGAAGGTAACAATTGGACAGAGTTGTGGAAACCTCTCACAACATCTGTTCTTGGGCAATTCCGATCCGGAAACTCCACTGATGGCCTCCCCAATGACCTAGCACATGAATTTAGCAAGGAAATCGAGTGGTCGCGCCTCGGATTGAAGGAAGAAACTAATAATGAAAGAAGAACACGAAGAACTGGACTGTGCGGCGAAGACGCGACAGGGAAGAACTGGGCAGATTTTTGCTTAAGTAGTAACCAATGGACGGCTCAGATTGATCGGAGGAGATCCAACGGCAGATCTTGCTCTGATTTAAGCCAAACTTTGAGGATGTTGATCTGGGGTCAGGATCTGCCTCGTGGTAGCTCGGATCCTCTAGATATTTAACGGATGGTCCAGATCAACCTTATCTTTGAATGGACGATCTAGAGCCATCCGAGCTTGATCCAACGATTGATTTGGCTCTGATTGGGATGAAACTTTCAGATCATGATCAGAATGCTTGATCAACCCTAACCCTAGCTCGGATTGCTTCAGATGGTCCCGGATGGCTCAGATCTAGCCGCTTTTGAATCGGACGGTCCGGATTAATTGTAAGCTTGATAATTCGATCCGGTTCCACTTCCAACTCAAGTTTGACCCAGTATGCCCTAGGTCCATGAACCTTTCATGCCTACAAAAATAGATCAAAAATTTAGTGGCCAATTAATCCAAATATGTGTAAATTTGCAATTAAGTCCAAAATAAAGTAAGTTCTAAAACCTAGGGTAAAATCACAATTAAACAAGTAAAACATGGGTCAAACATGGATTTTAGCAACTAAAATAATCAACAAAATGGTATTTATCAACTCCCCCACACTTAACCTTGAGCGTCTCGCGAAACTACTAAATAAGTATCCCTTAGATTTTCTTAAGCATAATTAGAAGCAAATGAAAAGAAATTACCTAAGGTTGTCAATTCTCATAAATCTAAGCTCTATGGATTAGTATCTTGTCCTTAAATCAACAACTTAGCCTTTTCATCCATCATGAGTCATTGAGATGAATTCAAATCACTAGCCCTTTCAAGGAAACTTTGGCGGCTCTCTCCTTAAGTTCTAAGTTGATGATGGAAGTGGAGCTCACTCAAACACACATGCCTCTTGCACTACCATAGGCTTGCTCATTATCTATTCTCCACCATTATTCATGATTAGGATCAATATCTACAAAACAAGTGAAAACATGGAAAATGGTGAGAAATGGAATAAAAGCTAAGAAAATGGAAAATTTGATAAAGTGGGAGACTTGAGTGCTCAAGGATGTTTCCAATGAACTCTGCCCTCTTGACAATCCTCTAGTGAATTCAAAAGTGTGGTGAAATCCAATTTAAATAATTGCCTTTGAATTGAATGAAAAACCCTTCCTTGACCTCATTGTGCCAACTTCCACCCTTGCGTGCCAACTTTGTTTCTTTCTTCTCTTTTCTGATTTTTTTTTCTTCTTTTATCCTGGCAAGGTCAGACTTGTAGTGGAGCAAAGCTTTTGATTCGAATGAGAGAAACTTAATTTAATGGTGCCAAGTCTTCAATTGTGTGTCCACTTTGCTTCTTTGTTTTTCTTGTTTTTCAAACTGTTTTTTTTTCTGTTTTTGTCTCAGATTCAAGTCAAACGATTCAGACCTTGCAATCTCTGATTTCCCACAACAATTAGCCTCAAATAACAGTGGAAAGTTCACATGCTTCACTTGAGAAATTCAGCTCAACAAATTTAAGTTCCATCCATGGCACAATCAATTTCAAGTTCATACAAACTGTTTTTTTTTTATAACTGAATCTGCTCAGCTTCCCAATAAATTCAGCACATTACAGCTTGCTTCCAGGTTCAGCTTGTATCATTCCACAACCCTCAGATTCAGCACAACTCAGCTCAGTTCAAATCGGCACAAAATTTTTCTGTTTTGGCTCAACATTTCTGCATTTGTTTTTTTTCTGCTCATTTCTTTTCCACTTGGTTCAGTTTTTCTTTCTTCTTCACTGAATTCAACTTGGCACACAATTCCTGCATTGGTTTCACATGCAATTCATCCTCTATCATAATGGCCGAAACATGCTCCACGGCATTTTGATACATCTTCTTCCACTTGCATGCCAAATTTTTTTTTCTTTTTCTACATTGCAGATTTTTTTTCTTTTCGTTGTATGCCCCTTGGATCTTTAAATAATGAGCAAGAATCTAGATGCCTCAATTGTTGTCTTCCTCAACTACTTCTTCTTGCTTGATCTTGGCACCAAACTCAACTCCCGTGGCACAAAGAAAATTTTTTTTTTCTTTTCGAAATGAAGTGCATCCTTGATAAAAATTGCTTTCATATCACTAGTCACTCCCCCACACTTAAATCTTTGTCCGTCTCGGGCAAAGTAGCACTAAGAAACATCCCAAACAACAAGTCCATAGATAAAAAATGGGGCAAGAGTAGGAAATAAGTAAAGAAAAATGGAATGAACATGATTTTTGCCAAAATTGTTATGGAAAGGTAAAGAAAAGTGATTAGCCTCTATAGATGTGATCCAATCATTAAAATATGATTTTGAAAGATCCTAAGCAAGTTCTAGAGTACAATAACATATGTGTATCACAAATATAAGGCTAATTCTCACTAGGTAAAAATAATTCATCCCAAGTCCTCAATTAAGAATCTAAAGCAAGTAGTACTCAAGCATCCAAGATTTCATCCATTAGCTCAAACCCTAAGTTTTGACAACCAAATTTAACTTATTTTCCAAAAGACTCTAAAATGCTATGGAATAACCTAGAGGGATACATTTATTTCTACTCATGTAAGAAACAAATTTCCAAGAGAACTAACATGCATTTATTGACAAGGGCTCAATTTAAAAGAAAATTCTACTTCTAAAAAGTATGAAAATGAAAAATGCAATAAAAGAAAATACAAGAAAGAACAATCTCCCCTTATTCTGGTGGACGGAGCCTATCCAGAAGTAGTCTCCATCGTGGTAGTGGAGGAGTTTGGGTGGCTGAGAGAATTAGGACTCCCCCACACTTGAACTTCACAAAAAATTGCTCTGGTGGCCTAAGGCGATTCAGGTTCAATAGCCATTGAAGGAATGGAGGGCTATGGATTAAAGTAAGATCTTCTCCTCCTTCTTGATGCCTTTCAGAAGTCCTTCTGGAGGCTGGAGTCTGTTCAGTTGGAGCACCCACTCCTGAAGTCTTCTGGACCCTGCAAAAACAATGTAAT
>JAGFNQ010004125.1:0-24775 GCA_024364735.1 Boesenbergia rotunda | reverse complement strand
AATAGAAAAAAAAAATATATGGATGCAAATTGCTGATTAGTGCAGAGAAGCAAATGCAATACCAGGAAAAAGAAATGGAAAAGCAGCAAGGGAGAGCTTGAAATTGCTGCCGAGTGCTGGAATTTGATCTCCAGCTGAAGTCAATCTGAATTGAAGGCTGATGAAGTTGGAATTGAAGCCGAATTGAAGCTGAATTGAAGCTGAGATATTTCTACTTTGAGCTGCTGAAATGATACAAACTGCTGTGCCAAGTTTAAATACACTCACTGAAAAATTCAGCACTACATTACAGTGGACAGAACTAAAAATTTCAGTGCTGGAATATCACTTCCATTCGATGCAAGCTCTTATTGATGTTAATTTGTTTGCGAGATCAGAGAATGGCAAGGAATCTGCAGTGGATGCAAAAACTTTGAAGCAGAAAAAAGTTGTGCCGAAGTGGAAAAGAAGTGGCAAGTTGAGTATCAAGAGATGGAATCCAAAAGCAATTAATTCAAAGAAGAACAAATTATTTCAGTAGCAATAGGTTGCAATGGATATCTCCTGCCACTTATCAAATCTGAGAAGAAGCTGAGAAGCAGGAGGATATTCTGAACTGCTGAGAGGATATAAAAGCTGGAAAGAAATCAGGAAGTGGCAAAGGTTATTGCCAAAGTTGAGTTTTATGAACTTAAGAGAATTGAAGGAAATCATTATGCCAAGTTTTAGGCAGAGGTTCTATTTAAATGCAGCAAATTTAAGAGCTGTGTCATTACAAATCAAGATGAACTGTAGTTGTAGCAATTTAAGAGTTGAAACAAACTGCATTGCAAGCTATCAAAACAAATCTGAAAAAAAAATTGAAATCTGCCGACAGTGATTTGGAGTTGCCGGAATGACAAAAATTGAATACAAGCTGAAGGTGAAGCAAGCTGCAAGGTGCTGTAAAAATTCTGTGAAGAGTTGTTGTCGAATCGACAAGAAAAGAAAAAAAATCAGATTGATAGTGTTCCATACAAGCAGTTTGTGCAGAAATTTGTCAACTTGAAGCTGAAATTGATTTTTCAAGGCTGTGAATCAGGGAACAAAGTTTGGAAATGCATCAAAGAGAATTGAGAACACCCAATGCTGACCAATTCTGGAAGAAATTTGGATGCTAGAAGCTGCTGATCAGAATAGAAAGGGAAAGCAGTTGGCTGAAATTCGACTTGTGAGCAGGGTTTTCAAGTGAAACAATTCAAACTCTCCACTACACTATGTGATGCTAACTGATATTAATTATTTAAGAAATCAGAGACTAGAAATGGATTCAGTGGAGCTGAATTTGAAGCTGAAACAGAAAAAAAACAGTTGGAAAAAAATTCAAAGGAAACAAGATTTGGCACTATAAAATCATTGAATGTTTTTCTCATCCGGATTTAAGTTTTATTTCATTTCATTTCTGACCTTGCTAGAGAGAAAGGAAAAGAGGAAAAATCAGGAAAGAAGATGGAGAAAGAAATTTGGCACGCAAGGTGAAAGTTGGCACATTGAGATCAATAGGGTTTTATTCATCCAAGTCGAAGTCATTGTTCAAGATTAACTCCACCACATTTTTGATATCACTAGAGGATTGACAAGAGGGGCAAAGCACATTGGAAACATACTTGAGCACTCAAGTCTTCCACTTTATCAATTTTTCCATTTCTTTGATTTTTGCTCCATTTCTTACTATTTCTATGTCTTTCATTTGTTTTTGTAGATGTTGATCCTAATCATAAATAATGGTGGAGATTAGATAATAAGCAAGCCTATGGTAGTGCAAGGAACATGTGTGTTTGAGTGAGCTCCACTTCCATCATCTACTTAGAACTTAAGGAGAGAGCCACCCAAAATTTTTCTTGAAAGGCTAGTGATTTAAATTCATCTCAATGACTCATGATGGATGGAAAGGCTAAGTTGTTAATTTAAGGACAAGATACTAATCCATAGAGCTTAGATTTTTTAGAATTGACGACCCTAGGTAATTTCTTTTCATTTGCTTCTAATTATGCTTAAGAAATCTAAGGGATACATACTTAGTGGTTTCGCGAGACGCTCAAGGTTAAGTGTGGGGGAGTTGATAGATACCATTTTGTTGATTATTTTAATTGCTAAAATCCATGTTTGACCTATGTTTTTACTGCTTAATTGTGAAATTGCCCTAGGTTTTAGAACTTATTCTTATTTTGGACTTAATCGCAAATTTACATGTATTTGGATTATTTGGCCACTAAATTCTTGATCTATTTTTTGTAGGCATGAAAGGTTCATGGACCTAGGGCATATTGGGTCAAACTTGAGTCGGAAGTGACCCGGATCGAGTTTTCAAGATTAGGATTAAATCTGGGCCGTCCGATTCAAGAGCGGCTAGATCTGAGCCATCCGGGACCATCTGAAGCAATCCGAGCTAGGGTTAGGGTTGATCAAGCACTCTGATCAAGATCTGAAGGTTTCATCCCAATCAGAGCTCATTCAACCGTTTGATCAAGCTCGGAGGGCTCTAGATTGTCCATTCAAAGATTAGGTTGATCTGGACCATCCGTTGCACATCTGGAGGATCCGAGCTACCACGAGGCAGATCCTGACCCCAGATCATCATCATCAAAATTTGGATCAAATCAGAGCAAGATCAGCCGTTGGATCTCCTCCAATCAATCAGAGTCGTCCAATGTTAATTACTTAAGGAAATTTTTGCGCAGCTTCCTCCTCATCGCGTCTTCACCGCTACAGTGTTTTCTTTCATGTGTTCTTTGTGTTCTTCAATTTTTTTTCTTCATCCGAAGGCGTGATCACTCGATTCTTGATTCAAAGCAAGTGCTAGGTTATGGGGAAGAGGACTTAGTGAAGATTTCAGCTCGCTATTGCCCAAGAACATAGCTATTGAGAGGTTTCTGTGGATCTGCTGTTTGGAGGCGTCGATCTTAGTTGCGAACCATTTCCATCCACCGGAGCCATCTGGAGGGGTTCCCTAGATTGTTCCGATCATCCACAAATCACCATCTCACTTGGACGCAGTTGAATCGATGGATTTGAATGGGGAATTTAGATTTGGGTAGAGTTGAGCTCAGATTGAGTAGCAGAGACAATTTCTCACTGATTTGCTAAGCTTGCGGGTCTGAGGCTCACCCTTCCGTGACGAACAAGGAGTACCTGAGCTGAAGAAGGAATCGAGGAGTAGATTTTCTAGTTCAAATCTTGTTTTAGCTGTAGTTTTCATATTCTGCCGAATCTGCCAATGTTTGTTTCTGATCTCTATTCAATTGCTGTAATTTCTGTTTTGAATTGTTTTTGCAATAGTTAAGATTCAATTCAGTAAGTAAATTAGTTAGTGAGTGAGTTTAGTGCACAAAAGCTTCAAATTACAGCTTATTTTCTGTCCAATTCTTGCGTGCCATTTTGTTAAGCTTGCGTATCAAGCATTTCCTGCATTTTGACTCTGCGTATCAAATCCTTAGGTTTGCATTTTCATATTAGCTAGATTAGTTTGTTTCTGAATTGTTTCTTGTAATTAGTTGGGTAAATGCAATCTCAGTTGCTTGTGAGTTTTGGAGCTTAGTTGCTCCTCAAATTCAACTTTCGATTTCTGCAATTAGCTAACCTGAAATTTTGTCAATTTCTGATGTGCTGATTTCAGATTTGAAAATTCTTCTTATCCCTGCATAGCATTGCAATTGTAGCTTTTTTCCCAAGTTTGATCAATAGGTTTTAAGGCTAAGTTGTTAAACTCCGTTTTGGCACAAGGTTTCAGTTTTGGCACAAAGATCACTTCTTGTGTGCCAAGCTGATTTGAGAATTGATTGCATCAATTTTATTTTGTGCTTGTCTGCTGGTGTAGAATAGCAATTTGAATACAACTGGTATTGCATTCATCCATTTCTAAATTTTGTTGTATTGGTTAGCTTTCAAAACTTGTAGATAACTTGAGTTGAGCTTGTTTTAAGTTTAATTGCTAAATTTCGCATGCTAGCATGAGTTCCAGTTTGTTTGCTTGATGAAAACCAACATTCACTGTTTTTATTTCTTACTTAGCATCGGTGTTGCGTTTTAATTTAGAATTGCTTTTCTGAAACTTTGGTTAGTCCACTTGGTTGAGTTAGTTTATTGTTGCTAGAGTTATAATTTGTTATCGCTTGTTTGGTTCATTAGTTTAGTTCTCTTCACTTTTCAGTGTGTTTTTATTTCGCATTGCAACCCCAAAACCCAAATTTATTCAAAACCCAAATTCACAAACGACAATTAAATACAAGCTCGAATCAAACAACCTCAACTAGTCCCCAGGAAAAATACGACCTGTGACCCCTTTACTACATTCTCATACTTTGATTGCAAAAAGAGTTTCCAGCTTTATTCATATCTAAATTTGAGACCCACATTCGTGACAGTCTATTTTGGGTCCGTCAGTCACATCGGAGCAAATGGGCTAAAGTTGAGAAATTGTTCGGGTCGGACTTCATGATTTTTATGTCGGAAATGAACCCAAGAATATTAAGTGAAGTTCTCTCTAATCCCGACGCCCCATTGTGGCAAGAGGCTATCAATAATGAAATCGAGTCCATCATGAATAATCATACTTGAGAATTAGTGAACCTTCTTACTGGTACAAAACCATTAGGTTGTACGTGGATACTAAAATGCAAGTATAAAACTGATGGATCGATTGACAAGTATAAGGCCAGACTTGTAACTAAAGGGTTCAAGCAAAAGGAAGACCTTAACTACTTCGATACCTACTCACATGTGACAGGGATTATGTCTATACGAGTGATGATAGCCATCGCAACACTGTATGACCTTGAAATACATCAAATGAATGTTAAGACTGCGTTCTAAAATGGTGAGTTGGAAGAAAAAATCTATATGGAGCAACCCGAGGGGTTCGTAGCTCCAGGAAAAGAGGAAAAGGTGTGTTGACTTGTTAAGTCGTTATACGGACTTAAACAAGCGCCCAAACAATAGCATGCAAAATTTGACAAAATAATGTTGTCAAACGAATTTAAAATAAATAAATGTGATAAGTGCATTATGTCAAAACCACACATGAAGGTCATGTAATTGTCTGTCTATACGTAGACGACATGCGGGCAGTAATCATGAGATAATTATGAGTACAAAGAGAATATTGACCAACAATTTCGATATGAAAGATATGGGTTGAGCATATGTTATGTTGGGAATTAAAATTCTTAAGACATCTGATGTGATAGTTCTGACACAATCCCACTATGTAGAATCGGTATTGAAAAGGTTCAATGTGTATGAACTCTCTACAGTGAAAACACCTATGGATCTAAGTCAACACTTAGCGAAAAACCATGGTGAGCACATATCGCAATTGGAATATTCTCGGATAATAGGCAGCTTGATATATCTCATAAACTGCACACGTCTAGATATTGCCTGTGCGGTCAACAAGTTGAGTCATTTTAGGAGTAATCCAAACGATACCCATTGAAAAGCACTGATACGTGTTCTTAGATATTTGAAATATACTATGAACTATGAATTACATTACAAAAGATATGTCGCTGTCTTAAAGGGATATTGTGATGCTACTTGGATATCAGATACAAAAGACTCCAAATCCACTAGTGGATATGTATTCACGATCGGTGGGGGAGCAGTATCTTGGAAGTCCACTAAACAAACGTGCTGTGACGACCCGACTTCTCTTAACTTCCTTTAAAACGGACGTCACATTTGCTTAACCTTAACTTTACCTTATCCTTAGCCTTAGGTTACACCTACTTGAGTCCCCTTAACTTGCTCTGAAATTTTTTTTTTTTTCTTCCTTCTCTTTTTTTTTCAAAAAAAAAACAAAACAACTTCCATTTTATTTGCTTTGCCAGGATTTGACCCCTAGACCTCTTAATTGTAAGACTAAAGCACTAACCAGCTGCTCTACACAGTTTTTCTTTAATGGTACCAGTCGACTGCTATTATAGCAGTCGACTGGTGTCAGTCGACTGGTATATGGTCAGTCGACTGCCATATCGAACAGAAGGTTCTGTTCGATATAGCAGTCGACTGGTATCTGAGCCAGTCGACTGGCACGCCTGAAACTGCAAATTTCAGACCTGAAAATCCCTTTCAAACATCCACAAATCACATACTATCACTTCGCATTAAGATATAACTTCAAATCTATCATATATACTAGTTTATTTGGCACATTGGCAACTCAAAACAAATCCAAACTCTTGAAATTGAAACTAATACGGAACTTAACCAAACTAACCAAGCATATGGAAAAACATAAGTAAACATCTTCAAGTTGTATCAACTTCTTACTCTATGCGGAAATTAAACACATTGGTTCACTCTTTACTATTCAAAACATAAAACTAAATGTTTCTAAATACCAAACTCTACTCATACTCAACCCAACGGATCTTTTACCCCGGTTCCACCTCCACTGAACATCAATGCAAGTCCTGTCGCCTCCCAACTTACGCTTTCTCTTTTCCTTTATCTGCAATAGAAGGAAAATACAACTAATAAGCACAATGCTTAGTAAGTAAATCCCTACTCACAAAATCACGATGTCAATACTAAACATGCTCATTTCAAAGAATAATTTAAAACTTTACTTACTTCAAAACTTACAACTAAACATGCTTACAACTTGAAACACTTTATCATGCTTGTTAATGTATCAAGGTACACAACTAACCATGCTTATTACTTGAACTACTTTATCATGCTTGCATTGTAACAAGGTACACATATAATAATTAAACACTTCCTCAAAAAGGAACTACTTGATCATACTTATATACTTGAAAATAGTAATCAACTTTCTCTTCAGGCCTTGACATTGTACCATGATATCGGTGTACCAATTGCGCGCTTTTCTAATAGGTTGCGAGGTAGCTAGCCACCGCATCCTATTAGAACTTTACTTTCTAACTTTCGATGGGCCTTACATTGCCCGGTACATGTCTCTTTCAAAAAGTAAAATACTTTTCTTACTATACATTATTCATACTTATTAACTAACTCTCTTTTGCAACCAATGTTGCACTTACACTTTTACCTTCCCATTCGGGACTTTCATCGAGCACCTTGCGTGCCCTAAATCCAAGGCTTATGCTTGGGACTTTTTAACCACTAATTCCTAACATGCTCAAACCACATATCTCAACAACAATTCAAATTCGAATTCTACTTTACAATACATGCATCAATAGGAATTTAAGCTTATAAATCAACTTGCTTAAGAAACATGGTCTTAACTTTCAAAACATAGCTTCACAACGACAATCTCATGGCGAAAACTACTCCTATTGCAGGTGAGTGATTCACTTACCTCGTTCTTGAAGAAAACTCACAAAAACAGGGAGAAAACTCCCTAACGAAATCCTTTTTCTTCCTCCTTGTAAAAAGCTTCCACCTTTAGCCCTAGGAAGGAACCCTAGGTCTTCTCTACTCAAGGGAAAAGGTGAAGAAGAAGAAGAAGAAGAAAAAGAACCCTTGAATTCGCCTCTTCCTCGCCTCTCTTCTCTGTTCACGCGCGCGGCTACGGCTTCTCCAGGGTTTCACGCGACTTAAGGGGGCTTAATATACCTCCTAATGAAAAGGCTTAACTACTCTATAACATTATATCTCTCCTTCCTTTTCTGTGCTTGATACCCTAGCCCAGCTGGCCGCGCGCTCCCTTGGTCTCGTGGTGGTCGCGGGTTCGAGCCACCCGCTGCACTTAGTTGGTTTTTTTTTCATTTTTTGGCTTTTTCCTTTTTTCTTTTTTTTTTCTTTTTCCAAAAATACCAAACGGACTCGGAAAATTCCATAAAAATACTCTAAAAATTCCTAAAAATATCTAGAATATTTCTAAACCATTTTTAAATAATTCTAAGGACTTTAAGAACTAAAAATGGAAATTTTGGGGCGTTACACGTGCATTGCTCGGTCAACTATAGAATTCAAGTTTATAACACTAGGCAAAGCAGTTGAGGAAGCTGAATGGCTGTGGAACTTCTTAGAAGATATTCCGAGCTGGACAAAACCTGTGCCCGTTGTACTTATACACTGTGATAGTTAATCGGTGATTGGAAGGGCACAGAGTAGTATGTATAATGGTAAGTCACGATATATACGTCGTAGATACAATACCATTAGGCAGTTGACCTCGAATGGAGTGATTGCAATCGAATATGTTAAGTCCAAAGATAATTTGATAGATCCTTTTACAAAGGGGCTAAGTCGAGATCAAGTATATTGCTCATCAAGAGGAATGAGATTAAAAATCTACAACTAAAATGACTGTAACGGTAACCGAACCTTGTTCATTAGAGGTCCCAAGATCTTGGTTCAATGGGACAACGAAGTTACAAAAGTTATGTTACAGCAAATGAAATATATTATCTCTATTCCAATTCTAGGATGAACATGTGTTGTCCTACCACATATGGTGAGGTTAAGCTTATGCTTTTCATGACTTCTATACCTTTATAAGGTAGAGTATGGTAGGATACTCTTGATAGAAGTATCACCTATATGAGTGTAAAGACAAACCGCTTCAATGAAACACTCATGAATCCAAGATGATGTTCATGGCCAAAATGGAACTAACCATGAGAACCATAAGTAGGTGAGATAAGTTCCTGTGTGAGTGTTATTGTCTTAGTATACACAAACAGCTAGCAGTTCAAGATATCACGTTCACTGCGCAGCCTAATATGCTCGATAGCATTCCACTACGAAAGGTTCACAGCCACAAGCTACCTCTCCCGATGCATTGCCTTATCAATTGGACTCTTGTAAAGTGTCAGCATGCATACATGCATTATTTTTATTCATGTGGAGGATTGTTGGATATTTGGGTCTTTAAAAAAAAGACCAAATAAGGTTTTTGCAAAGGAAAATTGTGGTGCCATCAATTGAAGAAAGTGAGAATTGGCTTCAAAAACGAAATCTACATTTCGCGTAGATGAATCTAGACTGTTAATTTGCTCAATACCGATCACGGGTGAATGAAAAATTAATTGTTTAAAGTCAGCCCAAAATTGACATAGAAGGAAGTAGATGGAAATTAGTCCGACATTTGAAATTTCCGATCACAAGTGACGCGATCTGGAGCATTGATCGCGAAGAGTCACGATCTGACCGTTAGTGATGAGACTTGATCTGAAGCGTCAGAATGAATCTGGCGGCTGAGATCAAAAGGGGATCTGAAGGGTTACAACCATCCAGATCTGAAAGTTGAGATCAAAGGGCTATCTAAAGGGTTACAACCCTCCAGATCGAACAACCCAGATCAAACCTAAACCAAAAGTCACACCCACTCACCAAAAAGTACATCACCTCTTCCCTTGTATAAATAGAGTCCCCTAGATGTTGAATTCATTCATTCAATCATCAAAAGTTTATTAACATTCATCTCATCTTATGTATCTAGGTCCAAAAAATCTACGAGAAGGTTCGCTGGTCTCGAAATTTGTAGTGCTGCTATTTTAAGAAATCGTCGTTGTATTTTGAGAAACGAATTGCTACTATCCGTGAGCACCTGTAGCGGAGCTATATCGTTTTATGGAGATAGTGTTGAACACTAACCTCGACGATATATCATATCAGTTTGCATCCTCCCGGCAGCAACCCCGGAATTGACATCCAACACTATTCGCTCTGGGTTCAAGGAACTACGAGCGGAAGCATAAGCCTGACCGTGGAGGTTTTCCATACTCACTGTTGTAGGAAAAATTCCTTTTTCCAGAGAGTTAACAAAAATCAAATTGAAATTATACAAATTCTAACTTATCTGTTGAGTGTCCCGAAATGCCCTTTTATGCAGGGTACACTCTCCCGGGCTGAAATTCTCCCGGGCTGGAATTCCCGACCTAGAATTCCCGACCAGGGTCTCCCGAGCAATATTTCCCGAGCTGAATATCTCGACCAGGGTTTCCCGAGTAGTATCTTTCGAGCAGTATCTCCCGAGCCGAATATCCCGACCAGGGTCTCCCGAGCAGTATCTCCCGAGCCGGACGTCTCGATCCAGACTTTCGGAATTGGAGGGTTGTTGAGGTCTGCGTAGCGCAGTTTCCTTGAAACAGATTTGTCTTCCTTCGACGGTACTTCGAGGCTCTGAAGGACATCTGTCTCTCAAGATACAACAGCGGGACCACAGGCACAACGGAGCACTCGTTGCTCACGGCGAACTAAGGAAGTACTCGAACGCTACCAGGGAGTTGGGAACGAGGTGGAAGACAATCTATAGCCTCTATATATTTTGTTGTCGGTCACAGTTAGGATCAGACCCTCACAGTAATCAATGATCGAATTAACGTCATTTACTGTTAATTAACCGTCCATATCTAAATGTCTGGGGTTACCGATTTTGCATTAATCAATAGTTAATGCATCAGTTATATTTGAGCAAAAAATTTGGCAAAACATTGGTTCATCCTCTTGGACAAATTTTGTCCCGACCGGTCGGGCATTCGACGCGCGCAGGTCGTACACGCACACAAGTCCACTTGGTTCAGTACAAATCCGAGCCCTGGATTTGCACCCCCCCCTTGCGCACCCCTGCCTCTCCCCTTGCATTTGTTCACGACTATCATGTTTGTCAAACAATATAAATCAACAATTATGCCTTAAGACTCCCAATGTGGGACTAAAATCTCATTCACAATGGAGTCTCTTTATTCTCTACCTCCCTTTCCATTCACTAGAAACTCCCAATGTGGGACTAAAGTCTCATTCAAAATGGAGCATCTTTCCTCCCTTTCCATTCACACTATATTCAACAATCCCCCACATGAATGGAAACAGGGTATGTGATATCATTCAGCAGTTGAGTCCAGTATAGGACATGTAGATTTCACCCTTTAAACCTTCCCTTGTGAAGATCTGTTTGCTTCCTGGCTGACAGTAGACATGATGTCCTTGAACTGTGCTGCCGTTTGTGTAAGCATTGACACATCTCACCCAGGACTCTCCCTGATACACCTCAGTTCTCATGTGTATTCGTTCTTGGCCACGAACACACCTGATTCTGCGAGAAGTTCTAAGAATTGTGCCTTTAATTCTCTTCGAAGCGGCCCCACTTTTTTCTCACATAGGTGATCTTTTAGGAGTTTTCCAAATAACTCTCTTGAATCATTAAAAGTCGCATGTTTAACCTCTATCCTTTACTGTTTCAATGGGTCGTTCCCTTACAGTGAGCAACTTTGCCAGTGCAGTTAAGTTGTCCATTTGAACCTAGTTCTTGGGATCTCCAGTCTGCATAGGTTGGGTTTCCTTTGCACCAACATTTTTTATCGGCATCAAACTCATCTTTCTTGATGAGCTTGCAACTAACTCTCGATTTAACCCTTTGGTTAGCGAATCCGCTAAGTTATCTTTTGACTTCACATAGTCAACAGTGATAATTCCAGTTGACAGTAGTTGTCTAATGGTATTGTGTCTTGACATATATGTCTAAACATACAATTATATATATAGTTTTGTGCTCGGTCAATTGCCGATTGACTATCACAAGGTATGCAGATTGTCGGTACGGGTTTTGGCCATCTCGGTACATCTTCTAAGAATTATCGTAGTCATTCAGTCTCTTCACCACATTTGTCAAGAGCTACAAACTCAGACTCTATCGTGGATTTGGTTATTATGGTTTGCTTAGAAGATTTCTATAAAATGGTTGCACTTCCCAGAGTGAATACATATCTACTAGTAGACTTCGAGCTTTTTATGTCAGATATCCAACTCGCATTGTTGTATCCTTCGATAACAGCAAGATATCTCATATAGTGCAGTCTATTTCCACGAGTATATCTCATATACTTCAGTACTCTTGTTATCCCTTTCCAAGCTCAACACCGGAATTATTCGTGTATTTACTCAATTTACTTACTGCGTAGGCTAAGTCTGGTCTTGTACAATTCATCAAGTACATCAGACTTCCAATCACCCGAGAGTACTCTACCTGAGAGATGCTTTTTCCTCAATTTTTTGATAGGTGTTGGTTAGTATCTATCAGCATTCGTGCCAACGCAGTATCACCATTAGTGAATTTCTCAAAAATCTTGTCCACGTAATGGGATTGACTAAGAACAAGTCCTTCTGCTGTTCTAAGAATTTTGATTCCTAGAATCATATCAGCTAGACTCATGTCTTTCATGTCAAATCTTGAGTTCAATATATCTTTCATGGATTTGATTATCTTATCATTACTCCCAATGATAAGTATGTCATCTACATATAAGCAGAAGATGACAAAGTCATCTTCTGTGGCTTTCGTGTAGACACATTTATCACATTCATTGAGTTTGAATCCACCTTCTTGCATGACATTATCAAATTTCTCATGTCACTGCTTTGAAGCTTGTTTCAAGCCGTATAAAAACTTCACCAATTTACAAATCTGGTTATTCTGTCCTGGTACAGAAAACCCCTCAGGTTGCTCCATGTAAATTTTCTTTTTTAAATCTCCATTTAGAAAGGTCGTCTTTACATCCATCTAATATATTTCCAGATTCTATAGAGCAACAATAGCCAACAATACTCTAATGAAAGTTATTCTCGACACCGGAGAATATGTATCAAAGTAATCAAGGTCTTCTCGTTGTCAGTAACCTTTAATTACCAACCTGGCCTTGTACTTGTCAATTGTGCCATCTGATTTTATTTTCTTCTTGAAGATCCACTTGCAACCTAATGGTTTACTCCCCGGAGGAAGGCCCACAAGTTCCTAAATGTGATTTTGCAAGATAGATTCTATCTCAGATGCAATTGCCTCTTTCCAGTGAGGTCCCTTAGAAGTGTTTACTGCTTCTGAGTAGCTTTGGGGCTCACATTCCAGTATGAAAGTGATAAAATCTGTTCCATAAGATTTTTCACCCGAGCTCTCTTACTTCGCCTAGGCGCAGTCTCAACTGGTTCATCATCCTCTTCTTCTTCCTCTGGTATTTCCTCCACCCGTTTTGAGGAGCTAGCATCCTCTCAGGTCTTATATGGAAACACATGCTCGAAGAATGAGGCATTTCTCTATTCTATTATCTAGTTCTTGTGTTTATCCAGTAATTGTGACTCATAAACATAAAATCGATATGTACTACTGTTATGTGCATATCCGATAAATATGTAATCAATAACTTTTGGTCCTATCTTAATCCTTTTCGGATTAGGCACCAAAGCTTTGGCAAGACACCCCCACACTCGCAAGTATTTGTAGGATGATCGTCTTTCATTCCATAACTCATAAGGGCTCTTATCTATTTTCTTCAGAGGGACCTTATTTAAAAGTTAATTAACTATTAACACAGCTTCCCCCCACATGGAGTCTGGTAGTCCAAAGCTCAATAGAAGAGTATTCATCATCTCCTTAAGAGTTCGATTCTTTCACTCAGCAACCCCATTCTGTTGAGGGGTATAAGGAGCTGTTGTTTCATGTCTGATCCCATGTTCAGCACACAACTCAGCGAATGGTGATACATATTCACCACCTCGGTCACTTCGAACCACCTTAATCTTCTTATTAAGTTGATTTTCAACCTCATTCTTGTAGAGAACGAATTTCTCTATAGCTTCATCCTTGCTTTTGATAAGATACACATAACAGTATTTTGTGTTATCATATACAAAAGTAATAAAGTACCTATTCCCACTATGTGTCAGTGTACCTTTTAGGTCACATACGTCGGTGTGAATTAGGCCGAGTGGTTCATTGCTTCTTTCAACGTGTTGAAAGAATGACCTTGTCAACTTCGCTTCAACACAAGTCTCACACTTGTGTTTTGGGTTAAGGTGGAATGTCAGTATGCTTTGCATGCTTATTAATCTATGTATAATATCGTAATTCACATGTCCTAGTCTACCATGTCATAAACATAAAGACTCAAGTATATATAGGGGTGAGCAAAAATTCAGAAAAACCAAATTAACCGAACCGAACCGACTGAATTTTGAAATTCGTTTCGGTTAATTCGGTTTTCGATTTTTTTAAAAAAATTCGGTTCGGTTTTTGGTTAATTAGGTTCGGTTTTCGATTTTGAATTTTGTAATTCGGTTAATCCGAATAAACCGAATAAGAATATTAATTTAATTAATTTTTATTTAAAAATATAATTAAATTAAATAAAATCTTATTTTTTTATTAAAATCAAATAAAATTTTAAAATTTCGATCAAATCGGTTAATTCGGTTAAAAACCGAATTAACCAATTTTTTCAGTTCGGTTTTCTCGATTTTTATCAACAAATTCGGTCGGTTCGATTTTTTTGAAAAAAAATCGGTTTATTCGATTTTCGGTCTATTTGGTTCGGTTCGGTTCGGTTTTAACCGAATACTCACCCCTAAGTATATAAGTAAAAGAGCTCTCAATTTTATTTATCTTAGGCCTAATGGTTATTACACTGAGCTTAAACAATCCATCAGACACATAGTCCTTTCCCACAAACATTCCATTTTTCGACAGTACAACTCTGTCTGACTCAAACACAATGCGAAAGCCATGCTTGCTTAATAATGAACCAGACACTAGATTCTTTCGAATCTCCGAAACATACAACATATTGGTTAGAGTGGGGTTCTTGTCCGAGATCATCTTTAACACCACTTTTTCTTGGCCCATGATGTCCGAGGTTGCCGAGTCCCCCATAAACAACTTATCTCCACTAATTTCTTCAAAATTATGGAGCAGTTCCTTATTGCAGCACACATGTCTGGTGGCTCTAGTATCGATCCACCATTACCGCAAGCTTAAACCCACCAGGTTTAATTCGGAGACCACAACATAGAGGTCTTCCATTTCTGGCCTCTCGTTCAGGTTGGCCTCCTGCTTCTTCTTCGGTTTCTTGTATTCCGAAGATTTGTGGTCAACTCGATCACAGTTGTAGCACTTCCCAGAGAACTTCTTGGTGATGCCTCCTCTGGGTCCCAACTTGGAAGATTTAGAATTCTTCCGTTTCGAGCTTTGTCCGTGCTCGACCACGTTGGCTTTTGCAGTAGCCTGAAAGAACATATTTCTCTCTGAACCCTTGTTGTCTTCTTCGATGCGAAGTCTAACAACGAGTTCCTCCACGGTCATCTCCTTCCGCTTGTGCTTCAGGTAGTTCTTGAAATCCTTCCAGCCGGGAGGTAGCTTCTCAATTATTGTTGCTACTTGGAAAGTTTCACTCAGAACCATACCTTCTGAGTGGATCTCATGTAGGATCACCTAAAGCTCCTGGACTTGGCTGATCACTGTCTTGGAGTCAACCATCTTGTAGTCCATGAATCGGCCCACAATGAATTTCTTAGCCCCTGCATCCTCCGACTTGTATTTCTTGTCCAAGGATTCCCACAACTCCTTAGCCGTTCTCTTCATGTTATACACAGCATACAGCGAGTCGATTAGGCAGTTGAGGATGTAGTTTCGGCATAAGTACTCAGAATGAGTCCAAGTCTCCATCTCAGCAACCTCAGCATGCTTGGGAGGGTCCTCGGTCGAGAACCGAGCCAGATTGAGCGTGGTCAGATAGAAGAGTATCTTCTGCTGCCACCTCTTGAAGTTCAACCCAGTGAACTTCTCTGATTTTCCCCCATGGTTGATTGGGACATTCCTAATCGGGACAGAGGGGTCTGGTAATGAGTCTGTTTCACCTCAACACTTTCCGTGTCCATCTCAACATAAACAAAATCTATTTCAAGATTGTTGCAGGAAATACTCCTTTTCTGGAGAGTTAACAAAAATCAAATTGAAATTATACAAATTTTACAAAAATTTTACAATGGAGCGCGCATCTTTCCTCTCTTTTCATTCACACTATATCCAACACTCACCACATCATACATAAGTACATTAAAACTTTAAAATGGTCCAAAATTAGGAGAAAACAAACAAAGCAATTCCCTAATGTAACATTCTCTAGTAATTGCTTGAAATTTGCAAATATCGACCATCAAGTAATTTAAACTTAAAACCTCTCGACTGATGGTAAACACAAGGCCATACGGATTCTTGGAGATTTTGAGGTAGTCCATTAACTGTTGTTGGTCAAATTAACAGTTATCTAGGCTAATTGCCACGGATTCCTGTCACTGGAAGCTCTAGAGGTACGTAGCGTAGGTCGCCATATATCCTCTCCTCCATCAGCCACCACAACCTCGTCAGCCTCTAGCCCTCTATGACCCCATCGGTGAAGCTTGACGAGATCGATCGCTATATAATTATATTGAATTAGAATGTTAACGCAGCATTTTGGGAGATCTATGAGTTGTAGATAGAATTAATTCCTTTTTTTCATTTTATTGAGTCTAGATATATATAATGCTGATACAAAATCCACCCACCGCGAGCTAGTGAGTTGAAATAGATGTTCATGGATTCCTAAGTGCCTTTTGCATAGGATGCAATTACCATTTCTATTGGATATATAAGCATGCTAGTGATGTTCATGTATTCATCACTTTAAAATTAAAGAGAGACAACAATGTTGACACCACAACTATTGGATAATACGCATGCAAAATGTAATCAGTGACTGACATGTACTGCCACTGAAGGGATATATTAATAAAAAAATTAATAGATTTAATTTTTTAAAAATATATAATCTTAAATGTATTCATATTAAACTGATTCGACTTTTTACTAAAGAACATACGTAAAAATTGATATTTACTAAAAGGTAATCATAATTTTATTTTCATCAAAGGGCACATTCATTTTAGTGAACTTCCTTTTATACCCCTTCTGCTAACTACTGTCTTTTCCTTTCCCTCTCAGTAATAAATTCCGAGACATCTGCACATGCTTTTTCAGACTTTTATTTTAAAATAATATATTATGGAATCGATGCTAAAAAATGTAAGGTAACAATCGAAAAAATATTTCAATTAAAAAATATCTCATTCAACGCGATTTAAAAATATAAATAAATAATTTTTTATATTTGATTAATAGAAATTAATATATTAAATAATATTTAATAAATATATTAAAATATAAAAAAATTGAAATCAATAGATTTCAGGCAACGTGGGTCTGAAATTTTTTATTTCAGACCCACGTTGAGCCTAAAATCTTTTGATTTAGGCCCGACGTGGACTCTAATTTTTTTCTATTTTAAAAATATATTAATATATAAAAAAACCTATCAAAATACGTAACTTCATATTAAAATGCAGGGTCTGAAGTCACGCTAGGAGGGCCTGAACACAGATGTGTTCAGGCCCTCCTTGGGCATGAACATAATCTTAGATAAATATAAGTAAATTAAATAAAAATATCAATAGTTCTAGTTAGAGTTGATCTAGGAGATAGTATTTTTGGTGTCTAAACTTCTAATAATTTTAAATTATGTTGCAATAGGAGATTTTTAGGTCTATCAGTAGGTTTTTACCAAAACCCACTGATAGACCTAGGATATTTGGATTTCTCAAAATCGATCCAATATCAATAGTTAGAGTTGAGCTAGGAGATGGTATTTTTGGTATCTAAACTTCTAATGATTATAAATTATGTTGCAATGGGAGATTTTTAGGTCTATCAGAGAGTTTTCACCAAAACCCACTGATGGACCTAGGATATTTGGATTTCTCAAAATCCAATATCAATAGTTAGAGTTGAGCTAGGAGATGGTATTTTTGGTGTCCAAACTTTTAATGATTATAAATTATGTTGCAATAGGAGATTTTTAGGTCTATCAGTGGGTTTTTACCAAAACCCACTGATGGACCTAGGATATTTGGATTTCTCAAAATCCAATATCAATAGTTAGAGTTGAGCTAGGAGATGGTATTTTTGGTGTCCAAACTTCTAATGATTATAAATTATGTTGCAATAGGAGATTTTTAGGTCTATTAGTGGGTTTTCACCAAAACCCACTGATGGACCTAGGATATTTGGATTTCTCAAAATCCAATATCAATAGTTAGAGTTGAGCTAGGAGATGGTATTTTTGGTGTCCAAACTTCTAATGATTATAAATTATGTTGCAATGGGAGATTTTTAGGTCTATCAGTGAGTTTTCACCAAAACCCGCTGATGGACCTATGATATTTGGATTTCTCAAAATCCAATATCAATAGTTAGAGTTGAGCTAGGAGATGGTATTTTTGGTGTCCAAACTTCTAATGATTATAAATTATGTTTCAATAGGAGATTTTTAGGTCTATCAGTGAGTTTTCACCAAAACCCACTGATAGACCTAGGATATTTGGATTTCTCAAAATCCAATATCAATAGTTAGAGTTGAGCTAGGAGATGGTATTTTTGGTGTCCAAACTTCTAATGATTATAAATTATATTGCAATGAGAGATTTTTAGGTCTATTAGTAAGTTTTCACCAAAATCCACTGATGGACCTAGGATATTTGGATTTCTCAAAATCCAATATCAATAGTTAGAGTTGAGCTAGGAGATAATATTTTTAGTATCCAAACTTCTAATGATTATGAATTATGTTGCAATAGGAGTTTTAGAGGATAAATCAGTGGGTTTTCTAGAATTATTGCGGCTCCATCTGAAACTGAGATGTTGGCTACCTAAGAAAGTACTGAAGAAGAAGAATAAGAAAATACAAATTGTATTCAGAAAATACAAATTGTATTCAGGCCCAAGGGTGGGCCTAAATACAAATGTATTCAAGCCCTCCGTGGGCCCGAATACATCTGTATTCAGGCCCTCCTAGCACGATTTTATCCTGCGTTTGAATATGAAATTACGTGTTTTGATAGGTCCTGTGTCGTCTTGAAATCATGTGTTATGATAGGTTTTTTTACGTAAGTTTGAAACGTACAGAAACATCTCTTTATATTTCTGAAATCACAATAAAAATCGTTGAGAAAGACATAAAAATTATGCTGTTTATATTAATTTAGATTAATCTAAATTTAGATTAATCCAAAAATTATCCTATCATTTAATTGCCATATAATTTAAATTATAAAAAGATCCAAATATTATTTATTATATTAATTTAGATTAATCAAATATAAAAAATTATCTCTTTATATTTTTGAAATCATGTTGAAAGAGATGTTTCTTTTAACTGTGGCCAAGATGCAGTCATATTTATACATCTTTGTGTGTCAACTGATACGGTTAGAGAACATAACTGAAAACTATTGGTACTAAGTTTGTACATCAGAAATAACATCTCCTAAGTAAATTCTAAATAGAGATATTAAGTATGGAGAAATCCAAGTATCCTAGGTCCATCAGTGAGTTTTCACCGAAACCCACTGATTCATCATAGAAAACTCCTATTGCAACATAATTTATAATCATTAGAAGTTTGGACACCAAAAATATCAACTCCTTGCTCAACTCTAACTATTGATATTGGATTTTGAGAAATCCAAATATCCTAGGTCCATCAGTGGGTTTTGGTGAAAACCCACTGATAGACCTAAAAATCTCCTATTGGAACATAATTTATAATCATTAGATGTTTGGACACCAAAAATATCATCTCCTAGCTCAACTCTAACTATTGATATTGGATTTTGAGAAATCCAAATATCCTAGGTCCATCAGTGGGTTTTGGTGAAAACCCACTAATAGACCTAAAAATCTCCTATTGCAACATAATTTATAATCATTAGAAGTTTGGACACCAAAAATACCATCTCTTAGCTTAACTCTAACTATTGATATTAGATTTTGAGAAATCCAAATATCCTAGGTCCATCAGTGGGTTTTGGTGAAAACCCACTAATAGACCTAAAAATCTCCTATTGCAACATAATTTATAATCATTAGAAGTTTGAACATCAAAAATACCATCAACTAGCTTAACTCTAACTATTGATATTGGATTTTGAGAAATTCAAATATCCTAGGTCTATCAGTGGGTGTTGGTGAAAACCCACTGATTGACCTAAAAATCTCTTATTGCAACATAATTTATAATTATTAGAAGTTTAGACACCAATAATATCATCTCTTAGCTCAACTCTAACTAGAACTATTGATATTTTTATTTAATTTATTTACATTTATCCAAGATGTGTTCTGGTTCTGCTTGGGCCTAGAGGGCCTAAACACACCCTGCTTTTTAATCTGAAATTACGTATTTTGATAGATTTTTTTATATATTAATATATTTTTAAAATTAAAAAAAAATTGAATCCACGTCGGGCCTTAATCAAAGATTTCAGACCTAACGTGGGTCTAAAATAAAAAATTTCAAGCCCACGCTAGACTTGAAATCTTAACATTTCAGGCCCACGTTGGGCCTGAAATCTTAACATTTCAGGCCCAGCGTGGGCCTGAAATCAATACATGGGCCTGAAATGTTAAGATTTCAGGCCCACGCTGTCTAAAATCAAAACAGAATTATTTTTTTATATATTAATATATTTATTAAATATTATTTAATATATTAATTTATATTAATCAAATATAAAAAATCATCTATTTATATTTTTAAATCACGTTGGATGAGATATTTTTTAACTGAAATATTTTTCAGGTTTTTTCCTTTTGTTTTTTAGCGCCGATTCCATATTATATTATTTTAAAATAAAAGGTCTGAAAAAGCCTGTGCAGACATCTTGAAATTTGTTACTGAGAGAGAAAGAGAAATACAGTAATTAGCTGGAGGGGTATAAGAAAAAGTTCATTAAAATCAGTGTGTCCTTTGGTGAAAAATAAAATCATGATATACTTTTTAATAAATATCAATTTTTAGATATGCGCTTTGGTAAAAAGTCGATCGAAACTGATTACTTACATCCAGAGTAGTATTTTATTCTCCGTATAAATGTTTTTACACTAAACAATGTTTGTTAAGGTGGCTAAGATTTTTTTAAGACTCGTTGGCATAAGTAATTTCCTAATTATTAGGATAAAATTGTCACTTTATCCATTCTACTGGAAACTATTAGTGTTTAGAAATAATTTTTTTGTTTATTCTCTGAATTAATACAGCTTAATTGTAATTACATTTTCTTATAATTGAGTTATTAGTTAGGTACTTACATAAGTAAGTAACTATAGTAGGTATATATACTTACCACAATATATTAATAATTATTAAAATAATAAAATGTTTATGAATTTATCAATCCCACGCTCACTACTACTAAATGAGAGATAATCTCTGACACCATGATCTATATTTTCGAAAAATCATGTTCTTTAAAATTTATCACAAATTTCAAATAGAGCAATGATACATGCAAGAGTGAATATCTCAATAAAAAATTTTTACTTTCAATTGATAGTACATTCGATATCTGATCGTTAATTAAATATCATCAACGGCCTTCGATCATCGCCTTGAACCAAACTATATTCTAGGAGGTATGGTGAATCCGTCAGAGATCGTCACAATTATGATCTCGTATTATTCACAGTCGATTTCGACGGGTTCACCGTTGCCGGCGATCCCGATGGATTCACTATCCCCAAGGTATAGTTTAATTCGGGGCGGCAATCGGAGGCCGCCGGTGATATTCGATCGATAATCAAACGTCAAACGTGCCATCGATTGACGGCTAAAATTTTTACTGCGACATTCACTTTTACTGTAAAATCATTTCTCTTTCAAATAACACCTCTAAATCTACAAATAGTAATCTCATTATTTATCATTTTTATCATCACCTAGAAATTCACATAACAAGAAAATTTCGCCATAGTCATGGATTAATGCACAATTGATTATTATCTTTGATAATTATCAAATAATGATATGTGATACTTATAACTATTCATAAAATTACGATGGGTTAGCATGTGCAATTAAAATGCATCAGGTTTATAATAATTACACTAATTATTACAAATAATAAAAGTTCTTTGAACGCTTCTTTTGTTACCACATATATTTTTACATTATTCTTAATAATTAATTCTTTTCTATTATACGTGTCTCATAAATACACGAATAATTCATCAATAAAAAGCTGTCCAAATATACGTTAAATTCATTATATTACTTTTGTTATGTTTTGTTTTGGTACTTAAGACAGGAAATTTACAGAATCATTGATTTTCTTCCTTTAAAAACTAAATATTAATTATATATGCATTCTACTTTTTCCATTTTAATTTGTATTATAATGATATTACACTGCGCAAATTTAAAGGTTATTATAGTCGATATACATGTAGTTGACAAAATCCAGTTAGTACTTTAAAAGCTATTCCACCATAAGAAATAAGTATTTACTTTTCTAAAATATAATAAATTATAATATCTGATAACTTTCCATTGTTATATTAAAATAATTAAAATTAAAACATAGATGAATATAAATTAAATACGGCAATTTACCAAAGGGCGTCCCATGGTTTCTATGTTACCAAAGGGTGCAGCCCATTAAGTGAACTTCCTATTATACCCTTGGCGCCACAATAGACCTTTTCCATTCCCATTTTCGAGACATCCGAACCACTTTTGCAGTAAAATAAGAATATGTGGTTCGGATGGCAAGGTAGTAGAAATATTCTCAGCCTATATATATAATAATACCTTGCAAAAGTCGAATCATGACGAGGGTACGTATATATTTCGAGCTTGCACAACTCAATTGATCAAGGCAGCTGAGGAAGATAGGTGTTGAAGGAGAAAAAGCAAACAACAGATTGGTAACAAATACAAATAGTAATGTACGTATGATTGTCATTTTTGATATTGTATCAGACCTGGTTTTATACTTATCAACTCTTGCTACAATTTGTATGTTTAATAAGGCTCTCTGAAATGTGTAAGGGTGATATGATTACATAATAAGGCTCTCTGAAATGTGTTAAAATGAAGATAAAAAAATGCTTGAATTCGACCTAGGGATGATATATTACCATATCAGGCCCTAGAAGGGCCAGAAATTAAAGGAGTTAAATCCCTAGGAGTGCATGATATCATTAGATTTCAGGCCCTAGGAGTGAATGAAATATGTTATTTTGAGGCATTGGCAGGGGCTGAAAAAAATAATTCAGGTCTACCTAGGGCCTGAAAAAAAAGGAATTCAGGTCCACCCAGGGCCTGCAATGAAAAGATTTCAGGTCCTTACAGGTGCTGAAATCATTGGATTTGAGGGCCTGGGAGGGCCTGAATCAATATAATTCAGGCCCTGTGATTTCAGGCCCTGGGAGGCACAAGGGGGTGGGCCTGAATAAAATGATTTCAGGCCCACGGTGGGCCTGAAATAAATCATTTCAGGCCCAACGTGGGCCTGAAATAATTCATTTCAGGCCCACCTTGGGCCTGAAATGATTTATTTCAGGCCACGGTGGGCCTGAAATGATTTATTTCAGGCCCATATTGGGCCTGAAATAAAAACATTTCAGGCCCAATAGAGGGCCTGAAATAAAAACTAGGCAGGGCCAGGGTGGGCCTGAAATCACTTCAATCCAGGCCCAGTTTGGGCCTGAATACCTCCATTTCAGGCCGAGGGTGGGCCTCAAGTGGGAAAATTTCAGAGTTTTTCAGCAAGGTTAGAGGTTTGGGCCTTCCTAGGTCCTTGATTATGTTTTTTCAAAGTTTGCTAAATGTAATTGTAATTTATTTTTCAGGGATGATAATGATGTTGACGAAATTATCTCCGAAATATGGAATACTCTTGATGATAATGTTGTCACGGGGAATGGATCAGAAATTACAAGGAATTTGACAATTGATCTAAATGAAGAAGCAACTAATATAGAAGGTGAGAGTTTGAATTCTTCTTCAAGAGTTGTTGAATTCTTTGAGGCAACTTGGAGTGGGGAGGAAGGAATTGAAATCCGGAATGCAAATGAATTAGAACCCATTACAAGTGTATTAGAATTCCAAGCCGATGATATGCAGATTGAGGAATATGATTTCCCCCCAGATGAGTACAGTGACTTAGAGGAGGAGTTTCCATTAGCTGAAGATCCTTATATTTTAAATTCTCGATTGCTTGCTGGGCCAATTGGAGAGTTAGAGGCAAGAGATGGGCATGAATTTTTTGTGGGGCAGATATTCCCATCTAGAGAAGAATTCAAGAATGCACTTGTCAAACATGCCATGATTAAGCATATGAGATATAACCCAGTTGACACCCGAAAAAATAGAGTTAAAGCAGTGTGCTTCAACCAACCATGTACATGGAGAGTAGTAGCAAGGGGGGAAGTAGAGTTCACTGTTACAAAATATATAAAGGAACACCAATGCGGAACTGTTAGGGAAAGTGCTGATCATCATGCATGCTCTTCGTCATTTGTTCCTTCTTTTGTTGAAGAGCAATTTCTTCATAATGAACAATACAAACCAAGTATGATTATATCAGATATTAAAGCTAGATTTGGAGTGACCATATCATACAGAAAAGCATACATAGCTAGGGAGAAAGCATTAAAAAAGGTTGTTGGAGATTATGATGAGGCTTATAGAGATCTTCCACAATATCTGCGTGAATTAAGAGCTAGAGATCCTGAAACGTATGTGGCACTATGCAGGAATGGTGACAATCAGTTCCAGCGGTGTTTTTGGGGTTTTGGTGCTTACCGAAGGGTTTTCAGGTCTTATTTGCGTAGACTTATCGGAATTGATGCCACACACCTAAGAGAAAAGTTTCCTGGAGTAATGTTGATTGCAACGACGATTGATGGTAATGACAATGTTCTTCCAGTTGCCTTCGCAATAGCTGAAGTTGAATGTGGGTCTGCATGGGAGTGGTTTTTGGAGCATACAAAGAGGTTCTTTGGTGTCGATGATCACTCAATCACCATAGTATCAGATAGACATCGGGGCATTATATCAGGAGTTAGAAAAGTCTACCCAAACGCGCATCATGCCTTTTGTTGCCACCACATGTGTTGTAATTTGGTAACTGATACTGGAGTAGAGCTGCTGTAGGTTTGGTTTTTGGGGCAGCAGGCACG
>JAGFNQ010004124.1:0-22058 GCA_024364735.1 Boesenbergia rotunda | reverse complement strand
GGCAAGAAGCGTACCTCATTCAGTAGAAGAAACTGAAGCCAGAGAACTCCCCAGGCACAAGCAAACCATGGGATGCTTAAGCATGGTTCAAAACGTTGGAAAGAATAGTAGAGCTACTGGACTGGCATGAGGTAGAGAAGATAAAGTGTGCATCTTTCTGCCTTACGGGAGATGCTAGAATATAGTGGAAGAGAGTCAAGGCCAAGAGAAATGTCAGCCAGATGACATGGGCCGACTTCGAGACTGAGTTCTTCGAAGAATACTTTCACATGCAAGTAACCAACAAGCATTATGATGAATTCACGGAGTTCAGACAAGGAGAACTATTCGTGGATGAAGCAGTGAAGATGTTTAAGCGGTTAGCTCATCTGTGCCCAGAGCTAGTTAGCACAGAAAAAGAGATAGTTAGGCTAATGCTCAAGATGTTAAGGCCTGAGATAGCGTTGAAGGGGGCTAGCGGTGTTAAGAGGCTGCAAACCTCCGAAGAACTAATAAGTAGTGCTTTGATCACTGAGCACTACTTAACCAGTATAAAGGCCACCAGAAAGGTTGAACGATGAAGTTCTTAACAACCTTACCGTCAGGGAAGTAATGGCCTCTACTGAGAGGCTAAGGGCAGTATCAATCTAGATTTCCACCGAGAGCTCTACAGTGACTTGTTAGTCCTTGAGATGAAGGATTACGATGTCATTTTAGGAATGGACTTCTTGAGCAAGTATAATGCTTCTATAGACTGCCGCAAGGAAAAAGTCAAGTTCACACCAGAAGTAGAACCTTCATTTGAGTTTATTGGAGGCCCAAGGAGAAAGATAAATAGGTTCCTACCTACCTTACAAGCTCAGAGAATGTTAGAGAAGGGGTGCTCTGGTTTTTCTAGCTCATATAGTGAATGCGAGTCAAGGAGAAGGATTGAAGAGAGAAGAAGTGAGGGTAGTCTGTGACTATCCTGAGGTGTTTCTTGAAGAGTTACCAGGACTCCCTCCCAATCGGGAAATTGAGTTTGAAATTGAGTTGGCCCCAGGAACCAACCCAATTTCGAAGGCACCTTATCGCATGACACCAGCAGAACTGAAAGAATTACAAGAACAATTGCAAGAGTTGCTTGACAAGGGTTTCATCCGCCCTAGTCATTCACCTTGGGGAGCTCCTGTACTTTTCGTCAAGAAGAAGGATGGGTCTATGCGTCTGTGCATAGACTACAGAGCTCTGAACAAGGTGACCATCAAGAACAAGTACCCCCTTCCTAGAATAGATGATTTATTTGATCAACTCAAAGGGGCTACAGTGTTCTTGAAGATAGACCTGCGTTCTGGGTATCATCAGCTAAAGGTTAAAGAAAGTGACATTCCCAGGACGGCCTTCAGGACAAGATACGGCCACTACGAATTTGTAGTGATGCCTTTTGGAGTAACCAATGCTCCAGCAGTCTTCATGGAGCTGATGAACCACATCTTCAGGGAGTATCTCGATAAATTCGTCATTGTATTTATTGATGATATTCTCATATACTCACAGACTCCAGAGGACTATGCTACACACTTGAGGATAGTGCTGCAGATCCTTCAGCAGGAGAAGCTCTATGCAAAATTCTCAAAGTGTGAGTTTTGGCTAGATCAGGTGACCTTCCTGGGTCACATTGTATCCAAAGAAGGCATTCAAGTTGATCCAGCCAAGATAGAAGCAGTCAGCAACTGGTGTAGACCCAAGAATGCCAGTGAGATCAGAAGCTTCTTAGGCCTGGCAGGATATTACAGAAAATTTGTGGAGGACTTTTCCAGGATAGCCTCTCCACTCACAGCCTTGACCAGAAAGAACAAGAAGTTTGAATGGTCAGATAAATGCGAGCACAGTTTTCTAGAGCTGAAGAAGAGACTGACCAGTGCTCCCATCCTGACTGTTCCAGAGAGTGACAAGGCCTTTGACATCTACAGTGATGCATCCAAGATGGGCCTTGGAGCTGTCCTCATGCAAGATGGTAAAGTAATAGCATATGCCTCCAGACAGCTCAAGGACTATGAGAAGAATTACCCTACCCACGACCTTGAGCTAGCAGCTGTGGTTTTCGCACTGAAGCTCTGGAGACACTACCTGTATAGAGTTCAGTGCAGAATCTTCACAGACCATCAAAGTTTAAAGTACTTCTTCACTCAGAAGGACCTGAATATGAGGCAGCGCAGGTGGCTAGAGTTGGTCAAAGATTATGACTGTGAAATCCTCTACCACCCAGGTAAAGCTAATAAAGTGGCAGATGCACTGAGCAGAAAATCCTGTGCGGCACTGATGTCCTTATCATCACTGTCTCTACCACTTCAGAAAGAAATAAAGAATTTTGGAGTCGAGGTAATAATTGGGCAACTTTCTGCATTAACTCTAGAGTCAACCCTGCTTATAGATATACAAGGAAAGCAAGATCAAGACCCAGAAATCCAGAAGATCAAGCAGGGGATCCAAGAGGCAGAAAATTCAGAGTTTCGAGTATCAGATAGTGGCATCCTCTATCTTGGAGACCGCCTTTGCGTCCCCAATGATGAGGAACTAAGAAAGAATATTTTAGAAGAAGCCCACAGTACCCCGTACTCTATGCATCCTGGTTCTACCAAGATGTACCAAGATTTAAAGCAAAGGTTCTGGTGGTCTGGACTCAAGCGAGACGTGGCCAGATATATCAGTACCTGCTTGACCTGCCAGAGGGTCAAAGCAGAACACCAGAGACCAGGAGGAGTTCTACAGCCACTTCCCATTCCAGAGTGGAAGTGGGAAGAAATATCCATGGACTTTATCACAGGTCTTCCAAGAACCACCCATGGACACGATGCAATTTGGGTGATAGTGGATAGATTGACCAAGTCTGCCCACTTCCTAGCCATCAAGTTATCGCATTCGGTAGAGCAGTTAGCACAGCTATACGTGAAAGAAGTGTTCAGGCTTCACGGAGTTCCGAAGTCGATCGTTTCTGACAGAGATGGGCGGTTCATCTCCCATTTTTGGAGGTGTGTTCAGGACGCCCTAGGCACCAGACTTCAGTTCAGCACAGCTTTCCATCCCCAGACAGATGGACAAACAGAGAGAGTAAATCAGATTTTAGAAGACATGCTCAGGGCTTGTGCGTTGGACTTTAAAGGTAGTTGGTGCAAATTTCTGTGCTTAGCTGAGTTCGCCTACAACAATAGCTATCAGGCCACCATCAGGATGGAACCTTATGAGGCATTATATGGCAGGAGATGTAGATCACCCATATGTTGCCAAGAAGCTGGTGAGAAGAAAGAGATGGAGTCAGAACTAGGCAGCCAGACTGAGCTTATAGATGAGACCACTCAGGCTATCCAGACGATCCGCCAGAGGATTGAGACTACTCAGAGTAGACAGAAAAGTTATGCTGACACACGCCGTAGGCCACTTGAATTCCAAGTTGGAGATTCAGTATTTCTCAAGGTCGCTCCCATGAAGGGAGTGGTGAGATTTGGCAAGAAGGGCAAGCTAAGTCCTCGCTACATAGGACCCTATGAGATTATAAAGAGAGTTGGGAAGGTAGCCTATGAGCTGGACTTACCAGAGGATATGTCAGCTATCCACAGTACATTTCATGTCTCTATGCTAAAGAAGTGTGTTCACGACCCTAGCCAAGTGATTCAGCCTTAGTCAGTACAGATTCAAGAAGATCTTAGCTATGAGAGCAGACCGACACAGATAGTGGACAAAGCAGTTAAAAGATTAAGAAACAAAGAAGTGCCACTAGTGAAGGTCATCTGGCAGAATCAAAAGCATGAAGAGGCTACTTGGGAACGTGAGGACAGCATGAGAGAGAGATATCCAGAATTATTCTAAGTTCGAGGACGAACTTTTTATAAGGTATGGGGGATTGTAACGCCCCAAAATTTCCATTTTTAGTACTTAAAGTCCTTAGAATTATTTAGAAATGATTTAGAAATATTCTAGATATTTTTAGGAATTTTTAGAGTATTTTTATGGAATTTTCCGAGTCCGTTTGGTGTTTTTGGAAAAAGAAAAATAAAAAGAAAAATAATAAAAACGTTTAAGGGCAGCCGGTGGATTGAACCCGCGAACACCACGAAACAGCCCGCACGCGCAACCAGCCGGGCTAGGGTATCAAGCACTGAAAAGGAAGGAGAGACCTATATTTAAGGAGTAGTTAGGTCGATTTGCCCCCATAAGTATAAATGGAAAAACCAATTAAGTGCAGCTGGTGGATCGAACCCGCGACCAGCACGAAACCAGAAACGCGCGCGACCAGCTGGGCTAGGGTATCAAGCACAGAAAAGGATGGAGAGACCTATTTAAGGTGTAGTTAGGTTAATCCGCCCCATAAGTATAAATAGGTAATTAAAGAGAGAAGTTTTATTTTCTCTCCTCTCCAAACCCTCACGCCGACCCCTCCTCTTCTGGGCGAAACTACACCAAGCTCTAGGGGGCCGGTTAAGGCTCTTCTCCAAGAGATAATTCTATATTCGGAATCCCCGCGGCGAGAGGAACGCGTAGACGTGAAGAATTCTCCGAGATCTCAAGTTTCTCTGGAGTCCTAGACGTTAATCTTGGTTGTAAGTCCAAGATATCAATGTAAGTACTGCTCACCTGCAGTAAGAGGCGGTTTTTTCGCGAGAATTTCCTTTAAAAGTTTTTAGAAGAGATATTTCCTTTTTGTTTGAGTTTTTGCTTGTGATCTTAGTTCATTATATGCTTATATATGTTGATTAATACCCTATGTGAGTTTAGGGTCCAAGAAAAGCTATGAGAAAAGAAAAGAAAAGATAAAGATAAGAAAAGAAAAGGCCAAGGCCTTAAGAAATCCCCAAAAGTCAAGACTTAGGGATTTTTAGCACGCAAGGTGCTCCAGAAAATGCCAAGGCATTTACAGATAAGAAAGAAAAGAAAGAAAAGCTATTTTATTTTATAAGGCCAGTACCCGGCGTCCAAGGGCGTCGTTAAAGAAATCCAGGTGTCCAATTCCAAGGTCTTGGCCCTGGTAGACCAAGGTCTGCTCTATTAGGATTGGTGGCTCGCTACCCCAACCTTTTAGGGAACGCGCATATCAGATGGTACTTACGTCTTCAGTGGATCCAAGTGATTATTATTTTCAAGTATATGCTTTAGCAAAGTTTCGAAAGTTTAAGAAAGTTTTCAAAAGTTAAAGAATAGCTAAAGTTTCAAGTTGAGCCAAGAAAAGAAAATTGAGATTTATTATTGCTTGAGTATGCATGTTTTGAGTTATACATGTTCTTAGTTTTCTTCCAAGCATGTTAGTATCTCATATGATTTTCATATTGTTCTAGAAGCATGTTTGCACATTTCGAGATTTTGTGAGCTAGATAGTACTTACTAAGCTTTTTGCTTACTAGTTGCATTTCCTCTTATTGCAGATAAAGGTAAAGGCAAGCAATCCTGAAGGAAGGCGACGAGGCGGTGCTGAGTAAAGTGTGTGTGGTGGCTGATTTTGGAGAGATCTTTGAGATGAGACAATTTAACTATCCAAATTACAATGTTATAGTTTATTCAAATTTCAAGTTCTTGTTTTAGGGAGTTTAGCGAACATTTAAGTTTTGGATAGTTTTACATACTCAATTTCTTAGAGTAAAGGTTCCATGTCATTTCTTTTAGCCTACATATTCTTATGATTGCATTGGATGAGTAGAAATGTGAGTAGTTGGAGATATTGATACTTTGTTAGAGAAATAGATGCATGTGCCAAGATAGTATCAATTTCTCTTGAATTAAGTTTTATTGCTTAAATATGTTTAGAAAAGTTGCATCCATATTTCATAATGCTTTAGCAAGGTTATAAAACATGTATTTGGTGTTAGGAATGCATAGGAGTCAAGATTGGTACAAACTTTAGTGTTAAAGTTCATATAACTTGAATAGTTTATTTTCTTCCGCAAAAGTCCTAATTTCAAGTTTATGGATTGATTTTGTTTGGCTAAATTGTTTAGAAAACTGGCATAGAGTATAGGAATGGTATCATAGTTTTATATGGCTCGAAAATACATGATTGGTGGACCTTTGAAGCAAGTGCCGAAACCTGAATTTCAGATTTCAGGCCTATCAGTCGACTGATACAGTATCACTCGACTGATACCCGAAAGATGAGTTGGGCGAGGCAAGCTTCAATGAGTATCATCTTGCGAGCTTTTGAGAAGGAAAGTGTGATATGGTATCGTGCATGACTACTTAAGTTAGAATATCATTGTTAGATGAATTTAAAAGAAAAAAAAAAGATTTCCGCATTTTTAGTCATGCATCAGAAGTCGAGAAGTAGAGAAAAGTAACGATCCGTCTAAGGTAGAAGAAGGCGGGTCGCTACAGGATGTGTTCCTAATATATGGAGAAGGAGATATGGTAATACGTGGGTATATAGATGTCAGCTTCCAAACAGATAAGGATGACTCCAAATCTCAGTCTGGATACGTATTTACTTTGAATGGAGGCGCAATAAGCTGGAAGAGTTCCAAACAAGACACAGTAGCGGATTCTACCACGGAAGCGGAATATATCGCAGCTTCGGAAGCAGCAAAGGAAGCAGTTTGTATCAAGAAGTTAGTCTCAGAACTTGGTGCGGTTCCAACCATTGATGAAGCAGTGCCGGTTTACTGCGACAACAATGGAGCTATTGCACAAGCAAAGGAACCAAGGTCTCATCAGCGATCCAAACACGTGTTTCGACGCTATCATCTGATTAGAGAGATTATAAGTAGGAATGATATACAAATTGAGAAAATTCCCACTGAAAGGAATTTAGCGGATCCATTAACTAAGGCCTTCCCTCAAAATATGTTTGAGGGTCATGTTAGTGCCTGTGGTATTGGATACCGTAGCGATTGGCATTAGGCCAAGTGGGAGTTTGTTAGTGATATGAGAGGAGTGTCCTAAGGCAATCGCCTTATGATTGTAAACATTTATTTTAATAAATGAATTTTCACTATTTGAGTATACATGTTCATGTATTTGATTGTGATCTTAAACTCAATTACTGAAAGTCCGCAATACAATTCACAGCATGAGAGAATTTGTGATGAATTCACAACTAGTGATTATCTCTACATGTGCAATTGTGAAGTATTGAAATTGTCCCTAGTCGATGAATTGATAAATACGGACATTATCAATTCTGTTGAGACTAGCTTGGGTTATTCTCTAATCAGCTGATTCTCATTGGCTGGTGACATTGGGATGTCCGGAGATAAACATGGATGCTAGTTAAGGGAACTAGTTCATTGGAGTGACTAGCTGTAAAACTTCATATGGTGATCTATATATAGATATGTCAATGAAGTTCTTTCTGCAGCTTAAGTGCGATGTTCCTTTGACTTGCGGTGTTCAAGTCATCTTGGTCATGGAGACTTATACTTTGACATCTTAAGCAAGCATCTCTAAGGAGGTGTGGACCCAGGATGATTGGGTATAAGCCGAATTGCCCGAAGATGTTTGAACAGCCTACAAAGGATTCACCACTCCTTGCGAGGAGATGTATACCCAAGGCCTATCGTCGGATGTTACTCGAAGCCTCTGGCCAGAGCATCACATGTTCCGAGTATGAAACTCTACGAAACATGAGAGTAATTAGAATCCGTTGGACGAGAAAGACACTACTTGGGCTAGGTGTGACGTAGTCAGCCTAGTGGGGACTGACACACATAGACCGTGTCCTGAACCAAGTGGGTATAAGATGGTGAAGGGAATGAGGCACGACTCATTATAACTGCTGAAGGGTTTCAGAATAATTTCTGAGGTCAACCGTTGATCTTTCGATTAATTGGGGGTCATGATGTACTACTAGGTGCCACTCATGACCGTTTTATAATTGGTTGATTATAGACGGCCAACATAAATCGAAAGCCTATTTAGTCACACGCACTATGAGTAATCTGAGGGATTTAAAACGAGTTGAAAATTGGATTTTCCGATCAAGAGAAATAAGTCGAATCTGAATTTTTCAGAGGCGCAACGGAAGCATAAAATGGCTAAGTCTTTTGAAGGCTTATTGGGCGAATTAAATGAGTTTAATTCGCGAGGGCTTTGGCTTGGTATGGCCGGCCAAAGAGGGTGCCCACCCTCTTTGGGTTGGCCGGCCACCAAAAGGAGAGAAAACCAATTAATTTGGTTTAAATTATAAAATAAATCAAGCGCGATTTGTTTTATAAAATTATGGATAAATAAATTAATTTATATAAAGAAATTTATATAATGAAAATTGTAGAAATTTATTCTTTTTATGGAAATTAAAATAAACCATGAATTGGTTTAATTTTAATTTATAAAATCAATTATGAATTGATTTTTCCATGATAAGAAAATTTCATACAAATTTTATTCCATAATTAAAAAGAGAGATTTATTTGTTTTATTATAAAGTTAGTTATAATAAAACTAGGCATAACGGAATAATTCATAAGAAAATTTATATGATAAATTTCTTATGAAAATTTATTCCGTTAATTCCGTTAAAGGGGAGACTTGGCAAGGGAGAGACTACTATATAAAGGAACCAAAGGCATGCCTTGAATTCCAATCAATTAATCAAGAGATTAATTAGCTCTCCCTCTCTCTCTCTAACTCTCTCTCTCTCTCTCTAGGGCCGGCTCTCTCTCCTCCCCTAGGGCCGGCGCATATCCCAAGGGTGTCCGAGAGCTTCATCCACCAAGAAGGTGCCGAAGAAGAAGAAGCGGATCGCGACTCCCTCCTTCCTTCCCGGAATTTTGATTCCGTTACTTGGTGGTTAGTTTCCATCTTTCTCTCTTGTTTTTCTAGTTGTGCGTTTAGAGAATCTAGTAGTTCTCATCGGCACAAAACTCGTGGCTTTGCGAAGTCATCCCGAAGAGAACTCGGCGTGGACGCAAATAGAGGCGGAGCTTCCAAGGGACGCTACGGTTGGATCTCGTCCCTTACTTCGGGTTACTAGAGGTATAAAGTAAATTAGTTTACTTTTTTGCAAAATTTTAATTGTATGATTATGTCTCCACAACTTAAGGTTGCATGCTAGATACGAGGTTAAAATAATTTAAGAAATTATTTATGCTAATTCTTCCGCTGCACGTAATTATTTTTAAAAAATTACGAACCCGTATCCGTGTCAACATGCACCTGGTCCCAACAGAAGCAACCTATATCCTTGGGATTAGAATCTATAGAGATAGATCAAAACGATTGCTTGGTCTTTCGCAGTCTACATATATAGACCGAGTGCTAAAAAGGTTTAGCATGTTGAAATCCAAGAAAGGTTACCTTCCCATCAGGCAAGGGATCAACCTTTCGAAGTCTATGTGTCCGCGCATAGAAGACAAGAGGATTTGCATGAATAAGATTCCTTATGCATCCGCGATAGGATCTATCATGTATGCTATGTTATGTACTAGGCCCGATGTATCGTATGCTCTAAGCGTCATAAGCAGATACCAGTCTGATCCAGGAATGGATCATTGGGCGGCTGTCAAGACAATACTCAAGTACTTAAGAAGAACTAAGGATATGTTCCTAATATATGGAGAAGGTGATATGGTAATACGTGGGTATACAGATGCCAGTTTCCAAACAGATAAGGATGACTCCAAATCTCAGTCAAGATATGTATTTATTTTGAATGGAGGCGCAATAAGTTGGAAGAATTCCAAGTAAGACACCTTAGCGGATTCTACCACGGAAGTGGAATACTTTGCAGCTTCGGAAGCAACAAAGGAAGCAGTTTGGATCATGAAGTTTGTCTCAGAACTTGGTATGGTTCCAACCATTGATGAAGCAATACCGGTTTATTGCAACAACAATGGAGGTATTGCACAAGCAAAGGAACCAAGGTCTCATCAGCGGTCCAAACATGTGCTTCGCCGCTATCATCAGATCAGAGAGATTATAAGTAGGAATGATATACAAATTGAGAAAATTCCCACTGAAAGGTATTTAGCGGATCCTTTAACTAAGGCCTTGCCTCAAAGCAAGTTTGAGGGTCATGTTTGAGCCTGTGGTATTGGATACCGTAACGATTGGTATTAGGCCAAGTGGGAGTTTGTTAGTGTTATGAGAAAAGTGTCCTAAGACAATCGCCTTATGGTTGCAATCATTTATTTTAATAAATGAATATTCACTATTTGAGTATACATGTTTATGTATTTGATTGAGATCTTAAACTCATTTACTGAATGCCCGCAATACAATTCACAGCATGTGAGAATTTGTGATGAATTCGCAACTAGTGATTATCTCTAAATGTGCAATTGTGAAGTATTGAAATTGTCCCTAGTCGATGAATTGATAAATATGGACACTATAAATTCTGTTGAGAGTAGCATGGGTTATTCTCTAATCAGCTGATTCTCACTGGCTGGTGACATTGGGATGTCCGGAGATAAACATGAATGCTAGTTAAGGGAACTTGTTCATTGGAGTGACTGGCTGTAAAACTTCATATGGCAGTCTACATATAGATATGTCAGTGAAGTTCTTAATGCAACTTAAGTGCGATGTTCCTTTGACTTGCGGTGTTCAAGTCATCTTGGTCATGGAGACTTATACTTTGACATCTTAAGCAAGCATCTCCAAGGAGGTGTGGACCCAGGATGATTGGGTATAAGCCGAAGTGCCCGAAGATGTTTGAACAACCTACAAAAGATTCACCACTCCTTGTGAGGAGATGTATACCCAAGGCCTATCGTCAGATTGTTACTTGAAGTTTCTGGCCAGAGCATGCTATGTTCAGAGTATGAATCTCTTAGATACATGAGAGTAATTAGAATCCGTAGAACGAGAAAACGTTACTTGGGCTAGGTATGATGTAGTCAGCCTAGTGAGGACTGACACACATAGACCATGTCCTGAACCAAGTGGGTATAAGATGGTGAAGTGAATGGGGCACGATTCTTTATAGCTGCTGAAGGGTTTCAGAATTGTTTCTGAGGTCAACCGTTGATCTTTCGATTAATTGGGGATCATGATGTACTACTAGGTGCCACTCATGATCGTTCTATAATTGATTAATTATAGACGGCAAACATAAATCGAAAGCCTATTTAGTCACACGCACTACGAGTAATTCAAGGGATTTAAAATGAGTTGAAAATTGGATTTTCCAATCAAGAGAGATTAGGTTTGGTTTAGCAAAACGATAAGTTGAATTTGAATTTTCCAGAGACGCATCGGAAGCGTAAAATGGCTAAGTCTATTGAAGACTTAATAGATGAATTAAATGAGTTTAATTCATTGGGGCGTGGCCTGGATAGGCCGACCAAAGAGAGTCTCCACCCTCTTTGCTTGGCCGGCCACAACAAAGGGAGGGAACCAAATTGTTTGGTTCAATTTATAAAATAAATCAAGTGTGGTTTGTTTTATAAAATTATGGATGATATAAATTTTTTATATAAACCAAGGTTTGGTTTATTTTTTCATGGAAATTAAAATGAACCATGGATTGGTTTATTTTATTTTATAAAATCAATCATGGATTGATTTACCATGATAAAGAAATTTATATAAAGAAATTTATTTTTCATAGAAATTAAAATGAACCATGGATTGGTTTATTTTATTTTATAAAATCAATCATGGATTGATTTACCATGATAAAGAAATTTATATAAAGAAATTTATATGATAAATTTCTTATGAAAATTTATTCCATAAGAATAAAGAGACTTGGTTGATTTTTATCATGAATTAAAATATGATTTTAACCATGATATAAAATCAAGACTTGGCATGATGGAATAAGTCATAGAAAATTTATATGATAAATTTCTTATGAAAATTTATTCCATAAGAAAAAAGAGACTTGGCGGTTGAGTGACCACTATATAAAGGACCCAAGGCAAGGCTTGGAAATAGATTCGAAATAAACAAAGTATTCTTGCTTGGGCTCTCTCCCTCTCCTCCCTTCTTTCTCTTGGCCGGCCTCTCCCTTCTTCTCCCTTCTTCTTGCCGTGAGCACAAGGAGAAGAACCGAGGCGACGAAGTTCTTCCGTTGGGACGATCTTCCTCTCCGGCTATCATCACCTTGGGATTGGGCGCAAGTCATCTTCCTCCTTCTCACCTAAATTGTGATTCCGACCAACCTTGGTGGTGAGTTTTTCCGATGTGATTACTTCTCTCTTGGTTTTTGTCGCGTTCTCGGAGAATCTAGTAGTTCCCGAGAACACGAAACTCGTGGCTTTGCGAAGTCATCCCGAAGATACTCGGCGTGGACGCGAATAGAGGCAGAGCTTTCGAGGGACGCTTACGGTTGGATCTCGTCCCTTCCTTCGAGTTACGCGAGGTAACATGTAAATTAGTTTACATTTCTGCAAAATTTTAAATATATGATCATGTCTACACAAGATAAGGTTGCATGCTTAGATGTGTGGTTAAATAATTTGAGAAATTATTTATGCTAAATCTTCCGCTGCACGTAATTAATTTAAAAATTATGAACCCGCATCCATGTCAACATGCACCCGGTCCCAACACCCTCCTCAATAGATTAGTTGCATGTTTATTGATTTTGGTATTTATTATCATACCGTTGCATAGTTATGACCTGGTTGATTGTGCATATTAGTATCATGCACCAGAGTTGCATACTGATGAACATTGACTTTCTTATGGTTAATCTCGCCGTCAGTCATTTAGCTTCTCTACCCACTCAACCACTCATGGGTAGTGGTAGTTGCTAGAGTGCAAGCAACCGTCCTGTTGTGTCACACTTGACCACTCATGGTAGTGGATGCTGGAGTTATAGGCAAGCAGTTGACACCCACTCCATTATTTTTTAGGGATAGCAAAGTTGTTGGTGGCTCCCCCTTTTTCATGGGGGTTTAGAGTGGTTGGCTCCCCAACATCCTGTCCACTCAACCACTTATAGTAGTGGTAGTTGTTGGAGTCCGTATAGTTATCACAACCCTACCCACTTGACCTCACAAATATGATGTGAGGGCAGCTTGGCTGGCGTCAGGGGTGATATATATTATTGCATCATATGCATTTATTGTATCTTGCATTTTTCTTGTGTTTGCAGCATTAGTATGAGCTGTGATTGTTGTATTTGGTTAGCATACATGTATGGTTTATTATGACATTGTCATTCAGTTTTACATATGCCTATATGTTATTCTATTTCTTAAACTGTATACTGTTGTTTCTATTTGCTTGTTATACCTTTTATTATGTCATGTATTATTTACTCTTATACTCGTAGAGTCCGCCCAGACTCACCACCCCTACCATCTAATTCTGTTTTAGGTAGCTAATAGATGAATTACTTGGAGCTAGGAGAGGATCCAGTTGTCAGTCCCACGGTGTCGAGCCTTTTGGAGTTTTTCCGTATTTACTTTATTTCTATATATTCTTTATTTCTGTATTTACTTTATTAGACTGTATTTTTTTCTCAGTAGAGTTATGTATGGTTTGAGTAGAGTTATATTTATGCGTTCATGGACTGATATGTTTGTCATTGAATTTATTTTGAGGTTTAATGGGGATATGTAATTTCTTTTATTTCTATCTATTATATCGTTATTAAATGTGTGGTTGTGGAATTTTCTTTACTATTGTGATGTCAGCTATGTAAGATTGTGCTATATATTGTTTAGAGATATGTAAAAATGTTCTAGATTGTCTACCGTACATGAGAGATGCTGCCCATTTTTCGAGCGATCATGGGCCTCTGGGGGGAGTAATAATTTTTGATATCAGAGCGGAGTTTTGCTAAGTAATTTGGTGTCTGTGGGTCTCCCGGCAATTATAAAGTAAGTTGGTTTAATTTTTGATAGATTTATATCTAAGTAATGCATGTTGGTTATATTAATAGGTATGCCTCATCGTATTGAGTTGTCTATGCCTCATGCATGTGGTCGTGGACAACAGTCATGGGGGAGACTGGTGGAGTCAGTGAGGGACTCGAGTCAGAAGATTAAGAGACCCACCAGGGTGGAGCCGACTGGTCGGGAACTAGCTTACTAGGACCTTTTGGGTGAGTAAAGACCTCCACCACTGAGAGTATCTCCATCATATTCGACAACAGTTCTAGTAGTTCTAGCAGTGCCATCAGTGGTACCCACTGCCCCTGCGGGCTGGATTCTTGACAAAGCTCAGATTTCGTCATTGGCAGCGTTCATGTAGGGTTGTTTCACATTGTTCCACAGAGGATCAGATCTGTATGCTGATCTTGCTTGGCTGGAGACATTGGAGGGCACCTTCAGCTATATGACTCTCACAGAGATAGAGAAGATGGAGTTGACTACTTATCACGTTCGAGATCAGGTAGTCACTTGGTGGAACATTCAGAAGACTATTACTGGTGGACAACCAGTTACTTGGGTTTCTTTTCGCGAGTCCTTTGAGAGGAAGTACTATCCTGCAGCGTTTCATATAACCTGACTGTTGGGACCGGGTGCATGTTGACATGGATACGGGTTCGTAATTTTAAAATTTAATTACGTGCAGCGGAAGGTTTAGCATAAATAATATCTCAAATTATTTTAACCATGTATCTAGCATGCAACTTTATGATGTGTGGACATGATCATAAATTAAAATTTTGCAGAAAGTAAACTAATTTACTCAATACCTCACGTAACTTGAAGTAAGGGACAAGATCCAACCGTAGCGTCCCTTGGAAGCTCCGCTTCTATTGGCGTCCACGCCGAGTTATCTTCGGGATGACTTCGCAAAGCCACGAGTTTCGTGCCGACAAGAACTACTAGATTCTCCAAAGGCACGACAAGAATATCAAGAGAGAGATGGAAAACTAACCACCAAAAGAAAAACGGAATCAAGATTCCGGGAGGAAGGAAGGAGTCGCGCCCCGCTTCTTCTTCTTCTTCGGCCTCTTCTTGGTGGTGGCTCACGGCAAAGGAAGGGAGGGTAGCCGACCCTAGAAAAGGGAGAGGGTAGCCGGCCCTAGAGGGAGAGGGAGAAAAGGAGAGGAAGAGAGGCTAGGCAAGAATCCTTGATCTCTTGATTTCATCTCCAAGCCTTGCTTTGGTGCCTTTATATAGTAGCCTCTTTATCGCCAAGTCTCCTTTTAACGGAATTAGTTTTCATAAGAAATTTATCTTATAAATTTTTCTATGAATTATTCCGTTATGCCAAGTTTTTATTATAACTTAATTTATAATAAAAACAACCATGTCTCCCCTATTATTATGGAATAAATTTACACAAGAAATTTATTATATAAATTTTTCTTATCATGGAAAAATCAATTCATAATTGATTTTATAAAATAAAATAAACCAATCCAAGATTTATTTTAATTTACATGAAAATAAATCTCATTATATAAATTTCTATATATAAATTTCTTTATATAAATTTCTTTATCCATAATTTTATAAAACAAATCATGCTTGATTTATTTTATAATTTAAACTAAACAATTTGGTTTCCCTTTTTATTTTGGCCGGCCAAACCAAAGAGGGTGGGGACCCTCTTTGGCCGGCCAAATCCATGCCGTTACCTTACGAATTAAACTCATTTAATTCGTCCAATAAGCCTTCAAAAGACTTAGCCATTTTACGCTTCCATTGCGTCTCTGATAAATTTAGATTCGACTTATTTCTCTTGATCGGAAAATCCAATTTTCAACTCGTTTTGAATCCCTCGGATTACTCGTAGTGCGTGTGACTAAATAGGCTTTCGATTTATGTTGGCCGTCTATAATCAACCAATTATAGAATGATCATGAATGTCACCTAGTAGTATATCATGACCCCCAATTAATCGAAAGATCAACGGTTGACCTCAGATATAATTCTGAAATCCTTCAGCAGCTATAATGAGTTGCGCCCCATTCCATTCACCATCTTATACCCACTTGGTTCAGGACACGATCTATGTGTGTCAGTCCCCACTAGGCTGACTACGTCACACCTAGCCCAAGTAATGTTTTTCTCGTCCAACGGATTCTAATTACTCTAATGTTTCCTAGAGATTCATACTCGGAACATGTGATGCTCTGGCCAGAGGCTTCGAGTAACATCCGACGATAGGCCTTGGGTATACATCTCCTCGCAAGGAGTGGTGAATCCTTTGTAGGCTGTTCAAACATCTTCGGGTACTTCGGCATATACCCAATCATCGTTGGTCCACATCTCCTTGGAGATGCTTGCTTAAGATGTCAAAGTATAAGTCTCCATGACCAAGATGACTTGAACACCGCAAGTCAAAGGAACATCGCACTTAAGCTGCAGTAAGAACTTCATTGACATATCTATATGTAGATCACCATATGAAGTTTTACAGCTAGTCACTCCAATGAACTAGTTCCCTTAACTAGCATTCATGTTTATCTCCGGACATCCCAATGTCACCAGCCAGTGAGAATCAGCTGATTAGAGAATAACCCATGCTAGTCTTCACAGAATTGATAGTGTCCGTATTTATCAATTCATCGACTAGGGATAATTTCAATACTTCACAATTGCACATGTAGAGATAATCACTAGTTGTAAATTCATCACAAATTCTCTCATGCTGTAAATTGTATTGCGGACATTCAGTAATTGAGTTTAAGATCACAATCAAATACACGAACATGTATACTCAAATAGTGAATATTCATTTATTAAAGTAAATTATTACAATCATAAGGCGATTGCCTTAGGACACTGCTCTCATATTACTAACAAACTCTCACTTGGCCTATTGCCAATCGCTACGGTATCCAATACCACAGGCTCTAACATGACCCTCAAACTTGCTTTGAGGCAAGGCCTTAGTTAAAGGATCCGTTAAATTGCTTTCAGTGGGAATTTTTCTCAATTTGTATATCATTCCTACTTATAATCTCTCTGATTAGATGATAGCGTCGAAGCACGTGTTTGGATCGCTGATGAGACCTTAGTTCCCTTGCTTGTGCAATAGCTCCATTGTTGTCGCAGTAAACCGTTATTGCTTCATCAATGGTTGGAACCACACCAAGTTCTGAGACAAACTTCTTGATCCAGACTACTTCTTTTGCTGCTTCCGAAGCCGCAATATATTCCGCTTCCGTGGTAGAATCCGCTATAGTGTCTTGCTTGGAGCTCTTCCAACTTATTGCACCTCCATTTAAAGTAAATACGTATCCAGACTGAGATTTAGAGTTATCCTTATCTGTCTGGAAACTGGCATCTGTATACCCACGTATTACCATATCTCCTTCTCCATATATTAGGAACACATCCTTAGTTCTTCTTAAGTACTTAAGGATTGTCTTGACAACTGCCCAATGATGCATTCCTGGATCAGACTGGTATCTGCTCGTGACACTCAGAGCATACGATACATCGGGCCTAGTACATAACATAGCATACATGATAGATCCTATCGCGGATGCATAAGGAATCTTATTCATTCAAATCCTCTCGTCTTCTGTGCACGGACACATAGACTTTGAAAGGTTGATCCCATGCCTGATGGGAAGGTAACCTTTCTTGGATTCTAACATGCTAAACCTTTTTAGCACTCGGTCTATAAATGTAGACTGCGAAAGACCAAGTAACCATTTTGATCTATCTTTATAGATTCTAATCACAAGGATGTAGGTTGCTTCTCCCAGGTCTTTCATGGAGAAAGTTTTGGACAACCAAATTTTAACCGACTGTAAGACTGATATATCGTTTACTATAAGCAATATGTCATTGACATATAGTACTAGGAATACGACTGCACTCCCACTAACCTTCTTGTACACACAAGGTTCGTCAGGATTTTGTGAGAAATCAAACTCTTTGATTGTCTCATCAAAACGGATGTTCCAGCTCCTAGATGCTTGCTTCAATCCATATATGGATCATCGAAGCTTGCATATTTTGGTTTTATCAACCGATGTGAAACCTTCAGGTTGTATCATGTATACATCCTCAAGCAGGTTTCCATTAAAGAAAGCTGTTTTCACATCCATTTGCCATATCTCATAATCATAATGAGCTGCTATGGCCAGGAGCATCCGAATGGATTTAACCATAGCTACTGGCGAATAGGTTTCGTCATAATCAATTCCTTGTTTCTGACGATATCCTTTCACCACTAATCTAGCCTTAAAGGTAACTACATTACCTTCCATGTCGGTTTTCTTCTTGAAAACCCACTTGCACCCTATGGGCTTAATCCCTTCAGGTGGGTTAACCAAGTCTCATACTTGGTTTTCGTACATGGAATCCATTTCCGACTTCATGGCTTCAAGCCATTTGTCCCTTTCTGAACTTTTCAGAACATCTTCATAACTGATAGGTTCGTCATCGCTTATGAGTAACACATCGTTCAATTCACTTATGAGAAATCCGTATCTCTCTGGAATATTGCGTGTCCTATCAGACCTACGAAGAGGTGGTGTTGTTTTACGTTCAACTGATAGCTCATCATTATGAGTTATTGGTTGTGGGTCGAGACTAGGTGTCTCTGTAATGTCTATTGGAGTTTCTTGAACTTCTTCAAGCTCAATGTCACTCCCACTATTTTCTTGTAAAAGAAATTCTTTTTCCAGAAATACAACATGCCTTGAAACAAACACCTTTTGTTCCAAGGGATGATAGAATTGGTAACCCTTTGTTTCCTTAGGGTATCCAATAAATAGACATTTATCAGACTTAGCATCCAATTTGTCTGATACAGTCCACTTCAGATAAGCAGGACAACCCCATATCTTAAGGTGAGTTAAGTGAGGTTTCTTACTATTCCACATCTAATATGGAGTAGTAGAGACTACCTTGGTCGGGACTCTGTTTAGCAAGTAAACAGCTGTTTTAAGTGCATAACCCCAAAAGGATTTTGGAAGAGTTGCATGATTCATCATAGACCTAACCATGTCCATCAAGGTTCGGTTACGCCTCTCAGATACACAATTATGATGTGGTGTATACAGCGGAGTCCATTGGGACAATATCCCATTGTCCCTAAGATAATCTCGAAACTCTTGACTTAAGTATTCACCACCCCGATCGGATCGAAGTATCTTAATACTTTTGCCAAGCTGTTTCTCTACTTTATTTCTGAACTCTTTGAATTTCTCAAAAGCTTCAGATTTGTGTTTCATCAAGAACACATACCCGAATCGTGAGTGATCATCGATAAAGGTAATGAAGTAGTTATAGTCTCCTTGTGCAAGAGTTGACATTGGTCCACATACATCAGTATGTATTAGACCAAGCAATTCTCCCACTGGATTACCTTTTCCGGAAAAGGGTAATTTGGCCATCTTGCCTTTTAAGCATGATTCGCATGTATCAAATGAACCGGGTTCAAATGATTCCAAAATTCCACATCGGTGTAATTTGGTCATGCGTTTCTTACTTACATGGCCAAGACGACAATGCCACGTATAGGAGTCTATTCGATTATCTATTCAAGCACGTTTGTTGTTAACTTCGATATTGAAAACGTCACCGGATAAATCTAACGTGTAGATACAATTGCACAATGTTCCGGCCCCATAAAGAACGCCATTTAAATTTATGTACCAACAATTATTACTAAAAGTTAAATGATAACCCTTTTCATTCATTAAGATGTAAAGAGAGGAGCAGTTGGGTGCAATGTATAATGTTGCATACTTGTTAATGAGTTAACAACCCAATGATTTATGCAAACATTCAATTAGTTGATAGCATAAAGTGATAGTTACATATATGTGATATGTAATCGGTATGATTACCCACCTTCATAGCTAAGAATAACTTGATGGCCACAGCCATGGTGGTTCTTATCTATGGTTGGATATCAACCTATTTGGAGATGTTCCTACGTTCTCCCGAATTGATAAAAAAGGTTATTCAATTTGAAAATTAAAAGGATTTTTTTTATTAATGTATGTTGATACATTCTTTAATCATTCTTCTCACATAAGCTCAATTTGTATTTCTAGGATAATCACTCGATCATGTCTTCTCTAAACTTGCGTTCCATTTTGGACACCAATAAACTGACTGGGCCAAACTTCATGGACTGGCTTCGAAACCTGAGGATAGTCCTCAAGGCAGAGAAGCTTGCCTATGTCCTTGAAGAATAACTTCCAAACCATCCTCCAGAAGGTGCAACTCCAGACTAGCTAGTGGCCTATCAGAAACATGTGACCGATTCTGAACTTGCGAGTTGCATCATGCTAGCCTCTATGGCACCTGAGTTGCAAAAGCAGCATGAGCATATGGATGCTAATACCATCATCTTCCATCTTCATGAGTTGTTTGAAGAGCAGGCGAGATCCGAAAGGTTCAAAATCTCCAGACTCCTCTTCACCACTATGATGCTGGAAGGCACTTCTGCCTCGCAGTTTGTGTTAAAGATGTTGGGGTACATTGAGCGACTGAGCACACTCGGTTTTGCAATGGATCATGAACTAAGTATTGACTTAATTCTGAGTTGTTTGCCCAAAAGTTATTCACAATTTGTGATGAACTATCGGATGAACAAACTAGAGACCACCATTCCTGAGTTGCTCAACCTGCTGAAGACTGTGGAGCCTTCTGTAAAGCCGGATCAAAAGGTGATACTGTTAGTTGGTTCCTCGAAGAAAGGTTCTAAGAGGAAGGCCAAAGAACAGAATAAAGGAAAGAAGAAAAAGGCCAAAAAGACTGAAAAGAAACCAAAAGGAACTTGCCATCATTGTGGCAAGGAGGGTCACTGGCGAAGAAACTGCAAGGTTTATCTTGAGTCCTTGAAGAATAAGGCATCCGATGCCTCATCCTCTTCAGGTATCTTCGTTATTGAATGTCACTCTATTTCCTCAAATACCTGGGTACTTGATACTGGGTGTAGCTCACATATATGTAATGACATACAGGGGCTAAGGAATAGAAGAGGACTCGTCAAAGGAGAAGCGAATTTGCGAGTTGGAAATGGAGCAAAGATTGCTGCTGTTGCCATCGGAACATATTTGCTAAAGCTCCCCACTGGACGTGTCTTAGAATTGGATAATTGTTATTTCATTCCTTCTTTAATAAAGAACATTGTATCTATTTCATGTTTGAATGAAAAGGGTTATCATTTAACTTTTAGTAACAATTGTTGTTACATAACTTTAAATGACGTTCTTTATGGGAATGGAACTTTGCGCAATGGTATCTACACGTTAGATTTATCCAGTGACGTTTTCAATATCAAAGTTAGCAACAAACATGTTCGAATAGATAATCGAATAGACTCCTACACTTGGCATTGCCGTCTTGGCCATGTAAATAAGAAACGCATGACCGAATTACACCGATGTGGAATTTTGGAATCATTTGAAACCGGTTCATTTGATACATGCGAATCATACTTAAAAGGCAAGATGACCAAATTATCCTTTTCCGGAAAGAGTAATCCAGTGGGAGAATTGCTTGGTCTAATACATACCGATGTATGTGGACCAATGTCAACTCTTGCACAAGGAGGCTATAGCTACTTCATCACCTTTATCGATGATCACTCACGATTCGGGTATGTGTTCTTGATGAAACACAAATCTGAAGCTTTTGAGAAATTCAAAGAGTTCAGAAATGAAGTAGAGAAACAACTTGGCAAAATTATTAAGATACTCCGATCCGATCGGGGTGGTGAATACTTGAGTCAAGAGTTTCAAGATTATCTTAGGGACAATGGAATATTATCCCAATGGACTCCGCCATATACACCACAGCATAATGGTGTATCTGAGAGGCGCAACCGAACCTTGATGGACATGGTTAGGTCTATGATGAATCATGCAACTCTTCCAAAATCCTTTTGGGGCTATGCACTTAAGACAGCTGTTTACTTGCTAAACAGAGTCCCGACCAAGGTAGTCTCTACTACTCCATATGAGACATGGAATAGTAAGAAACTCCACTTAACTCACCTTAAGATATGGGGTTGTCCCGCTTATGTGAAGCGGACTGTATCACACAAATTGGATGCTAAGTCTGATAAATGTCTATTTATTGGATACCCTAAGGAAACAAAGGGTTACCAATTCTATCATCCCTTGGAACAAAAGGTGTTTGTTTCAAGGCATGCTGTATTTCTGGAAAAAGAATTTCTTTTACAAGAAAACAGTGGGAGTGGCATTGAACTTGATGAAGTTCAAGAAACTCTAATAGACATTACAGAGACACCTAGTCTAGACCCACAACCAATAACTCATAATGATGAGC
>JAGFNQ010004123.1:0-25862 GCA_024364735.1 Boesenbergia rotunda | reverse complement strand
TATAATTTTTTTCCAAACCTATAGGGTAGCTTAGTTCCATCAGTGGGTTTTGAGCAAAACCCACTGATGACCTCCCATATCTGGATTTCTGAAAATCATTATCAAGTTAGGGTTGAAGTTCTAGAAATATTTTAGGTGTCAAAATATCAAATTATAATTTTTTCCAAACCTATATGGTTAGCTTAGTTCCATCAGTGGGTTTTGAGCAAAACCCACTGATGGACATCCCATATCTGGATTAATGAAAAAAATTATCACAGTTAGGGATCAAGTTCTAGAAAGTATTTTAGGTGTCAGAAATATCAAATTATAATTTTTTTCCAACCTATAGGTGTATCTTAGTTCCATCAGTGGGTTTTGAGCAAAACCCACTGATGGACCTCCCATATCTGGATTTCTGAAAATCCATTATCAGTAGTTAGGGTTGAGGTTCTAGAAAGTATTTTAGGTGTCGGAAACCTCAAATTATAAATTTTTCCGAAGCTATAGGGCTAGTTTAGTTCCATCAGTGGGTTTTTGAGCAAACCCACTGATGGACCTCCCATATCTGGATTTCTCAAAACCCACCGGTTGAACTCCTATATCTGATTTATATAATATATATTGTTGATTAGATTATATAATGATTTTTAGAATAATAATAAATATTTACCTACAAGATGTAACAGAATAGATCATTTGCCACACAACAGTGCAGCAACTGGCACACAACAGTGCATTATCAGTTATTATATCCGACCGTATCACTTGGCACACACAATGCAACAACTGGATTTGAATAAACATCACCCAATTGTTTTCTTTTTGTTGACAATATATTATATAGAATAACAACATCTACATAATCATAACAACATCCACATAAGGAGATTTTTCCAAACAAATGGATGTTAATCAACAGCAATGGATTTTTACATCACCAATACAGTTTTCAGATTATCTCAAGTTTTACAAAACATGTCTCTCAGAATATTAACTGTCAGCTCAAATCTGATTCTACTCATGTCTCCTTGTTTGAAATCCATCTTCTCATCATATAGGAGACATCGAACATATTGCATGACAAAGAAGGCACAGTCCACGCTGAAATTAACAAACACTTTTTTAGATTTCAATAAGTGGGTTTATAAAATACTTTCTTATTTTAAAAAATAAGAAAGTTCTTCTTCATTTAGTTACCTATGTTCTTGTTGGGGACATTTTTGTCTGACGGAGGACTATTTGTCCAAGGGATGATGACTTTGTAGATACGGATGAATAGCCGTAAGTTCCTCGCGAGTATATTCTTTAAGTTCTTTTACCTGTCAAACATATCATGAATTTATTAATCACCATCAATGACATTTTAGAGAAAATGATGACCATATATAAGAATAAAGGAAGATAGCTCACCGCTGTGTCAAATTCATGCTTATACTTACGACCACTAGCAAGAGAATTAAAATGATTAAAAGTCATGGATTCTGTATCCACCGCTAACAAGTGAAAGTGTGTATTATCACTGCACAAAGGGATTAAAATAAATCTAAACCCTTGTTCAAGCATATCAGTCTTCATCACTTGTTGCAGGGAAATCTTTCTTGACGATCTGATTGATGCCTACAAATATGCATTCACAAAATTAATAATACCCATATCATAATATTAGGTCTTGTACAATATATCTGTTTAATTAATATACATCACTTACTGTGAAGAAGGTTGAACAATATATTGACTTGTTGTATGGCCTACCACATACGGATGCTCCCCTAAATAAAATTTTACAAAAGGCATCAATGACCTCGGCCTTTTGTAAAACCTCTCCATTGAGGATTTGTAAGAATGAATGCAAATTCAAAGCAAAGGGTGCATCCTCCCAGATAAATTCATTTGCCAACCTGCCATGTAAATTGATATGATTATATATTACATAAGAAGATATATTAACTAACGTAAACTATAATATTTTGTAACTTACTTTAGATTCTCCAATCTATTTATCAGGTAGACCACTTCTTTATCTTTATTTTTCTTCTTTGTATTCATAAAATGTTTCTTCACAAACTACATCAATAAAATTTATTTAGCCCAAACTAATTATTGACCAAATTCAATACAATTTATGTATTTTAAATGAAATTAACACACTTACATCAATGCCTTGTTGCCTCATTTTGTATAGTTCGGAGGTTCTTCTTGTTTCCTCCTCTATGTCTTCTTCAGACATGACTTCCATTACATCGTAAATGTTTCCTCTTGCTTCATCCATATCCTCCTCACTAAGTTTCCTTTTTCCCTTGTCCATAACAATTGATATTTGTTTCCTGTCCCGCTTCCCCTTAGGTAAAAGCTGGTGCCATACTGGACTGTCAATTGGAGTATCCCTGTAATCATACCGAGTTCGGTCACGTCCTCTCCTAGGTGTACAAGATACTGGATCAGAAAGAGGATCGACTACAGGATAACTTTCTTGACCCTCCATGCCTTTTTTTCAATAATTGAAAGTAATTCCTTAACCCTTTCATTCAAACATATATTCTCCTCTGTTAGCTCCTTGATTCGGTTGTCCTTAAGAATGCATTCACCACATAGGCTAACATCTCCTTCTGATGTCTCCATTGGTCGTGGTATGTCATCACCGATATCAAGGTTCTCAAACAATGTGTTCTCATGTAGGGTAGGAATTAATTCAACAATAACCTGTCAATTACGAAGTACACAAATGTTACTACCTCTCTATCTAACTCAGATAGATCACATTTAAGAATAATTACCTCTTCAGACGAGAGTCGGTCGACAAGGCCCCTCACCCTACTAATATGCGAAGGAATATTCCTCCACTTATTTATTCGGGGCCCTTCAACATTGAATGGTTTTTGAATTGGTACATGCTCCAAAAACCATACCTACACAAATTTTTGCAGCCAAATACATTAATGACATCAAAATATTATAAAATTTAACAAGATAATTCTACTCACTGCCAAAAGCCCTGCAAATCCCTTTAGGTAAGGGAGGTTGGTGGTGCTCTGGTTTCCCTGAGTTGATGAAAATAAGTCCCCAATCTTAGGTAATTGTGGAGACAAAAATTGATGGATAGCTTCTACCCAATTGAATCTACCTAGATTGTCATAATCATCTACTATATCTACAAGACCTAGAGGAACCTTATATGTACTAGATGAAAATAAAACACAAACAAATATATACAAAATATAAAATTTACACACTAATAACACATCATCCTCTGATTCAACACTTTTAGAAAAATGTTTAAGTAACTCCTCAAGTCTTGTTCTTGTAGGTTGTTTTTCTTTTGAGAAGTAAGTACGATAGAGGTCACCCGATGCTTTAGTTGAATTAATAGGGACCGAAACACCACGGTCAACTATACCCAGTATCAATGCAACATCTCGTCTGGAGAACGCAACCGGTACACCTGAAACAATTACAATATTTAGTTATCATCAAGAATATAGGCTTGAAATTATTCCACGTTGGGCCTGAAATGATTTCAATACAGGCCCGACGTGGGCCTGAAATGAATTCAATTCAGGCCCGACGAGGGCCTGAAATGAATTCAATTCAGGCCCGACGAGGGCCTGAAATGAATACATTTCAGGCCCGACCAGGGCCTGAAATGAATACATTTCAGGCCCGACCAGGGCCTGAAATGAATTCATTTCAGGCCCGAGGTGGGCCTGAAATGTATTCATTTCAGGCCTACCGAGGGCCTGAACTAAATTAACTTCAGGCCCTCGGTAGGCCTGAAATGATTTTATTTCAGGCCTACCGAGGGCCTGAAGTCATTTTCACTTCAGTCCCTTAGTAGCCCTAAAATGAAATGATTAAACTTTATCAAAAACTAATCATTTGAGGCCATCTATATTACTGTCTTATCTTACTATAGATACTATAGATATTGTCTACAATTCATAACTAAAACTATTACCTGAGAATTTAAAACCTTGCGAGGTTGAATCCCAACTTTCAAATATATTAACCAAAATTCCACGGATATGCTGCAATTCTTGTATGTCCAGGAAAAAACTGAAAGGCGACCCTTTGATCTTCGCAATGTGTCGATCATTTAAAATGTCAAATTCTTCAAAAAATTGATTAAAGTGGCCTAAAATACTGCACCAACGTAATTTTTGTCCAATGTCATCTGAATCCTACAGTTTATATACAGTACAAATTTATTCAGCAAAATAATTTTAAACATGTTGACAAACAATGCTGGTTTGACCTAAGCATATCGCTAACATACCTTGGTGGATAATGCCAAGGAAGAAGATGCTGAACCACGTACAGACCTTTTGCCTGACATTATCAAATAAATCCAACGTGCAGAAACCCTAACCCCTTGGTGTATTATGCCGATTAGTCTCCACTTCAACGTTAACACTAAAACCCACCTCAGGATCACACAGAAACGCTTTCGAGCAATGCCTAGGTTTTGGTTGTCCGCAGGGATTCGGGGGATGAGCTCGCGACTATATCACAGCTAGGGCACGTAGGACTGCAAGAAGGCGAGTTCTTGCGCTGAGAGAGGTTGAGAGTGAGCTTTTATCCGAAATGAAGGACTTCCATTTACGTTGTTGCGCTGAGAGAGAACGGAGAAAATTTCCACTGCTACACATCCGAACCACAAATTAATATTTTATTGATAAAGTGGTTCGGTTGTCTCGAAACTGTGTCTGATAAAGTTATCTTTGGCGGGAGGGGTATAAAAGTAACTTCACTATATGGGATGCGCCCTTTGGTATAATAGAAACCATGGTACTCATTTCGGTAATTACGAATAGTTGGATACGCCCTTTGGTAAATTGCCCAAGAAAAAATGATAAGTTCCTCATCCAAATGACAAGAAAAATATTTTTATACTAATCCCATGAATATGAAGAGTTTTTATCCCTTTAGCTTCCCTCCATTAATATCAATAAAAACCCAATTAGTGCACATTTTCTCATGTGGCTTTTCAACTTCTCTTCATCCAATGAAGAGTAACTTTTCATCTTCCTCTATTATTAATTTATTAAACATTATAATGAATTAATATCTCATTCAAATATGGTTGAGTCTAATCTAAATGAGTCTAACTCAAATTAGATCTCAATCCCATAATCCAATTGGATTCACTTGAGTCTAACTCAGTTAATCAAATTCGGATCAAATCTTAGTCAAACTAAGATCAATTAATCTCCAAAGTATCATGTCCTTAGTGTGTGACCCAATAGGTTTTCATAACGTTGGCAATGTGTTTAAACCGCTTTAGACACATAAGCAATGAGCGGCATCTAACAATGCATCGTTGCTACCCAAGTGACGAAAAAATTGAGATCCGACTTAACCTCCGTAACTATGACAATATATGATCTTGTCATTCTATCGTCGATATTTAGATTGACCAATGAGGTATAGACCCTGTCATCCTCGATCATTCATTGTGTTTCTTGATCCCCGAGTAGACACACTCAAATAAATGAGCTCAATATCTCACATTAACTCATTTGAGCATGGTCATACGTTTTAGTTATCCTACTCGATCAAGGGGCCCACAGAGATCACTCCCATCATATGGGAGGGACAGATCCCATATATATCACTCACATCCTTTCGCATAATTCATTATATACCCAGTGATCGCTTTTATATTCCACCCTGTTATGGGTGACGTTTGACGATACCAAAGTATATAACTCCTTATGTAGGGAATCGTAGTGACTTCAGGTCTACTATTCATACTAATAGTTATATGAGAAAGTTTATGACACTCATATGACAATCTATGAAACTTTCTCATGGCGGGTCAATTCAGTACACATTCTCTAATATATACCCATGTGTCATCTTGATATCATATATCCATGACTTGTGAGCTCAAGTCATTAATTGACCTACATGCTAGTCTCCATGCATTAATATTGTCCTTGAATATTAATGTTTAATTAGGAATGATTTAGTGTAGTGTTATCTACATTATCTCACTATCGATTCAACCAATCGATATGATGAGATAAGAATCTACTACCCAAAGACATTATTATACTTAGTTATTTGACACAAATATAATGTATAATAATCAAACATGTCTTTATTAATGATAGAATATGATACATATATAAAGTCTCTAGTTAATCATCACATGATTGGCTCTAGGGCTCCTACTAACAATGGGCACGCGTCAAAGGTATACCTATAGGATAGGAAGTTATAGATTTAACTTTATAAAAGTTTTCTTTCGCATGATTCGCTCGTGAGATATATTATTTCTGCTACGAGTTTTCAAATATTTATTATGTCTATACATCCCTACAGTTAGTTCCTTGTTGGTTGCTGCCCACAGCGGACAACATTTTGGTGTGGTTTTGAGCATTGTGGGTAATTTGGTTCATATCAGATGATCTCAATTGGATTGAAGGAGCTTTCCTTGGATGAGATCAGAATCTATGGACAGATCTATATTAAATCTGGATTAGATCTCCATGTTTGCTACTCAACAAACTGATCTTATCTGATCAGAACTGGTTTGGTCATAATATGACTGGCAATTATATCTATCCAGTCAACATTTTCAAATTAAGGATACAGCATTATGGGCACAGAGGTTCCTATTCATTGTAAGATCTTTGTATCAAATATATGTTTGTAGTAGTATGCTAAGGTGCTGTATCTCTTGACACACCGATGGGTCTGTACAACTAATACCAAGATATGGGAAATTAATATCCAATGCTGGGAATTACTATAGTTGATAAAATGAATTATCTTCAGTCATGATCTCATGAATTTAATATAATCGAGTCTGTAATGTAATCAAGTTTGTAATATAATATAATGTAATCAAGATTACATTACTATCTTTGATAACGAGTTGTATGTAATCTTTGATAACCATAGACTGCGTATGATGAAGGATAATCCATCCTGTAATGTAATCAATGATTGGCGGCTGACGATCGACAACGACGACCGACGATCATGGTTGGCGACTGTCGTCGGTCAGCCGGCGACCGACGACCGCCGTCGGTCGACCGACGGCCGGCCGTCGACCGGTGATCGACGACCGACGACCGTCGTCGCCCGACCGACTACTTTACAAGCTGTAATGTAATCAGATTACATCATTTTAATTTTGTAATCGACATTACAAATCTTGAGTCACTTTTTAATCGAGATTTCATTACATTACAATTTTAAAATTATTCCAAACAAAAAAATCCAATTTATAATGTAATCTTGATTATATTACAGGATGAATTACTCTCTATCACATGCAGCCTAAATGTCAAACTAATACCAAGATATGGGATGTTATTATCCAACAATGGAAAGTATTGTATTGTTGAATTATGTGACATCTTACTTTTAATAATGCCTTAGTTAAGGGTTTCTTGCTTCGTGGTTGACGTCATGCTAATGCAACTTGGGTAACTTCCCCACATAGGTGGTCAACATCTGAATATCGTGTTGTTTTTGAGGGAATTTGTTATCGAGGAAAGTAAAAATAGGAGAGTAAAAATTATAGTAAATGATATGATATGATATGATATTTTATATATACATATTTGATTATCGTTTCGACATCATAGGTGGCCTTCGACCGTCGTCCCGAATAAAACTATACTCTGGGGGGCACGGTGAATCTGTCGAAAATCGTGCATGCAAGGTGCCACATCATTCACTATGGTTTTCACTCTCTCATTTTCACTCTCCCAATCATTATTCTTTTTTATCTTCGGAAAAATAAAAACAAACTAGTGACCAACATATAGAAAAAAATGATTAATGAAATTTAATAATATCGAACCTTGGATAATCGATCCAGCTCTATAAAAGTTTTTCACCGACCGTCAACGTAAATCGAGAAGCGCTCGCGATGGGCGATCTAGAAACCTAATATTCCAGAGTTCACATTCCTATTTGGAAGAAAAATTTTTATAAAATGTATTGTAATTAGGAATCGAATCATAAATATCTAGGATGATGATTAATCGTTCTTTGCTGCACTCTGAGAGTGCACAACATATCGAACCGCTGAAATCTCTAGTGACCAATCAGCATATAGAGTCAGAAAATAAAGTTGTGGCTCGTACACATGTGAGCTTATTGGCTAATTAAAGGTCAAATCAAATAATGCTCTTACTGAGCAAGAAAGCTATATTGTGTAATCCATGCAGATTACCTCTAATCTAGCATTTTTCGAGAAAAATTGAAATATATGGAGATCATTGCATCATTTTTTAATTCTATTCGTCAACTAGCTTATTTGCTAAGTCTTTGAAAGGCTTGATTGGGTTTTATAATATCTTTAAGCTAGATTCATAGGAGTCTCTAGGATTAGTTTCTAATATACTATATGTCTTATTTGTAAAGTTGCATAATATAATTGATATAGGTAGATGGGGATAACTGGGTTATGTAATCTAAAATTTCCCCATTAGAATATATATTTTAGTTGTCCTAATTATACAGGCATGGATTGAATTTTTCACTTGAACCGACTTAGCATCATATCAGGATTCTGATGTGTTCGTCCCCATGGAGATCCGGAATGGTTAGTGCATAGGAGTGTTATTTAAGAGGTCCTGGGTTCGAGTCGCGTGAGGCGTACTGAATTAAAACTCTGGACGTTTGGTATATCAATTCTCGGCTCAACTGTGTACTAATTATTCCGGAGATCGTGATTTACCTCTCTCGTAATGGCCTTGGGACGGGAGCGGCAAGGGCGCTGGGGCGAACGATTTCACCTTTTATCTAGGATTCTGATGTGTTCTGCTGTTTTTGAAAGACCTCCTTGTCCACCCTTTCCATGTTGAGGCATTTGGTGGTGAAAGCACAGCGTTGAAGATTTACATTCTTATAAATATTGTTAAGTTCCAAGCTCAAAAAACTTTTGACATTACTCTATGCTAGCTGTTTTTGTAATGCAAACTGACAACCTTCTTTTAAGACTTGGACCAGCATTGGCAATTTTAATGTCACATAGATGTAATATATGGAAAACCTACCTCCAAATTAAGCACCCAATGCATGTAATGTGTTGCAACGTAGAGGTTTCTGCCTACTTGGTATATGTAGCAAAGTGTGAAAGATGAGTCAACCTGATAACATAATTAAGTCATTCATAGAACTTTCGAATCATCAACGTGATTTGTTTTGAGAACTGTATATTAAATAATATGGCATTTGATTAAAGAAAATATGATGGTAAAACACTGCATGTAGTGCTAAGTTCCGCATGATGGTATGTCAGAGGACAAGAATGATAAAGAAACAGAAACAGTTGGAGAAGTTATTAGTGCAAGACGTGGTTTAACTAGAGTAGTCTGTTTTTAAATATGTAGTGCATATTCAAATTCTGTCAATGCTTTGCCTTTGTTTTTGGTTACTTTCACGCAAAAGTTTCATATTCCCTTGTGAATTTAGTAGTATAGACTGCAGTCCAGCATTCATGCTGACCAATGGGTTTCGTCTTTCTTCAAAGTTAGATAGAGAAACTATAGGACACGTGAGGAAATATATGTTGGATATGGTAAGGATCCAAACAATATCATTTGAGCTTTCAGACTAACTTTGAAGAGAAAGATGATTTTTGAGAATAATAATAATAATAAAACGTGAAAGAAGTAGAAGATTCATGAAAAGGAGCGATTGGGGGAAAAGGTGGATGGATCATATAGTGTATTTGCTTACATGTGAACCCCAAGAAGCATCCTTAGGGTTACGTTGGTCACCTCAGGTTCAACTCTTCCGGATCCGACTGATCCGGTCGTCTAAGGTTTGACTGTTACCTAATTCATCATTGTTTTTTTTACATGTGAACTGCAAACCGGTCGCCTCAGGTTCGACTGTTATCTGATTCATCATTATTTTTTTACATGTGAACTGCAAATTCAAACAATTTTTCAACTTCATTTACAAGGTACCTTTCATTGCTAGGTTTCTCTTGGGTGAGATATCCCAGTATTCGTCACTCCAGGAATACAGAATTTACTGCAATCCAGGATTCGTGTGGACCGGAATCATATGGGCCGACGAGTTCTTTTTCCTTCAAGTTTGGACATAGAATTTGTGAAGAAAGACGTATAAAAGATCTAAGAATGTGACTTGTTACTAAAAAGAGTAAAATAAAAATATTAATATCTGTGGCCAATTAGCTTCAACAATAATAAAAACAAGAGAATATTAGTTGAGATGATGCATACATGTTTAAGGGTCGCCAATAGATTGTAGTTAAAAGAGTCGCATCAAATAAAAAGTTAATGTAGATCACTGAAAACTTTAGTTAATATAATAAATATATAATAATTTCATTGATTTAATAACTTTTTATCAAAAGACGTATCCAAGAATTGATATCTACCAAAAGGTGAATCATAATTTTATTTTTACCAAAGGGCACACCCATTTTTATGAACTTTCTCTTATGCCCCTTTGCCAAATATTATCTTTCTCTTTCTCTTTCTCAGTAACGAATCTCGAGATATCTAAACATGCTTTTCAGACTTTTCATTTTAAAATAATATATTTGAGAATCAGCTAAAAAATGTAAGGTAAAGAAAGAAAAATTATTTCAGTTAAAAGAAACCTCTCTTCCAATGATTTTTTATATTTGATTAATATAAATTAATATATTAAATAATATTTAATAAATATATTAATATATAAAAAAATTTATCAAAACACGTGATTTCAGATTCAAATGCAGAGTCTGAAATCATCCTATGAGAGCCTGAAGTCATCTGACTTCAGGCCCTGAGAGAGTCTGAAATCATCTGATTTCAGGCCTAAGCAGGGCCTAAAGTCATTTTGACTTTAGGCCCTGCTTAGGCCTGAAGTCAGATGATTTCAGGTCCTGCGTGCATTCAAAAAAAATTTTATTTTAAATTTTTTTAAAATAATATTTAATCATGATTTATTAAATTAATTATTTATAAGGTAATCTTTTATGTTGTAATCATTTAAAACCATGCAAGGCCTGAAATCTTTGTTAGCTAAAAACATTGCACTATGATTGATTAGTATGAATTCTTTGTGTAAATTATAAATTTAGTTCAAGGTTCATGTAGCCTAAGCTTAATCTAACGTGTCATTTTGAAAAAAAAAGTACAATATGAACACAAAGCCTGATTAATCAAACTGAGAGAACCAATTGATTAGCAAAGCACAAGCTTAATCTGACATATCATTTTGAAAAAAAAAGTTCAATATGAACACAAAGCCTGATTTATCAAACTGAGAGAACCAATTGATTAGCAAAGCACATGTCTGAATAAATTAATTATCTAAAAATTGTTAATCAAACTGTTAATAATCTTCTTTATAATAACATTTTATTATTATGTAATTATATATTATACCTTTTTTATAAAATTTTTTTTATAATTTTTTATATTTAATGATGGAGGGCCTGAAGTCGGATGACTTCAGGCCCAACGTCCGACTTCAGGCCCAACGTGGGCTTGAAGTCGGATGACTTCAGGCCCAAGGGCACTGAAATTTTTTTTATTTTAAAAATATTTTTTTTATATTTAATCATTATTTATTAAATTAATTATTTATAGGATTTGAAGTTATTTGACTTCAGATCCTCCTGGGATGACTTCAGGTCTTGCGTTTGAATCTGAAATCACGTATTTTGATATGTTTTTTTATATATTAATATATTTATTAAATATTATTTATTATATTAATTTAGATTAATCAAATATAAAAAATTTTCTCTTTATATTTTTGAAATCATGTTAAAAGAGAGGTTTCTTTTAACTCTGCCAAAGATGCAATCATATTTATATATCTTTGTGTGCCAACTGATACGGTTAGAGAACATAACTGAAAATTATTGGTACTATGTTTGTAGATCAGAAATAACATCTCCTAAGTAAATTCTAAATAGAGATATCAAGTATGGAGAAATCCAAGTATCCTAGGTCCATCAATGAGTTTTCACCGAAACCCACTGATTCATCCTAGAAAACTCCTATTGCAACATAATTCATAATCATTGGATGTTTGAACACCAAAAATACCATCTCCTAGCTCAACTCTAACTATTGATATTGGATTTTAAGAAATCCAAATATCCTAAGTCCATCAGTGGGTTTCGGTGAAAACTCACTGATAGACCTAAAAATCTCCTACTGCAACATAATTTATAATCATTAGAAGTTTGGACACCAAAAATATCATCTCCTAGCTCAACTCTAATGATTATTAATTATAAATATATTAATATATATAAAAACCTATCAAAACACGTGATTTCAGATTCAAACGCAGGACTTGAAGTCACCCTAGGAGAGCCTGAAGTCAAATAACCTCAACCCCTATAAATAATTAATTTAATAAATAATGATTAAATATAAAAAAATATTTTTAAAATAAAAAATTTTTCAGTGCCCTTGGGCATGAAGTCGGATGAAGTCATCCGACTTCAAGCCCTCCATCATTAAATATAAAAAATTATAAAAAATTTTTATTAAAAAGATATAATATATAATTACATAATAATAAAATATTATTATAAAGAAGATTATTAACAGTTTGATTAATCAAGCTTTGTGTTCATATTGTACTTTTTTTTTCCAAAATGACACGTCAGATTAAGCTTAGGCTACATGAACCTTGAACTAAAGTTACAATTTACATAAAGAGTTCATACTAATCAATCATACTGTAATGTTTTTAGCTAACAAAGATTTCAGGCCTTGCATGGTTTTAAATGATTACAATATAAAAGATTACCTTATAAATAATTAATTTAATAAATCATGATTAAATATTATTTAAAAAAATTAAAATAATTTTTTTTTTGAATGCACGCAGGGCCTCAAGTCATCTGACTTCAGGTCTATGCGACTTCAGGCCCTGCTTAGGCCTGAAGTCATTTGACTTCAGGCCCAAGGAGGGCCTGAAGTTATTTGATTTCAGACCCTCATAGGATGACTTCAGGCCCTGCGTTTGAATCTGAAATCACGTGTTTTGATAGGTTTTTTATATATTAATATATTTATTAAATATTATTTAAGAATAATGATTGGGAGAGTGAATATGAGATAGTGAAAATCATAGTGAATGACGTGACACCTTGCATGCACGATCTCTGACGGGTTCACCGTGCTCCCCAGGGTATAGTTTGATTCGGGGCGACAACCGAAGGTCGCCGATGGTGTCCAAGCGATAATCGGACGTGTGTATGTAAAGTGCTACGTCATGCCACATCATGCCACATCATTCACTATTATTTTCACTCTCCCATTTTCACTCTCCCTATCATTGCTCATTATTTAATATATTAATTTATATTATTCTAATATAAAAAATCATTGAAAGAGAGATTTCTTTTAACTGAAATAATTTTTCTTTCTTTACCTTATATTTTTTAGTCAATTCCCAAATATATTATTTTAAAATAAAAAATTTAAAAAGCAGGTTCAGATGTCTCGAGATTCGTTACTGAGAAAAAGAAAGAGAAAGAGAAAGAGAAAGAGAAAGACAATATTTGGCAAAGGGGTATAAGAGGAAGTTCATAAAAATATATGCGCCTTTTGATAAAAATAAAACTATGATATACTTTTTAGTAGATACTAATTCTTAAATAGTCTTTTGGTAAAAAGCCATTGATTTAAACTTAACTAGAGATGTAACTTTGCATAGAGCTCTAGGAAGGACAACGATATAGCACACCGCTGACCATAGGGAATTAGGATATAGTGATTGAAGGACAAGCTATTGGCTATAGAAAGGATAACCATAAAGTATAATTTATGCTTTCAAGTTATCTATGAAGATAACCACGACACGGGGCTAATTCATAGTGGTCTTGTAAGATAATTTAGTTTTAAGGAAACATTTGATTGGCACAGAGTACAGTTTTAACAAATGACTGTAGAGTGTATTTTTTAGGAAAAAATATGAAAATTTGCATAGTTTGTATGTTGGCTAATTAAACGAATATGTCGACAGCACGGAAGAACTCGTTGGCCTTCCCGGAAGTTAAAGAAAGTAGATTTCTCTTTAAAGAAACTGCAGGTTGTTATTGACTCGGTTCATGGTGCTGATAAAGCCATTCAACTAAGGTTCTTGTGCAAAGATTTCACAAGTCTCCCCCCCCTCCAACCTCTTGCCTTCTCAGTCACCGTGATTTATCCCCCTCTGTGTTGATCTTGGGGCGAACTGGTGGGGGCGCTGAGGACGAATGTTTCGCCTTTTGACACTTGTATAAAGATTTCACAACTGGACCCATCTCAAAGAAGAATTCATCAGGAGATTTTCCAGTTTCCAAAAGGACCATCCACATCCTAATCAAGATGTAGATGCTAAATTAAGTCATCACCATTCATCATCTTCTCACTTCTTCATGTAGTCAAACTTCTACAAGTCTCTCATCTCCTGGGGGAGACAAGCACTGTATGCAGATTGCTGATACCGCAATGAGGCAGAAAGAAAACCTTGAGGGGGTTAGTGGCATTCCTCATGGAGCAAATAACTTGATGGATTTTCATCTTTCGACTCATGGACATGGATTTACCCTAATGAATTTCAAAGTCACCAGCCACCTGGAGAGCAATGTTCTTCTGGAAGTTTGGAGCCTACAGAAAATATCAAAAGCAGTTGGATGATACTAAAAGCCACATATGGTGCAGAAAAAGTTAGGATACAACTAGATCCTAATTCGAACTTCCAAGAGTTGAGATTTAAGATCTTGAAGTGGTTCAATATAATTGTTGAAAATTCACTGAATCTCAAGTACTTCGATGATGAGTCGGAGTGAATTTTACTAACATGCGATGCAGATCTTCAAGAGTGCATTCATATCTATAGATCATTAGGTGTTCAAAGTATAAAAATTTCTGTGGAAGAAGTCATTCGTCAACTATAACATCACCACGCAACACCTGATGGAGTTCATCATTTGGAGGTTGATCTGAAGAGAAGGCTTTCTTCGAGCTACAGAATTTTTCAATGATAGCATGATTTTTGCAATGATCTGTGATCACGTAGCTCTGTGGATTTTTGGCCACTAACTGTCAGGGGATATATGCTAATGATCCATATTGATTGACATAGAAGTTCCATTGAAGATTGAAAACGCATGAAACAGAAGATTATCCTCAATGAAGCTATCGTCTCTTAGGTGAGAATGACAAACACGGAGGATATGGACATGCAGTGATCCAATTGGGATGTGATATATTCTGCTAGGGTTATAATTAAAGCTGAGAGATTCTGGTTCTTTAAAAGAAAAAGGAAAAAGAAAGTTAAAAGGTTCTGGAGATCTTGTCTTGATCTCTGGAAGATGCTGAGTGAATCTGGTGGTTACAGTTAACAAACTGAGATAAGCATGACTTGATCATTCAAAGTGAATACCATTGAATTGGCTGTGCTGTTTACAAGAGGAAGATGATTCCTTATGCTCATTTTTGTGGGACAACAGTCATCGACAATGTACAAAGACCAATGGCGCAACTAACTGTAAATGCAATCAGTATCACGTTTACCAAGCTTGCATCCCAATTAAAGATACAGTTAGTGTGTCAGCATGAACCTTGCCAGGCAAACTACAGCAATTGTTGGCTGTGGGGTGTGACAAACTCAAAAGCCACAAAGGTAAGAAGAAAAAATAAAAATATGTAAAAAATTGAGTTTTAGAACAGATGTTAACACCAGCTACTGGCCAGATTGCAGTGTTTCTTCTGTTTAGGAAATGCATAATTCCAAACCAATATTGCTCCAAATTCAAATGCATTGGACAATTCTTCAGTTTTGCACAATACTTGGTGTATACTTAACGTTCATAGTATTTATAATTGGATTAGAATCCATGATTTCAAGAGTTCCTTTTGTATAATTGTCGAAAAAAGTTTCAATTCCAATGTTTTAGCTGTTTGATATCTGTGGGATAGATTTACATTGCAAGTTTACCGACCAATATCATGAGCTCTTGTTTGGTTGCTTGATTGGGACAATGGTGGCTCAAGCAATTAAAGGCCCAAGGTTGATTAAAAATATGCTTTATTACCTAACGGTTGAAATTGATATTCCAGAAATACAAAAGTTCTCTCTCAAAGCAATATTGGATATAGGTGCTACAACATGTTGTGTTGACCAAAAATCAGTACCATAGGAGGCCCTGGAGGAAAATACATTTGTGGTCAACTTCAGTGGCATAAATTCACAGCAGACTGCCAATATGAAAATGAAACAAGGAAGAATGTTCATAGCGGAAAATGTCTTCCGAATTCCCTACACTTACAGTTTTCCCATGATCCTTGAAGACGACATACAAATGATAATTGGTTGCAATTTCATAAGAGTCATGCATGTAGGACTCCATATAGAGGGGAATATGGTAACGTTCTATCAGAATCTTACTACAATTAACACTCTACCCTCTGTAACAGCTGCAACCATAGAGGAGTTGAGAATGGAAGAAGAAGAGTATCTGCAAATCAAAGAAATGGTAAACTATTCTGCAGAACATTCTCAGCGGAAGTTCAGGGATCAATTCGACCCTTTTTGCAGGAATTACGAGACCAAGCCTATATTGGGGGAATCCATTAAAGCGTTGGGCGAAGAACCAAGTGGTCTGCCAACTGAACATCAAAAACCCAGATTTTATAATCGAAGACAGGCCATGGAAACACCTAACTCCACATCAGAAGGAGGCTTTCACCAAGCATATCAACACCCTGTTAGAACTTGGGGTGATCCGTCCAAGCAAAAGCAGACACCGGACTACTACAATAATAATCAATTCCGGAACCACTATCGACCCAAAGTCTGGAAAGGAGGTAAAATGCAAGGAGAGAATGGTTTTCAATTACAAACGCCTTAATGACCTAACCAATAAAGATCAATACAGTCTCCCGGGAATCAACACCATCTTAAGAAAGGTCAATAGCAATAAAATTTATTCCAAGTTTGACCTCAAAAATGGTTTCCATCAAGTAGCCATGCATCCAGATTCTGTAGAATGGACATCATTTTAGGTACCTGATGGCCTCTACAAATGGCTAGTTATGCCATTCGGACTCAAAAATGTACCAGTAGTTTTTCAGCGCAAAATGGATAATTGCTTCAAAGGGACAGAAGGTTTCATAGCAGTTTATATTGATGACATACTGGTATTCTCGAAAATCGAAAAAGAACATGCAAGGCACTTAAGGACAATGCTAGATATTTGCAAGCAGAATGGGCTTGTATTAAGCCCAACAAAAATGAAGATAGCTGTCCTAGAAATTGAATTCCTCGGCGTAATACTTGGTAATAAAATGATCAAACTTCAACCACATATTATTACCAAAATTGTAAATTTTTAGAACGAGGAGTTAAAAACTACTAAGGGGGTGAGGTCCTAGCTTGGACTTCTCAACTACGTCAGGAATTATATTCCCAACTTGGGAAAATTATTATGCCCCTTATACACAAAAACTAGTCCAAAGGGTGAAAGAAGATTAAATAACCAACATTGGGCTTTAATCAAGCAAATCAAGGAGTTGATACGGAAATTGCCAGATCTAGAGGTACCACCCGAAGAATGCTATATTATCCTCGAAGTCGATGGCTGCATAGAAGGTTGGGGTGGAATATGCAAGTGGAAAAGAGTAAGATTGAGCCCAAATCACTTGAAAAAATGTGTCTATGCCAGCGGCAAGTTCAGTCCTCCTATGTTGACAATAGATGCAGAAATTCATGCAGTTATAAATTCATTGGAAGCCCTAAATATTTATTTCTTAGACAAGGAAAGCCTAATCATCCGAATAGACTGCCAGGCGATTATTGTAGGATCGGTGCCGGTCGATAGAGGGGGCAGGGTAAATATCGACTCGAAAAATTTGTCGAAAAACTCGTCGTTTGTCTTTCTATTAGGGTTAGTACGCAGCGGAAATAATAATAAAGAAAAACAAAAGACAAGTGACACACAGGTTTTACTTGGTTCCCAACCCCTCAAGGTCAGTACATCTAAGGCCTAAGCAATCAATCATGAGTCCACTAATGCTCTCCTTTCCAGAGGTCGAGAAACCCGTCTTATAGTTCAAGTTACAAACACAAAAAGTAGTAAATATGACACGTAAATAAAATGCAAACTAAACGGTAAAAGAAGCTTCGACCAATCCGGAAGTCCGAAGTGCAGCGCACTTCCTCCTGGACGCTCCTTGGTCACAGAGCTTCGACTTGAGCGCGTTTGCTTTACTCGGAATGCTTTAGCGGATGTGAAAGTTGATGTTCTGAAATCAGGGGTCAAAGCCCTTTATATAGAAGCTTCACAGGCGTCTGTGAGGTCTTAGGCGCCAGCCACGTGTCGGTCAAAACCTCATCCGTTGCACCGCAATCGCAACAGTGATAGAAACTGCCTTCCCAGGCGCCTGGGAAGACATAGTCGCCTGGCTTGCCAGGCGGCTGGGATGGATTTACCCCAACTGGGCCGCCTAACCTATCTTGGGCGCCTGATTCAAGTCAGGCGCCGATGAAGGGTCTTCCTAGGTGCGTTTTCTCCTGTGTTTGCTTTCCTATCTTGCCTCCACCTCTAGGTACCTGCAAGACAACAAACACAAGACAAACATACAAATAATCTTAGCCTTAATGATTGGTTTTGACTTTGGATTTCACTCGAAACCCTCGGTTGAATCAACGCCTAAAGTTCCCTTTCTCGGGGAACACATCCTCACCTACTCCATACTCGGAGAAGTTACTTTGGTCAATCGGAACCTCCGGTTGGACTTTTGCTCAGCCTCCGAGAACCCTAATCTCGAGACGTTCGACCTTGACCTATCTCTACTTCTGTTTGCGATCCCCGCTCGACTAAAGCTTTTGCCAACCGGGACCTCCGGCTGGACTTTTGCTCGACCTTCGACAACTCGAATCTCGAGACGTCCGACCTCGACATGTCTCTACTTCTGTCTGCCATCCTCGCTCGGTAAAGACTATGTTGCCCGATCCCCGACCTTGACTTAATGCTTAGTCCCCCGGACCAAGACTTCGTGCCCAGCTTCACTAACTAGGACTTAGTCCCCCTAGCTTCACTAACTATGATTTCTTCCACCTAGCTTCCCTTGCTAGAACCCAACCTCACTCACCAGGATTTAGTTCAATCACTTCTTTTCTAGTCATCATGATTCTGACTAGACTTCTTCCAATCTTCAGATAAATGTAATCCCAAACCTTATGCCCGATTTGGTTTAATCCCTTGGTCAAACTGACCAAGCCTGGTTTTACTTATTCTGCCAAACATCATATCCTGTTTGGCTAACCATTTGTCAAACTGATCAAACTTGGGTTTATCCTACCAAACATAAGATCCTATTTGGTTTAACCCTTGATCACTTTGACCACCCTTAATATTGTTGGGTATGGCTTAGCGAGTTTCCTAGACGAATACCTGATCGTCCTTGAGAGACCTCTCTATGTCCACAGATTAAAAATTAATCCGAATGGAGACCTATCTCCCAAACAACTATCTTGTCGTCGTATCAATTGATTTGAGTTACAACTTAGCCAAACTCATAGTTCGAGCCTTGTAACTCGCCTAACCAATTGATCGCGGAAAAGACGACGAGAGGATCGCTGATTTTTTTTGTTTATTATCGGGGTCCAAATAATTAATTATCAACAATTAATTAAGCAATAACTAATCACAAAGATAATTAATTATCATCCACATAAAATGATAGAATTAACAAAGGAGCCAAGGAGAGAAATTATACCTCTCGTTACCTTACGATCTTCTTTCGTATAACCCTCCCCTCTTGGATGTCGTGTGGGTGATGATCTACCAAGAACCGGAATCACCAAGGCCTTCCAATCAAACGCTTCTTCTCGCGCCAACCAAAACCCTAGAACTAGGGTTAGCCGTCGGCCTTCTTCCTCCCCTCCTCCTTGCGCCGCCGGCCACAAGGTGTTTCCACCTCACCGACCACAAGGAAGCTGCCAATGGGAAGATAGGGAAGAAGATGGAGAAGAGAAGAACTCTCCTTTACCAACACCAACCGGCCAACAAGCCCTTCTCTCTTGCGCCGCCGCCTTGCACCACCGCCTCCTCCTTGCGTCGGTTGCCCGTCCACCTCACCTCCTCATCGCACACCACAAAAGGAAGAGGACCACTCTCCCTTTACCTAGTAGTAGCTAGCCACAAGGAAGAGAGGTGATGGAAGAAAGAAGAAGAAGAATTCTCTTCTTCTCCACCCGCCGGTGCCCTAGGAGAGAGAAAAGAGAGAGGAGAGAAGAGAAAAGCCTTGGGTTGGATGATCAATTGGAATCTTGGTTTCATGATACCATGGGGTATATATATAGGGCTACGATAGGGACCATGAGGAGGAGTTGGGTCTTGGCCTGCTAATGGATCCAAATCCGATCCATTAATGAAGATCCATTCCACTAAAGGATTTCCATTGAACTATCTCACCAACCCTCGTATTTTCATATGGGCTCCACCTATTATGAGTACAAATTCTCCCCGTGTTTAAGATATCGAATGCTCGTTGATTAATTTAAATTACTGACAATTTAAATTAATCAACCTCTAACTCCTTGACTAGTACCACTCATCATTATCATCATGTTGGACCATGTCCACCAGCAGGTCTTAACATAATGAACCTTATGAGCTCATCATGGGGGCATCATCATCCCGACTCGCCAGGATACGGATTCCATCTATAATCAACGACACACCATGTAAATAATATTATTTCCCAATTTACCGGGTATGTCGATTTAGCAGAATAAATCTCACCCATTGGTAAATCAAAGAAACAACTACTATGTACATGTGCCCGTTATTATATCGGGATTCAAAGCATGTACTCCATAATAAATCGGGGTCTGATCCAATTATAAAGTCAGTACAAATTGGATCACCTCTATGTTGTTCCTCCTCAATGCACACAAGTGCACTAGTGTAATTTTATGGTCAAGATAAACCACACCTAATTACACTACAACCATCCCGATGGTTTGTCCAACTCCATCTCAGTTATGAGCCTCTTCTTATACTCTGCAAGGGACTGATAACATGATCTTCTGTGTGTCACCACACACCATGTTATTGTAGCGTCCCGACCTTCTCCACCTTTGACGGATCGTTACTTTATCTACTTCTTGACTCTAATGCACGACTAAGAATGCGGAACTTCTTTTTTTTTCTTTTAAATTCATTTAGGGATGATATTCTAACTCTAATAGTCATGCATGATACAATGGCATACTTCCTTTCACTAGAACTTCACTACAATGGTACCAGTCGACTGCCATCTAACCAGTCGACTGGTATCGGCCACAGAAAGTTTCTGGGCGCGGCACCAGTCGACTGGCCTCTTGGCAGTCGACTGATGCATCGAACAGAAGCTGCCGTTCGATAGGGCAGTCGACTGATACTGAACCAGTCGACTGGCACGCCTGAAAATCTGAAATTCAGATTCGAAACCTTGCCTCAATGGTCCACCAAACTTATAGTTTCAAGCCATACAAAGACACAACACCATTTCTATACTCTATACTAGTTTCCTAAACATTTTAGCCAATCAAAACAACTTCATAAACTCGAAATTAGAACTTTTGCGGAAGAAATTAAGTTATGAAAATCTATATGAACTTTAAACTAGAGTTTTGTACCAAACTTAACTCCTATGCATTCATAATACCAAAACACATGTTCTACACCTTACTAAAGCATTTTGGAATGTAATGCAACTTTTCTAGGCATATTTATAGCAATAAAAACTTGATTCAAAGGGAAACTCACAATATCTTGGCACATGCATCAAATAGCTCCATCAAGTATCAATATTCAAAACTACTCATACTTATACTCATCCAATGCAATCATAAGGATATGTATGCTAAATAAAATGACATGGAATCTTTACTCATGGTTTTAGGATATGCAAAATATCTAAAACGCAAATACTTGGATAAATGCTATATGATCTAACTTAAACTAAGACTTTATAATAAATGCACTTTAAGTCCTTCATTCATCTTGTCCCAAGGACCTCTCCAAGGTCAGCCACCACACACACGTCACTCAGCACCGCCTTGTCGCCTTCCTTCAGAATTGCTTGCCCTTTACCTTTACCTACAGCAAGAGGAAATGCAACTTAACAAGCAAAAAGCTTAGTAAGTACTATCTAGCTCACAAAATCTCGAAAATGTGCAAGCATGCTTTTTAAACAATGTGAAATCACATGAGATACTTTTATGCTTAAGAGAAAACTAAACCATGTATACTCAAGCATTAATAAGTCTCAACTTACTTGTTCTTGGCTTAACTTGAACTTTAGCAATTCTTTAACTTTAAATCTTCCTTTAACTTTTAGAAAACTTCTTTAAACTTTAGAAAACTTTGCTAAAGCATATACTTGAAAATAATAACTCACTTGGATCCACTTAAAACTAAGTACCATTCTTATGCGCGTTCCCTAAAAGGTTGGGGTAGCGAGCCACCAATCCTAATAGAGCAGACCTTGGTCTACCAGGGCCAAGACCTTGGAATTGGACACTTGGATTTCTTTAACGACGCCCTTGGACGCCGGGTACTGGCCTTAGAAAATAAAATACTTACTTTTTCTTATCTTGAATGCCTTGGCATTTTAACGAGCACCTTGTGTGCCCAAATCCCTAAGTCTTGACTTTTGAGGATTTCTTAAGGCCTTGGCCTTTTCTTTTCTTATTTTTATCTTCTCTTTTCTTTTCTCATAACTTTTCTTAGACCCTAACCTCATATAGGGTACTTAATTAAACTTATACAAGCATTGATTAAACTAGAGTTACATGCAAAATCATAAACTCAAGGAAAATTGCACTTTTAACATTCTAACGGGAAAAACTTGCGGAAAAACCGCCTCTTACTGCAGGTGAGCAGTACTTACTTTGATATCTTGGACTTACAAACAAAATTGACGTCTAGGGCTCGGGAGAAACTTGAGATCTCGATGAACCGTTCGCGCCTACGCGTTCCTCTCGTCGAGACGAACGAAACGCTCCGCACCCTTTGGTTCTTCCTTGGCCGGCGCCCCCTTAGAGGAGGAGAGGAGGTGTGGGGCGTGAGCCCAAGAGAGGGGAAGAGGGGGGGTCGGCGTGAGGGCTTGGGCGAGGGAGAGAGGGTTTAGGTTGAGAGAAAATAAAATTCCTCTCTTTAATGATCTATTTATACTTAGGGTATTTAAGTCCAACTTTATAACTTAACTTAATATTTCTCTATTTTCTTTCAGCACACCCCTGCTGGGGCTCCTGGTTAACCCGACCAACTTAAGTCGTTGATCCCACGGGAGGTCTCGGGTTCAAAACTCATCCAGGCAACTTTTTGCCGAAAACTCTATTTCTTTTAATAAAAATACTAAACGGACTCGGAAAATTCCCTAAAAATATTCTAAAAATTCCTAAAAATATCTAGAATATTTCTAAAACAAATCTAACTAATTTCAAGGACTTTAAGGACTTAAAGAGAAAATTTTGGGGCGTTACAATCCCTCATACCTTATGAAAAGTTCGTCCTCGAACTTAAAATAATTTTGGATATCTTTCTCTCATGCTGTCCTCACGTTCCCAAGTAGCCTCCTCATGCTGTTGATTCTGCCAGATGACCTTCACTAGTGGCACTTCTTTGTTTCTTAATCTTTTAACTGCTTTGTCCACTATCTGTGTCGGTCTGCTCTCATAGCTAAGATCTTCTTGGATCTGTACTGACTTAGGCTGAATCACTTGGCTAGGGTCGTGAATACACTTCTTTAGCATAGAGACATGAAAGGTACTGTGGATAGCTGACATATCCTCTGGCAAGTCCAGCTCATAGGCTACCTTCCCAACTCTCTTTATAATCTTGTAGGGTCCTATGTAGCGAGGACTCAGCTTGCCCTTTTTGCCAAATCTCATCACTCCCTTCATAGGAGCGACCTTGAGAAATACTGAATCTCCAACTTGGAATTCAAGTGGCCTACGGCGTGTGTCAGCATAACTTTTCTGTCTACTCTGGGCAGTCTCAATCCTCTAGCGGATCATCTGGATAGCCTGAGTGGTCTCATCTATAAGCTCAGTTTGGCTGCCTAGTCCTGACTCCATCTCTTTCTTCTCACCAGCTTCTTGCCAACATATGGGTGATCTGCATTTCCTGCCATACAATGCCTCATAAGGTGCCATCCTGATGGTGGCCTGATAGCTATTGTTGTAGGCAAACTCTGCTAAGCACAGAAATTTGCACCAACTGCCTTTAAAGTCCAATGCACAAGCCCTGAGCATGTCTTCTAAAATCTGATTTACTCTCTCTATTTGTCCATCTGTCTGGGGATGGAAAGCTGTGCTGAACTGAAGTCTGGTGCCTAGGGCGTCCTGAGCACACCTCCAAAAATGGGAGATGAACCGCCCATCTCTGTCAGAAACGATCGACTTCGGAACTCCGTGAAGCCTGATTACTTCTTTCACATACAGCTGTGCTAACTGCTCTACCGAATGCGATAACTTGATGGCTAGGAAGTGGGCAGACTTGGTCAATCTATCCACTATCACTCATATTGCATCGTGTCCATGGGTGGTCCTTGGGAGACCTGTGATAAAATCCATGGATATCTCTTCCCACTTCGACTCTGGAATGGGAAGTGGCTGTAGAACTCCTCCTGGTCTCTGGTGCTCTGCCTTGACTCTCTGGCAGGTCAAGCAGGTACTGATATATCTGGCCACGTCTCGCTTGAGTCCAGACCACCAGAATCTTTTCTTTAAATCTTGGTACATCTTGGTAGAACCAGGATGCATAGAGTACGGGGTACTGTGGGACTCTTCTAAAATATTCTTTCTTAGTTGCTCATCATTGGGGACGCAAAGGCGGTCTCCAAGATAGAGGATGCCACTATCTGATACTCGAAACTCTGAATTTTCTGCCTCTTGGAGCCCCTGCTTGATCTTCTGGATCTCTGGGTCTGGACTTTGCTTTCTTTGTATATCCACAAGCAGGGTTGACTCTAGAGTCAATGCAGAAAGTTGCCCAATTATTACCTCGACTCCAAAATCCTTTATCTCTTTCTGAAGTGGTGGAGACAGTGATGATAGGGACATCAGTGCTGCACAGGATTTCCTGCTCAGTGCATCTGCCACTTTATTAGCTTTACCTGGGTGGTAGAGGATTTCACAGTCATAATCTTTGACCAACTCTAGTCACCTGCGCTGCCTCATATTCAGGTCCTTCTGAGTGAAGAAGTACTTCAAACTCTGATGGTCTGTGAAGATTCTGCACTGCACTCCATACAGGTAGTGTCTCCAGAGCTTTAGTGCGAAAACCACAGCTGCTAGCTCAAGGTCGTGGGTAGGGTAATTCTTCTCATAGTCCTTGAGCTGTCTGGAGGCATATGCTATTACTTTACCGTCTTGCATGAGGACAGCTCCAAGGCCCATCTTGGATGCATCACTGTAGATGTCAAAGGCCTTGTCACTCTCTGGAACGGTCAGGATGGGAGCACTAGTCAATCTTTTCTTCAGTTCTAGGAAACTGTGCTCACATTTATCTGACCACTCAAACTTCTGGTTCTTTCTGGTCAGGGCTGTGAGTGGAGAGGCTATTCTGGGAAAGTCCTCCACAAATTTTCTGTAATATCCTGCCAGGCCTAAGAAGCTTCTGATTTCACTGGCATTCTTGGGTCTACACCAGTTGCTGACTGCATCTATCTTGGCTGGATCAACTTGAATGCCTTCTTTGGATACAATGTGACCTAGGAAGGTCACCTGATCTAGCCAAAACTCACACTTTGAGAATTTTGCATTAGAGCTTCTCCTGCTGAAGGATCTGCAGCACTATCCTCAAGTGGGTAGGCTGGTCCTCTGGAGTCTGTGAGTATATGAGAATATCATTCAATAAATACAATGACGAATTTATCGAGATACTCCCTGAG
>JAGFNQ010004122.1:40991-264149 GCA_024364735.1 Boesenbergia rotunda | reverse complement strand
AGACCTTTTTCCTGCCATTATGATGAAAATCAACCCTGCAGAAACCCTAAATCCTACTTTGATAGTGCCGAGCAGTATCAACTTCAACGTTAACACTTCAAGCCGCCTCAGGATCACACACTACCACTTTCCTGTATAGGAGCCTAGGTTTTGGTTGGGCGGAGGGATTCGAGGGAGTAGCAAGCGACTAAAGCACAACTAGGGCACGCACAATGTCCTCCTTCAACAATAAACATTTATGTTGTTGCGGTGAGAGAGAGAATGACCAAAAATTCTACTACCTTGCCATCCGAACCACATATTATTATTTTACTGTAAAAGTGATTCGGATGTCTCGAAAATGGGAATGGAAAAGGTATTTTGCGGCGCCAAGGGTATAATAGGAAGTTCACTTAAAGGGCTGCGCCCTTTGGTAAAATAGAAACCATGGGACGCCCTTTGGTAAATTTGAATTGTTATGTACGCCCTTTGGTAAATTGCCATAGTTTCGTAGCTGAGGTCGAATCGAGCCTACTGCCAAGGTAAGCTAAGCGGACAGTCTACGGATAGAGACCTGAGTGTCAAGAGGGTTGAGTGTACGTAGCACGAGTCGGTTGCTACGTGTCGAATGTCATCCAAGCTCGAGTGGGACTTCGAGTGCCACCTGAGCCTAAGTGGATCGCCAAGTCCCGAGTAAGAGAACCTGAATGGAAATCACAGGTTGGTCGCGGCAAACTAAGCTTGCACTCAAACGTTATCACGGAAAGAGCTTGATCCGCTTAGGCAAATTTTGTCCGGACCTGTCCGACATTCGACACATGCATGTCGTACACGTACACTAGTCACCTGGGTGTATTGCAATCCGAGCTCTCAATTTACACCCCTACGAGCCTATGGGTGAGAGAGTCTCTCCCCATATATGTTCATAACTTTAAGTGTTGTGATTAATATAAACAAACCTCACAACTATAGGACCAAAAAAACACGATAGAAAGGGGGGAGGGGAAGGGGGGTTGAATATCGTTCGTCGAAAAATCTTTCTTTTAGAAAAATAAAGATGCAACGGAATAACAACTGACATGACACATTCGGTTTACTTAGTTTATAGTCCAATGACTAAAGTTTTTCTCTCCGAAAACTTTTAGAGAAGAAGCAAAACTCGTACAGAATATGAGGTGAATAGTAATAAGCTACTATCACCTTTGATTGGGGGGTTAATCGCAAGCTACTACGTGGCATAGGAGCTCGCTACGTGGCATAAGAGTTTCCACATGGACTCATCTAAATTGTCTTGGATAGCTCCTGGTCGGGAATCCTTTAGTCGGGGATTGCTTGATTGGACTGACCCGACCTAGACGGTTACTCTGGGTCAGGAAAGGTCATCCTTGTCCGGTCCGGACAAACTTCCTTGGAGGTAATAAGAGGTCTCATGTGGTGGTTATTCATTAAAGAGAACATTTAATACCTTTTAGGGGCGCCAACAATGTATTAAATAATCAAAGGGGAAATGGTCACGTACTTTAATGATTGACTGCTATAATTTTTGGCCGTTATTGAAATAATAATGTAACTGTTGCATTAAATGTCATTATTGCCAAAAGGAGAGGAGTAGTCATAGGGACAGAATAAAAGGTAATCAAGGACGCTTGGAAATGTTTGAACTCTCTAATCTTACACAAGTTACTTTCCATTTTCTAATTAACTTCTGACTTGAGCATTGGAGTGGGATCGCTGGAGCTCCTTTCAGTGCCCTCCTAATGTTCCTTGAGTTTTCTTCTCAGGGCATCCTCCTTGCAAGAACACCCGTTGCATCACCAAGAGTCACCATCCCACCAGTCTGCTTCTAGGTCATTTTGGCATCATCTGTGAAAAGATATTCTAACCAGAAGTTGTTGATTCGATGGCGAACACCAACAAGGCGACTATGATTCTTACCCGTGAGGAGCTAGATAATCTCATATCATCAGTAGTACGAGGGGCGTAGGAACAACATTAGATTCAGCAAGTTGTCTTTATGTCGATGGGAAAGCAACGAGCATGGCCATCACCACCGAAGGCATTACTGGAAGCAACCCAGGGATGTCCACGAGATGCTGGAAATGCGTTGCAAAAGGTGTGATCATCAACTTCGAGCACGCCTCCTCCCGCCATTGGGAGAGCAAGGAGCACCCATGTTCCGATTCTTCCTAACTACGAGTCAACACCTTTTACTCGGGCGATTATGGAGGACTCTATGTCTCGACATGTTCGCCCTCCCTCAAATGAGGAGTACAACGACACCTCAGATCTAGAAGATCACTTGTGCAAGTTCAAGAATGCTACCCTTCCACATCAATACACGGATGGGTTAAGTATAGGGTGTTCCATAACCCCCTATTGGAAGTTGCACAACATTGGTTTAAAAGGCTACTGAATGCTTCTGTTAGCTCCTTCGAGGAGTTTCGAACAGTTTTTCTACTTCACTTTGCGAGTAATCAGTGGTACCACAAGACTGCTCTCAACTTGTTCGCTTTGAAGCAGAAGAACAAAGAGATGTTGAAAGATTACATTCAACGCTTCAACTGGGTGGCTAAAGATGTGCCCACGGCCACCTCGGAGATCATGGTGAGTGCATTCACGCAAGGTTTAACAGAGGGCGAATTTTTTCAATCATTGGTGTAGAAGCCCCCTACCAATTTCGATGACTTACTGGATCGGTCGGTCAGTCAAACACATTAACATAGAGAAGGTTCAGTATGCCCCGTGGTAGGAATCAAGAGGGACTCAGACGCATAACGTAGTCATATCGGATTGGAAAGCTCCTCCAACTCCCGCTCGGGCGAAAGATGGTCAACCCAATCAGGATCAACATTGGGATCGTAGAGAGAAGGTGGTCCAAACCGTTGAAATGGAGTCTCCTCCTGAGCAGGATGCACCTAATGCTAAGAAGTATTGTTCATATCATCATTCGTACATGCATTCCACATAAGAATGTTATTCTCTCCGTCGATCTCAAAAGGATGGCGCTAGTAGGCCTTGTAAAGCAAGGTACTCCACCAAGGCTCGTAACCATTCACCTCGGACTAGTCGGTCAGTTGAAAGGGAGCCCCAACGAAGGACTTGCTTTCTCTCACGAAGGAGGTCACCTGAGCAAAGAGGAACTGTGGGTATGATTACAAGAAGGCCAACCGATGGAGACTCTAATTGAGTTCGGAAGTTCCATGTACGTTGTTTGGAGAACTACTCAGTGGGGACTAATTGGCCAAAGCAGACTGGTCTAGTCAAATCCTTTGGGTCGGAGGACTTGGAAGGAGTAGAAGCTCTACATGAAGACGCTCTAATAATCGAAACTATGTTAGCCAACTATATTGTTAAATGAGTCTTTGTTATTAAAGGTAGCTCCATCAATATTATTTTCAAGAATCCCCTAGACCAGATGCAAATCGAGGAGGATGAGCTCCGACCCATCGCAATCCCATTGTTCAACTTCATGGGGCACCGAGTATAACCGTTGGGGCACATGTACCTCTCACGGTCACTCGGAGATGAAACATTAGCAAGGACGAAAAGAAGTTCATTCCTCGTGGTGGACACGACTTCTTCCTACAATGTGATCCTTGGTTGGTCAACATTGAGTCTATTTCAAGCAGTGGTGTCTGTCTACCACCAAAAGATCAAGTTTCCCATGGGGGACTGGGTCAGAAAAGTCAGAGGAAGACAACTAGCTGCTTGGAGATGCTATGTTGATGAAATAAAAATTGACACTCGTAAGAGTCGGAGGGTGCAGGAATCATTCCAGATTGAGTTGACTAATCCTCGAGCCTCTGAATATGTGAAGGAAGAAAGGAGGTCAGAGAAACAGGAGGAAGTGCAAATTTACCCGTACCAGAAGGATGGGATCACCAAGATCACAATTGACTTACCTCCCAAACTGAAGCTGAAGCTAGTATGTTGCCTGGCCAGTCATTACAATGTGTTTGCCTAGTCGACTAAGGAAATCAAGGGGGTGTCCCAAGCTCTGACGACTCACCACTTACATGCACTACCTGAGTTTTGCCTGGTCAAGCAGAAATAGAGGCATTTTACACCAGAGCAAAATCAGATTATTCGAGAAGAAGTTGTTAAGTTATTACGGGCTGGGCATATCCGAGAAGTTCAATTCTCACCTTGCTCGCTAATGTTGTGTTGGCCCCCAAGTCTGAATAAATGACGAGTATGTATCAATTTTCACGATTTGAATATAGCATGCCTTAAATCCTGCTACCCCTGCCTCGGATAGATCAAATGGTTGATTCCATATCGGGTTATGAGTTTATATGCATGTTGGATGCTTATCAAGAATATCACCAAGTGTCTCTCATTCGGGAAGACCAAGAAAAGGTTAGCTTTGTCACCTCGGATGTCACTTATTGTTACAACGTTATGTCGTTCGGGCTGAATAATACTGGGGCTACCTACCAAAGAATGATGGACAAGGCATTTCGACACCAGATTAGGAGGAACATTGAAGTTTATGTGGATGATATCTTTGTCAAACTGAACACAGTAGAGACTTAATAGCAGATTTAGAAGAAACATTCAGCACGTTGCGAGCTAATAGAATTAAACTCAACCCGGCCAAGTGCTTGTTCGGAGTCAAGAGTGGATGCTTCCTAGGATACATGGTAACCTAGCGAGGAATTAAAACTAATTTAGAAAGATACAAATAATCTTGGGCATGTTTCCAGCAACTAACTTGAAAAAGTACAAAGCCTTGTAGGTCGACTTACAGCCTTATCTTGGTTTATTACACGGTCGGCGGATTAGACTCTTCCTTTTTCAAGGTGTTAAGAAAAGCGGCAAAGTCGAATGGGACGATGGGTGTAACCAAGCCTTTGCGGAGCTGAAGGAGTATCTGGCGGACTCCCAATCTTATACAAGCCTTTGGCAGGGGAGTCATTGTTTGTGTATTTCTTGACTATCGAGTGGGCACTAGGCTCTGCCTTGCTACGGGAAGAAGGTATGGTCCAATACCCCATTTACTTCTTTAGTCATGTTTTGAAAGATACGGAGAGTCATTACACCATTCTTGAGAAGTTGGCATATGGAGGTGTCTTGATTAGCCGACATTAAAACCATATTTCTTATTCCATCCTATAGTGATCCTAACAAATAGTCCACTCAGGCTGGTCTTGACCAATCCTGAGGCTTCTGGAAGGTTAATCAAGTGGACCATGGAGCTTAGTAAGTATGATATTCAATATCAGTCTCGGACAACCATTAAGGTACAAGCTCTGGCGGATTTTATAACGAGGCTATAACTACCCCTGATAGGCAAGACGCCTAAAAGGTATTTGTGGACGGATCTTCTATGCAGTGAACTAGTGGAGTTAGGATATTGTTGGTCTCCCCTAGAGAGAATATATTACAACTATCTAGTCGTTTGAACTTCAGAACTCTAAATAATGAAATAGAGTATAAAGCGTTGTTGGTAGGCTTGTAGGTAGCTAAGCAGATCGGGGTTGCTCGAGTCATAATATATTCCGTCTCTCAACTCGTAGCTCAACAAATCAAAGGTGACTTTGAGATTCACAACGAGTGGATAAGAAGAATGTGCAAGCATTTGAGCAATTAAAATCAAACTTTATGGAGGTTGTGTTGCAGAAAATATCCCGGGCGGACAATACCCGAGCAGTAGGGATGGCAATGGGGCGGGGCAAGGGTGGCTTTGTCATCCCCATCCCTACCCCCGAATTGTATCCCCAACCCCATCCCTATCACGATCCCTAGTTTTACATAATCGGGGAATCTCCATCCATGACCCCGCGGGGATTAAATCCCTATACCCACCTCAATCCCTGCTCCAAATTGATTCACAATTAAAATTTAACTCTAAATATTATGAAAAATTATGTAAAATATACTTATATAATATAATTATAATTATTATTATTATTATTATTATTATTATAATCGGGACTATCAGGGTATTAGAGCGGGTTCGAGGATGGAGATAGCATCCTCATACCCACCCCTAATCTACTGGGGGGATTTTAAAAAAAATCTCCGAACTCGAACCCAAACCCGATAATGTCCCCCGAACTCATCTCTTTTCAGATTTTCCCCATGAGGCCCCAAATCCATGGGGAAAATTGCTATCCCTATCGGGAGATGAATTAGCCAAACTGGCTAGCTCTCTAGTCTGTTGGACATTTGACAACCCTATATGCCACCAGACATTGGTGGCTTAGATTGGCAGAGAGACCAACCAAGATGAGACACCCGATTGGTGTGTCCTTTTTGTAATCTTCTTGCAGACGGCCTAGCTTCCAGAAGATCCTGGTCAAGTTCGTTTATTCAAGCATTAGGTTGTTCAATTCACACTGGTAGAAGATCAGTTATATCGAAGAGCCTTTGCACGACATCTTCTGAAGTATATTGGTCTGAAAGATATGGAGTGCATAATGTGAGAAGTGCATGAAGATATATATGGTAGTCATATAGGAGGGAGAGTCCTAGCTCGGAAAATAATATTGACCAAGTATTTCTGGTCCACTTTGTAAGATGATGCCAATAAGTTCGTGGTTGATTGTGAATCATGTCAGAAGCATCAATATATCTCTCATCGCCCGACCAAGCACCTTAGGACTTCTATAGTATCGTGCCGCTTTGATCAGTGGGGGATGGACATTGTGAATCCTTTCCCGACCGGACCCCAATAAAAGAAATTATTACTTATATCGTGGATTACTTCTTTAAATTGGTTGAGTTGAGCCCCTTGCTCAAATAACTGAAGAGGCTATCATGAAGATCCTATGAAGAGATCTAATCTGCAAGTATGGGATCCCCTACAAGTTGGTATCAGACAATAAGCGACAATTTTAAGGCCGAGAGCTCAAAGAATGGATTGAAGGCTTGGGGATTCGATAGACCTTCACTTCAATAGCTTATCCTTAAAGTAATGACCAAACTAAGATGGTCAACCGGGAAATTATTCGAAGACTAAGATCAAACTTGACCATATTGGTGGAAGCTGGGTAGAAGAATGCCTAGTATTCTCTGGGCTTACCCGACTACCCCCAAGGAAGGAATAGGTTAGACCCCTTCCACTTGGTTTATGGAGGTGAGGCAGTCATCCCTGTCGAGATTGGGGAAGAATCAACTAGAAAGCAATTATATGAAAAGAACAACGATGATCAAGAGTAGCTTCTTGACTTAGATATGGTGAGAGCCCGAGATAAAGCTACTGTCCCATTGACTGCTTATCATCAGCGAATGAATCAAACCTATAATAAGAGGGTGGTTCTATGAGGGCATTTCAAGTATGTGATCTTGTTTGGAGGCGAATAAAACTGGTGGGGGGCCTTGCTAAGCTAAACCCCTATTGGAGTGGGTCCTATAAAGTTGTTGGGAGACTTACTAGTGGGAGATACTACTTACAAGCCCCGAATGGAAAGTGTTGATGCAATTGACCCATGTTTAATCGGGTAGATCATGAGTTTTTATGTGTGTGTCAATATGAATAAGTTAGGTTTTCATATTGGTTTGATGTATGTTTGAGTCATGCAAGACTTGGTGGAACACACATATGAAAGATCTCATCCTATTGCTTTCGAGTCGGTGAAGGATGGAGCATCTGAGGGACCGCCAGACAAGGAGCAACGGAGTGGAGCCAAGGGAAGTAGATTTCAAGAATACGCGAAGGATGGCATGGAGACGAGCTGTGGGCTCGTATGCATCTGAGGGACGAGAGCCGAAGGAAGAAGACTTCAAAGGACGACTCTGGAGAGATTGAGGGTGAGCTTGTAAGCTGGGTAGTTGACTGGTAAATGAAGTAGTCAACTGGCATCGCTGAGAGTGCATTGTAGTAGTCGACTGGTAAGGGAGCCAGTCGACTGATCTTTCTGTAAGGTCAAACAACATGTAGCAGTCAACTGGTCTGAGGACCAATTGACTGGTCTGTTCGAAATCCAGTCGTTAGATTAGCCATTGGCTGGACACCAGTCGACTGGCCCTAGGAGCAATCGACTGGTGTTTCAGCTAAGTTGTTTTGTTAACAGCTCTCCTCTATTTAAAGAGGAGCTTGAGACTTGAGAAGGGTTAGCTTTTCATTGTGAAATCCTTGCTTAAATATTCAAGTGCTTAAGCTCCAAGTCTTTTCTCTTCCTCCTAAACCCTAGCTCTTATTTTGTAAAGAGGAAGAGGATTTGTGAGAGGTTATTTTCCACCGAGAAGGAGAAAGCATTAGCCAGAGATTGCCGAGGAGTGATCCAGCGAAGGGTCAAGGGTTCGTTCACCTGAAGGGCACGCCGTGGAGTAGAAGCAAGCAATCTCCGAACCATGTAAACGATAAAGTGTTAGCATTGTTTTAATTAGTAGTTTGAGTTTCCACTTGCGATAACAATTATTGGAAGAAAGTGAATTGGAAGAAAAGCTATTCACCCCCCCCCCTCTAGTCGTGCCATCGGTCCCAACAGAAAGAAGATGGAGCGGCCTTGGAGTGCTAATCATTTATAACCATATCAGACTCAATGAGTATAGTTCTTTTCTTGTCTACTGTGCATTATTTCAAATATAGCTTGTCCTTCTTAGCAATATTAATAAAAGGTGAAGGACAAACATTATTCGCAAACAGGTCAGGAGCTCGCAGTAGAAGGTGCTCTTAACGTGGCGTTTGTCCTTAACGTGGTTTGAAGGTGCAGTTAATGAGGTGTCTGTCCTTAACGAAGCGTTTGCCCTTAACGTGACTCAACCTCCGAGCTCAGGAGTTCGCAGTGGAAACACCCTTAACATGGCATTTTCCCTTAACGTAACTCAACCTCCTAGCTCGGGAGCTCACAGTGGAAGGCGCCATTAATGTGGTGTTAGCCCTTAACGTGGCTTGAAGGCGCCCTTAATGAGGCGTTTAACCTTAATATGGCTCAACCTCCCAGCTCAGGAGCTTGTAGTGGAAGGCACTCTTAACGTGGCGTTAGCCCTTAACGTGACTTGAAGGTATCATTAACGAGGCATTTTCAATTAACGTGGATCAACCTCCCAACTCGGGAGCTCATAGTTAAAGGCACCATTAATATGACGTTAGCCCTTAACGTGGCTTGAAGACGCTCTTGACAAAATGTTTGCCCTTAATGTGGCTCAACCTCCCAACTCAGGATCTCGCAGTTGAAGAACCTCTTAACGTGACATTAGCCCTTAACGTGGCTTAAAGGCGACTTTGATGAGGCATTATTCTCTATCTTGCACGAAAACTACTTGATGAGCTTTGTTCATATGGGGATGCTTGAATAAGGTTAGCTTTCAATACTAAGTATGACTGGAGGGGACGAAAGGAGCATTCTATTCAGAAATTCATAAGAATTTTTACGTATTAGAAGTCAAAAGATGTTTTACAACTTAGCTCGTGAGCAAGAGTAAAAAAACATCCATTCAAAAACAAAGGATAATCTACTTTATCCTATTCTCTCTCTAAGTCCGGTTAGCTCCACCCATACTTTACCCAGGTTGAGGAAGCTCATGTCAGCGCCTAGCTTTAGAACCTTGGCCCTGCCAATCTGCCTAATCGCTGCCTCGAAGCCTTGGGTCATTAGCCTAATTATCTGAGTGCCCAACAAACCATGATATTCTTGCGATTGCAAGAATTCCTCCTTGAAGGTTTGGTGTCGAACATCTTCATTGGCTTGGTAGGCCTCTAAATCATTAATGGCCCTCTCTTGATCGGCCTTTTCCTTGTCTAGGAGAGTAGTTAATGTGTCCTAAGCTTTCAGTGCTTCTTGGAGCTACTCCTTGACTACGACCAGTACCTTCTCCTTTCCTTGCCACTTGGCCTGTTCATCCGACAGTTGGTCAACGACTACTTGCAGTGCAATCTCTTGGTCCACTAGATACTTCTCTTGTTGCTCGGCCTTGATAGTTAGACACTCGTTCTCTTAGGTTAGTGGGGCAATCTGCTCTTTATACATCTTGTCATCCCACGTCTTCATGGCCTCCATATTGTGCTCCATGGCTTGCATGGTATCCAGGGTTTGTTCTAACTTCTCTCTAAGCTCACGGGATAACTCGGCTTGGAGACGAGCTTCTTCTCCTGCTCGAGTTGCTTCAACTTCAGCTTCTAGGGCATCCCGAGTAGGAATTTGAGCCTCCATCTCGGCTATTCTCTTTTCAAATGTCTTGAGTTGTCAAACTAGCAGAGGTACTCGAGTTCACATCTCGAGATGCTCGGTCCAAACCTATTTGGCTAAAACACTTTAGGAACTATGTTTAACTAAGCAAGACAAAGGTGCGGTTTTAAACTTTTTCATGGAGACGCTAAGTCTCGAATTTACTTCCAGCATATTCTCCAACTTTAGCATCTCTACATATTCCCCACTCCCCACTGCAGAGTTTCTCCAATAGGCTTCCTGGCCAGGGGGCTCGAGATCGTGGGATCCAAGTGGTTGTGTGTGAGTTTCCGGGGGGGAGGTAGAGTGGTCTGGTTGATCGGTTGTAGAATCTCTGCATCTCTAAGTACTGGCGTTGTGCTCTCACTCAGCAAAGGAATCTTGATAGCTGTGCCCTCAACCTGAGTCTTGACTCTTCTGGAGGTCTTTTTGGACACACATTTCTTCTGTCTCTTGTGAAGCATCGGTTGGACTGTCTTCTCTACTGGAGCAACTTTAGATGGTTCCAATTCGGGGCCTGACATAAAACTGGTTGATTGCTCCTCTTATATTTCCTCAATGATGGGGGATAGGCTTTGAGATCTCTGGTCTTCTGTTGCGCAACTAGGCTTACCGGTTGAGCTAGCCTCGGTGTAGCCAGTAGTCATGGGATCCCAAGCCAGAGGCAGGTCGGCCTCACTCTCAGCTCCATTACGTTCCTCTAAGACGTCGAGTGTTAGCGAAGCTGCTAAATTGGTCTTGTCCCACTTCATGAGCTTGGTAACGGAGATGCTGAGCATTGTTTCTTTTGCAGTATACAAAAGAATCATCAGTTAGTATTCATAAGTATTTAAAAGATAAATTTTCTTATCGAGATCCAATTCTAGCTCGATAACATTGAAACTAAGACCCGCCCGGTAGAGTAACCTTCGGTACGAATGAGTCATGGGGCATCGTAATCCATACCTGCCAAGATTTCTTGAGACCTAAGAAAACCTGGGCTCTTTTAGTATTTTCCGAGGTTGGGGGGAGTCGACATATCAATTATTCACCCAGTTGGGCAGTTGAGTGGATCAGGAATACTTACATAGATGAATCTGCCCTTCCATCCCTTGTGAGAAGTGGGCAGTCGACTCAAGAACTTCAGATTTGACCAGGTCATGAAGTGAAAAGGTCCTAGACTAGCTTGCTTAGGGTGGGAAAAATAATGGAAGAACAAAGAGGTCAGAGGGATATTATACAATTTGAAGATAACGGTTACGCCACTCATCTGGGCGAAGGCGTTAGGGGATATTTGATGGAGAGGGATACCGAAATACCTAGATATCTCTTAGAAAAAGGAAGGGATCAGAAACTTAAGTCCATATTCTACTTGGTTTAGGAAAAAGATATGGAACCATTGAGGTGGGGAACACGGGACTTGGTCACGTCGAGGCACTCTAATCCTATAATCCCCTATGATCCCGTACTCAAATCAATAATCAGGGACATTTTCTCTCTTCACCTTAGAGGAGAGGGTCTCAGACCAGTGGGATAAAATCATGGCTTCGGAAGCCATGAAAGAAAAACATACTGGAGAGATTCGGAGATTGGTCAACAAGTTAAAGAAGAGCGTGAGCGCGAGGAAGCGAAACCAGAAACTTGGAAGAGGAGGTCACAAAGCAAAGTGTGGCAAATTCTCCTCACCTGGCATATTTATAGGGTCGACCCTAAAAGTTAGGTTGCTGGATGGGTGACACGTGGCTCGTTTGGAGTGGTAGTTTGAACCATCTTGCGGATCACAGCTTGTTAGCCTAGGCGGGAATTTAACTTGCGCCGCAAGTCACTCGCTGCTTGTTGAGTATGAGCGTAGGGTGGCTGGCGATTGAGATGATTGATGCAGGTATAATGGTGCAAGCCACGTAGCGGCTGCTCACTAGCTGCCCATTAATGTACCCCTCTCTCTCCCCTACCATTAATGCTCGACCCTCATCATTAAGGCACATTAAGGTAAGACATACCTAATTACAGAATGGTTGGTGGCTAAACTCTGACAGCTAATTATGTATTTTCAACATGTGTCACATTTAATGCTAAAATCATTCCCAATCTTTGACAATCTATTATCATGAAGCATTCAATGCCTTTTCAGTTCTTTTGACCAACTGACGTAATCTGTTATCATTACAGAATGGTTGACAAAAGCACCCCACTCTCTCCCCTGCCATTAATGCTCGGCCCTCATCATTAAGGCACATTAAGGCAAGACATACATAATTACAGAATGGTTGGCGGCTAAACTCTGATAGCTAATTATGCATTTTTAGCGTTCGCCACATTTAATGCTAAAATCATTCCCAATCTTTGACGTAATCTGATATCATGACACATTCAATGCCTTTCCAGTTCTTTTGACCCACTGACGTAGCCTGCTCTTGTTGCCCTGACACCTGTCCAATCAGTCAGGCTAACTTTCTTCGATTGGACTTAAGGGGGGGGAGGGAATCAATCACAATCTGCCACATGGTATAGGATCTCGATACATGGCATAAGAGTTTTCACATGGACTCATCCAAATTATCTCGGGTAGCTCCTGGTTGGGAATTCTTTGTTCAGGGATTGGTCGATCAAGCTTCAGCCTTGCTCGGCTAAATGTAATATAGTATTGCTAGTCTAAAGGAGGTTTGAGTGTTGGTGCAAGTTGCATCAGGGATGTCCACCTCTGAGTATTTCGATGTTTGACAATATGCTTAAGTCAGTGATATATTGAACAAGGGAAGGGTAAGTCATGAGAGGAGTACAAAAGTGAACCAAAGTCCTAGTTAACCTAGGCACGAAGTCCTGGTTTGAAGAATTAGGCAGAAGTCCTAATCATGGATTGGGCACTAAGTCCTGGCCGAGGGCTGGGCACCTAAGACCTGATCGAGGGTTGGGCACGAAGACCTGGATCGGGGAATTGGGCACGAAGTCCTGGCCGAGCGTTGGGCACTGAAGTCCTGGACCTAGGGTTTGGGCACGAAGTCTTGGTCTGAGGGATTGAGTAACGTAGCTGAGCGATGACTAAGGACAAAAGTAGAGACGGGTTGAGGGTCGAACGTCTTGAGATCCGAGAGTATCGAAGGCTAAGCTAAAGTCCACCGGAATGGACTGGGTGGCAACCATCTCCTGAGAGGAGTAGGTGAAAGGCGCGTTCCCAGGGGTGGGAACTTGCGTCGGTTCGACCTAGGGTTTCGTGGAAATTCGAAGTCAGAACCAAGTCCTTAAGGTTAAGATTGTATGTGTATTTGTCTTGTTTTCATGTATCTTGCAGGTACCTAAAAGTGGAGACAAAGCAGGCAAAAGGCTGGAAAAAGGAGGCCCTAGGTGCCCCCATTAATGGGGGGCGCTCGGGTTCATGGAGGCCCCCTGGTCAAGAAGCTTATCAGCTGTTGCGAGTTCAGCGTGAGGATGACCTTTGACCAAGCCCTTTGAGGCGCCCCAATGACACCTATAAAAGGGGCTTCGACCCCAAGGGTCAAGACACGACTTCAAAACACGATTCTAAGCTTCCAAAGTGACGACAAAGCGCTAACGACGAAGCTCTACGACCGGGAGGCTCCAGGAGGAAGTGCGCGACACTTCGAAGGTCCAGATCGGCCAAGCTTCAATTCTGTTGTTCGGTTAGAGTTTATATTTCTGCAGTTAAATTTATATATCTTTCTATTTATAATTCTTGCACTATAAGATGAGTTTCTCTGCCTCTGGAAAGTCCGAAAAGGAGACCATTAGTGGACGGATGTTCCCGTGCTTAGGCCTTGGATGTACTGACCCTGGAGGGTCGGGAACCAAGTAAAATCCCACGTGCAATCTATCGTTGTCTTGTCTTTTATTTTTCTGTTTTCCGCTGTGCTACTAACGCTCTGTTTAGAACGAATCCTGAAAAGCTTACGATTTACCGTGAAGATTTTTAACGGTCGATATTCACCCCCCTATCGACGATACCGGTCCTACAAGTGGTATCAGAGCCAGGTCGCTCTTCAACGAACTAACCGCCGATGGAGCAATGACGCCAGGAGTTGAGGGGGAGCCCAGGGGTGAATCAGGTACAATTTTTCTTAAAATGTATGTTTTTAAGTTGCATATTATATGCTTCACGTGTAGGGAGAGAGGACACTACAAAAATAAGTGTCCTACTCGTAAGATTCGGTCTACACCACCGGTGGCAAAGGAGGCACCAGCGCTAGGACTCCGGAGAAACAAGGATCACATCAAATGTTTCAAGTACGAAAAATACGGACACTACAAGAATAAATGTCTAGCAAAGGTACGCAGAGTTTACGTTCCAATTTTTTTTTAAATTCCTGCACTAGCTTATCTAAATAATTTAGATAATTTTTCTGAAAAGTTAAATCGTGTAAATAGTCGAGTAATGTTTTGCATGACCAGATACAAAAAAAATTATTATTTTCCAAAAAAAAAATCCAAACTTTTTATTATTATTATTATTTTATTCTGCCTTGAAATTCGTGCAATATTTATCTTAAGCTATTTTTTCTCTCTCACGCACTACTAATCCTTGGGAGAAGCAACCTATATCCTTGGGATTAGAATCTATAGAGATAGATCAAAACGGTTGCTTGGTCTTTCACAGTCTACATATATAGACCGAGTGCTAGAAAGGTTTAGCATGTCGGAATCCAAGAAAGGTTACCTTCCCATCAGGCATGGGATCAACCTTTCGAAGTCTATGTGTCCGCACACAGAAAACGAGAGGATTTGCATGAGTAAGATTCCTTATGCATCTGCGATAGGATCTATCATGTATGCTATGTTATGTACTAGGCCCGATGTATCGTATCCTCTGAGCGTCACAAGCAGATACCAGTCTGATCCAGGAATGGATCATTGGGCGGCTGTCAAGACAATCCTCAAGTACTTAAGAAACACTAAGGATGTGTTCCTAATATATGGAGAAGGTGATATGGTAATACGTGGGTATACAGATGCCAGTTTCCAGACAGATAAGGATGACTCCAAATCTCAGTCCGGATACGTATTTATTTTGAATGGAAGCGCAATAAGTTGGAAGAGTTCCAAGCAAGACACCGTAGCGGATTCTACCACGGAAGCGGAATATATTGCAGCTTCGGAAGCAGCAAAGGAAGTAGTCTGGATCAAGAAGTTTGTCTCAGAACTTGGTGTGGTTCCAACCATTGATGAAGCAATACCGGTTTACTGCGACAACAATGGAGCTATTGCACAAGCAAAGGAACCAAGGTCTCATCAGCGATCTAAACATGTGCTTCGCCGCTATCATCTGATCAGAGAGATTATAAGTAGGAATGATATACAAATTGAGAAAATTCTCACTGAAAGGAATTTAACGGATCCTTTAACTAAGGCCTTGCCTCAAAGCAAGTTTGAGGGTTATGTTAGAGCCTGTGGTATTGGGTACTGTAGCGATTGGCATTAGGCCAAGTGGGAGTTTGTTAGTGATATGAGAGAAGTATCCTAAGGCAATCGCCTTATGATTGTAATAATTTATTTTAATAAATGAATATTCACTATTTGAGTATACATGTTTGTGTATTTGATTGAGATCTTAAACTCATTTACTAAATGTCCGCAATACAATTCACAGCATGAGAGAATTTGTGATGAATTCACAACTAGTGATTATCTCTACATGTGCAATTGTAAAGTATTGAAATTGTCCCTAGTCGATGAACTGATAAATACGGGCACTATCAATTCTGTTGAGACTAGCATGGGTTATTCTCTAATCAGCTGATTCTCACTGGCTGGTGACATTGAGATGCCCGGAGATAAACATGAATGCTAGTTAAGGGAACTAGTTCATTGGAGTGACTGGCTGTTGATTGGTTATTTCCGCAAGTGCACGGTTTGTCGTCAAGTAATAAAATATCAATCCCACAGGGACTGAGACAAGTACTAGAATTTTACGAGTTTTAATTATCCAGATGAAGGTTCTAATGATAAATTTTCTCTAAATCAAACAATTCAAACGATCGAAAATCAGCGAAAGTATTGAGGGATAAAAGACAATCTTAGGATTACGGTTTCACCACGCTAACTATTATCATGACAGTTCTCCGTTGACGACTGCTTATACCCAGGTCGGTTTCTTTTATTCGAAGGCAACTTTACCTATCAAGGTTTCTGAAATAGACGATCTTTTGATGCTTTGAAATCCTGTCACTAGATTCCCGCAGACCTATCTAAACGTCTACCAGATTCGTAAGCTGATTCCTAATTTATCGACGGCCTCTTTTGAAGATCACGCCAATGTATCTACTTTAATTCATCTCTAGTCCTATGGCATACGTATGTAGATGACTCTTAATTGCTTTGGATCCTGTCACATGAATCCTGCAAAGCCTATCTAAACAATTACCATTTTCGTAGAAACAAATCAAAGCATCATTCAACAATCGATTCAACCAACAAGGATATGCGTAGTCGAGCAAACAGAGTTAATAACAAATCATGAAAATAGTTAGGGCTACTCCCTCCTCCTAAGATTTACACGACTACTCGATAAATCCGGAGAATTTGACAAATAGATGGGAAATAGACATTACAAATCCTCCTTGATGGTGCTTTCCCCTCCAAGTCTCGACAAAAGCAAGTTTTTTCCTGATTTCCGCCGCCCTCCCTGGAGTCTTTAGGTCTTCTCCCTATTTATAGAATCTCAGCGGCACGCCCGTGCTGATCGACACGTCCCGGACGTGTTCTCTGCTGCTTCTCGTTCTTCAGTAGCATGCCTTGCCCGTGCTTAACTGGCACGGGCGTGCTCTTCATGTGCCACGGCCGTGCTTAACCAAGACACGGGCGTGTCTTCACGTGCTGAGTGGTTCGACTGGTTTTGTGTATCCTGTCATCAAAATCCAACACACAGCAGTATCTTCGCCCAAAATATGTTAAACCAAGTAAAAACTATCAAATATGCCTCTAATAAGATAAAAACAAGATGAAATGCATATATATTTCATGCCCCAAAACTATACATGAGTTTCACACATCAGCTGTAAAACTTCATATGGTAGTCTACATATAGATATGTCAGTGAAGTTCTTACTGCAGCTTAAGTGTGATGTTCCTTTAACTTGCGGTGTTCAAGTCATCTTGGTCATGGAGACTTATACTTTGACATCTTAAGCAAGCATCTCCAAGGAGGTGTAGACCCAGGATGATTGGGTATAAGCCGAAGTGCCCGAAGATGTTTGAACAGCCTACAAAGGATTCACCACTCCTTGCGAGGAGATGTATACCCGAGGCCTATCGTTGGATTGTTACTCGAAGCCTCTGGCCAGAGCATGACATGTTCAGAGTATGAATCTCTTAAATACATGAGAGTAATTAGAATCCGTAGGACGAGAAAACGTTACTTGGGCTAGGTGTGACGTAGTCAGCCTAATGAGGACTGACACACATAGACCATGTCCTGAACCAAGTGGGTATAAGATGGTGAAGGGAATGGGGCACGATTCATTATAGCTGCTGAAGGGTTTCAGAATTGTTTCTGAGGTCAACCGTTGATCTTTCGATTAATTGGGGATCATGATGTACTACTAGGTGCCACTCATGATCGTTCTATAATTAATTGATTAATTATAGACGACCAACATAAATCGAAAGCCTATTTAGTCACACGCACTACGAGTAATCTGAGGGATTTAAAACGAGTTGAAAATTAGATTTTCCAATCAAGAGAGATTAAGTTTGGTTGAGCCAAACGATAAGTCGAATCTGAATTTTTCAGAGACGCATCGGAAGCGTAAAATGGCTAAGTCTTTTGAAGACTTAATAGATGAATTAAATAAGTTTAATTCATTGGGGCTTGGCTTGGATGGGCCAGCCAAAGTGGGCCTCCATCTTCTTTGCTTGGCCGGCCACAACAAAGGGAGAGAACCAAGTTTTTGGTTTAATTTATAAAATAAACCAAGTGTGGTTTGTTTTATAAAATTATGGATGATATAAATTTTTATATAATAAACCAAGGTTTGGTTTATTTTTCATGGAAATTAAAATGAACCATGGATTGGTTTATTTTATTAAAATCAATCATGGATTGATTTACCATGATAAGGAAATTTATTCCATAGGAGAGAAGATTTTTATCATGAATTAAAATATAATTTTAACCACGATATAAAATCAAACTTGGCATGATGGAATAAGTTATTCCATATTTGAGATGCTTGATGGTTGAGAGGCCACTATATAAAGGACCCAAGGCAAGGCTTGGGGGTAAGAATAATAGAGATGAAGGCATAGGCTCTCTCCCTCTCTTTCTCTCCTTCTCTTCTCCCCTTCTTGCAGTGCACCAACCAGCCCCAAGAAGGAGCACCAGCCGGCCATCCTTTTGTGGTTAGTCTTCCGACTTCTCTCTTGGTTTTTCTCGTCGCATTCTCGGAGAATCTAGTAGTTCTCGAGAACACGAAACTCGTGGCTTTGCGAAGTCATCCCAAAGATACTTGGCGTGGACGCGAATAGAGGCGGAGCTTCCAAGGGACGCTTACGGTTGGATCTCGTCCCTTTCTTCGAGTTACGCGAGGTAATATGTAAATTAGTTTACGTTTCTACAAAAATTTTAAATATATGATCATGTCTACACAAGATAAAATTGCATGCTTAGATGTGTGGTTAAATGATTTAGAGAAATTATTTATGCTAAACCTTCCGCTGCACGTAATTAATTTTAAAATTACGAACCCGCATCCATGTCAACATGCACCCAGACCCAACAGTATAGTGTTTCGAACTTAAGATTTTTTAAAACCTTCTATTTTTTTCTTGGAAATCATTTTTTTTGTTCTCTATATTAACCTTTTCAAAAGGGAGAAAGAAATTATATTTCAAATCATTAAAACACTTTTTTTTTGTTTTCTTCTCTTTTTTTTTGAATCAAACCCTAAGACTCAGAGGAGGATTAACTTGTAGTCAACAAGCTTCCTAGAACTGGGTCAAGTTTAGGGGGAGATCAAACTAAAAGAATTTTTGAGCATGTTCAAAATTATATGTTTTCATGCACTGCACTTTTAAAATCCTTTTGAAAACATGAATAATTTTTTTCTTTCAAAATACTATCCTTTTAAATCATTTTGCTTATATATATACCATCACTTTCAAAATTTTACTTTACTGTGGAATACTTTTAAAATCTTTCATTAATACTTTTGAAAATAATACTTACTTGACTTTGAAAAATTTTCCAGGACACTTAAGGAAATGTCCTTGTAGTTAACAAGGTTTCCTAGGATTGTGTCAGACTGAAAAAAGAAACCAAGTCAAGTATTATGTTTTTAAAATATAATTAAAATTGTTTTTAAATATTATCTTTCAAAAGTACTTATACTTTTCAAAAATGCATATTATGTTTAAAAGTAGTAACATGTTTCAAACGAACAATTTATTCAATCTTGTTCAAAGTGAAAATGTCTACAAATACAAAAAAAATTTCAAATTACATTTCAAAGTGGAGTTTTGTTGGTGCAACTTAAGCTTTTTGCTATGCTTTCAAGAATTATACTAAGTATTTTTTCAAAACTCATAGGCTCTGATACACAAACTTTTCCTTAAAACTTCTTTTAAAATATGGTTTTCAAAAGTTCTTTATTGATATATGGCAAGGGGAAGAGTTTCATGTTAAGGGGGAGAGAAAGAAAGAGAAAAAGGAATTTTTTTCAAAAAGAAAAGCAAAAATTTCTAAGTATTTCTAAGTGTTTCAAAATATCTTTAGTGCATTTTTTTCCAAAGTAAAATTTTCCTTAGTAAACCAAACTTTGTCTGAGCAAAAACTTTTTAAAATTTTTTTTGACAAATGTTTCTAAGTAAAGGTTTTTGGTGAAAAGCTTATCTAGAAATTTTTTTAAAGATTTTGTTTTTCAAAATGTTTAAAGTGTTTCCAAACAAATTCTTCTAAGTATGCAATTTTTTTTTCCTAATTCTCAAAGTTGAAACTTTTTAAGGGAAATCTTGCCTATGTAAATTTTTTTTGTAGAATTCTTCTTGCAAAGCCTTATAAGAATTTTTTTTTAACAAAATTTAGGCTTGCAAAACTTTTCAAAATGAAAAATTGTCTAAGTGTAAAAAGTTTTTACTCCATTTTTATAGAAGTTTCACAAAAACTCAAAACTCCCTATTAAATATTCTTGTTCACCCATGGATAATTTTTTTGATATATGTTAAAGGGGGAGGAAAGATCAAAGTTAAGTGTGTTATAATACAATTATTCAGGGGGAGTATAAGAAAATTTTTTATTTTCTATTCAAAATTGCTATATTTCGTTGGCCTTAACCTTCTTGCTTAAACTGTTATTGCTATATTTCATTGGTCTTAACCTTCTTGCTTAAACTGCTACTGCTATATTTCATTGATCTTAACCTTCTTGTTTAAACTGTTATAAGTTTTTTCTTAACTTTGAATTGTGTTGCCATAAATCAAAAAGGGGGAGATTGTTGGTGCAGGAAGCACCATATCGAACCTTGTTTTGATATTGGCAAAGGATTCAAAGTTAAGTACTATTTGTGATCTAACGATGTTACTCAAGTGTGCAGGAAAAGTCCTAAGAACACTAGACACGAAGTCCTGGTTCTAAGAATTGGGCAATAAGTCCTGGCCGCGGGCTGGGCAACTAAGACCTGACCAAGGGTTGGGCACTAAGACCTGGCCGAGGGCTAGGCACCGAAGACCTGCTCGGAAGGTGGGCACTAAGACCTGGTCGCGGATTGGGCACGAAGACCTGGTGAGTATAGCTGGGAAAAAGTCCAACCGGAGGAGCCGGTTGGCAAAAGGTAAATTCTCCTGAGAGGAGTAGGTGAGGACGTGTTCCCCGTCGAGGGAACATTAGGCGTCGGTTCAACCTAGGGTTCCATTTTGGAGACCCAAAGTCAGAACCAAGACAGCTACGGCTGTAAAATTCACTAACATGCTTGCCTTGCTTTGTTTGGTACTAACCCTGGATGCAGGACCAAAGGAACGAGTTTCTGCAGCTCAGAACACCCCAAAGGAGAGGGGCAGCAGCTGGGTTGGGCGCCTAGGAGGTCCCAGGCGCCCTAAGTCAAAGCCAAACAAGAGTTGAGCAAGAAAACACTTCGGAATCAATCTGGGCTGGGCGCCCCCACGCTCCCGGGCGCCCCGGATGCCTCGGGCACCCTGGGTCCAAGCCAACGAAGCAGATAAAGTTCAAGTCAGCGAGAAGCCTGCAGACCAAGTCAACCCGGGCGCTCCCTGCTTCTCGGGCGCCCCCGTCAAACCCCGAGCCCGATCCTGGAGGGATAAGGGCTGACCGAGTTGCGGATGAGAGTTTGCAGATCGGGAGACACGTGGAGGGTGCCCCAAGCGTTCCGGGCGCCCCCAGGTGCACTATATAAGGGGCTCGACCCCCAAGGCTTCGACAACACATCATTTCACTGCCAATACGCTCTTCGACTCAAGCGCTCAGCTCCGGAATCCTCCCATCTCGAGATTCAAGCACCGACGACGACCCTCTGCTCCGAAGTTCGATCCACACCGGGCGTCGATAACGAAGAGCTTAATTTTCAGTTTACTGTACTTCAACTGTAATACTTTTCTGTAAACATTATGCGCACATATAGAATTGCCTGTAGTAAACGGTCAACGACCGTGGACCTTGGAGTAGGAGCCAACCGTGACTCCGAACCAAGTAAAATCGCTTGAGTTCTTGTGCTGTGTTTTTAATGCTGTTGTGTATTCTCTTAACCTCGAATCCAAAAAGTATTTTATGATATTCAGCCCCCCCTCTATCGTATTCTCTCGATCCAACATATTCTACTTGGTCTATTTAGTTTGGTGGAACTAGCCGAAGCTATCGATCCAAAACCTAAACTAGTTAGACCAAAATTTTTCAAGAAATAATTTGAAAATGAATTTTCAATAAAAGGCTTTATCAAGGAAAGGGTTGATGATCCAATAAGGCTACGACCAAAGAAGGCCTCGTGCTTCGCCAAGACCTGGAAGTCGATTACCGAAAATCAAATTCACTTTACTATTTGATAAATTTGAATCTAATACAAGTTTCAATTAAATCATAGATTTAACAATGAATTAAGAAAAATGATTCAAGCATCTCACAATATACCTATAAGGCAACCATGCTTGCTGTATTGAGACATCTAAAATGGGGTGAGATGTTAAGGACTAATAAATTGAAAAATATTTTTCAAAATGGTTAGAATATTTTTCTAAAAATATATTTTCAAAATAGTGCTTCAACATAATAATGTTTTTATGAATTTTATGATTGTCTGATTGTTTATACATATTATAGATTTTCAAAAAGTACATTCCTTTTGAAAAATTGTTTGACTCACACAATTAGACACAAGCCTTCTAGGACAACACTAAAGTTCCTCAAGGCACTTAGATAGAGTCAAACGGTGTCGGGTACTGGGGGAGTATTTTTATTCTTTTGAAATGTTTTCCGAAAACTATACTTTAAAACATCACTATCATTTGAAAATATTTTTCGAAAACTATGCTTTAAATTACTATCACTTGTGTTTTCGAAAAAAAGGGGTTATGCTTTAAAAAGTTATTCTCATTCCAAGTTGAATTTTCTAAAACCTTATCTTATTAAAAATGACCATACTTCAAAGTTATTCTTTTGATTTTGATAAACCCTAAAGACACAGAGGAAGTCTACTTAATGATCTATAAGGACTCCGAGGATGTGTAAAATTTAGGGGGTAAACCAAAAAGAAATTATTTCTAACAAGTATTTTCTTTAACAATTATTTTTTTTGAACTATTAGATAATTCTTTTAGTCTAAACCAAACCCTAAGGACTCAGAGGAAGAGTACTTGTGGTCAACAAGCTTCCTAGGACTGGGTCAAGTTTAGGGGGAGATCAAATTAAAAGAATTATCGAATATTTCAAGGTGATATGTTTTCATGCACGGTATTTTCAAAAAAAAAAATTCAATTTAAAATAATATTTTTCCTGAGTTTGGAAAAATTTCCAGGACACTTAAGGAAATGTCCTTGTAGTTAACAAAGTTCCTAGGATTGTGTCAGACTGGAAAAGAAACCAAGTCAAGTAAAGTATTATGTTTTCAAAATGAGATTTCCTTAATATAAAATGAATAATATCTTTTAAAAATACTTAGATATTTCAAAAATTGCATAAGTGTTTTCAAAAGTACTTATATTGCATACTTGCATCTTTCAAAAAGCTCAATATCTTTTAAAAGTACTTGCATTCTTTTTCAAGCTTAATATCTTTCAAAGTAAAAGGTTTTGTATAATATTTTTCAAAATAAGATTTTAAAATGCATATTTTTCTAATGAAAAATCATTTAAATATGCAATTCCTTTTGAAAATTTTTCTCAATAGAAAATTCTTTCCAAGGAAAATTTTTTTTAGTGAAAATTTTGTAAACTTTCTGAAAATACAAAATAATTTTATGCACAAGAGTTTTCAAAGTGTAATTTTCTGGTGTAATTGTTCTTATTAAACTAGCTCTCTGCTATAATTTCAAAAGTTATACTAAGTACTTTCAAAAGAAAATCGTTCATTGTTGGTGCAAGTGTTTTAGTCATTTTTTTTTATGTATGACAATGGGGGAGAGTGAGAGCTTAAGTTAGAGAATTTTTGTTTTTTTTCCAAAGGACCAATGAAAATCAAAAGTCCTTTTTCAAAAAGGGGAGAGTGAGCTTATCTTAGAAATGTTTTTCTCCCAAAACATCAAAATGTATTTTCAAAACTTAGATTATTTTTTTCTAAGGTTTAGCCCTTTCAACCAATCTAACTTAAGATATTGTCAAACATCAAAAAGGGGGAGATTGTTGGTGCAAGTTGCATCAGGGATGTCCTCCTCAGAGAATTTCGATGTTTGACAATATGCTTAAGTAAGTGATATATTGAACAAGGGAAGGATAAGTCAAGAGAGGAGTACAAAAGTGAACCAAAGTCCTAGTTAACCTAGGCACGAAGTCCTGGTTCGAAGAATTGGGCACGAAGTCCTGATCATGGATTGGGCACTAAGTCCTGGCCGAGGGCTGGGAACCTAAGACCTGACCGAGGGTTGGGCACGAAGACCTAGTTCGGGGAATTGGGCACGAAGTCATGGCCAAGAGTTGGGCACCGAAGTCCTGGACCTAGGGTTTGGGCACGAAGTCTTGGTCCGAGGGATTGAGCAACTTAGCTGAGCGATGACTAAGGACAGAAGTAGAGAGGGGTCGAGGGTCAGACATCTTGAGATCTGAGTATTAGTAGGAGCCCTAGAGCCAATTATGTGATGATTGACTGGGGACATTTTTTGTATCATATTCTATCATTAATAAAGGCATGTTTGGTTATTATACTTACTTTGTATTTATGCCAAATAACTAAGTATAATAATGTCCTTGGGTAGTAGGTTCTTATCTACATTATATCGATTGGTTGAATCGATAGTGAGATAATGTAGAGAACACTACTCTAAATCATTTCTAGTCAAGTATTAATATTCAAGGACAATATTAATACATGGAGATTAGCATGCAGGTCAACTGATGACTTGAGCTCACAAGTCATGGATATGTGATATCAAGTTGACACATGGGTATACATTGGAGAATGTGTACTGAATGACCCGCCATGAGAAAGTTTCATAGATTGTCATATGAGTGTCATAAACTTTCTCATGTGACTATTGATATGAATAGTCCTTAGACCTGAATTCACTATGGTTCCCTACATAAGGGATTATGTACTTTGGTATAGTCAAGCGTCACCTGTAACAGGGTGGACTATAAAGACGATCACTGGGTATGTAATGAATTATGCGGAGGGATGTGAGTGATGTAGATGGGATCTATCCCTCCCATATGACGGGAGTGATATCTGTGGGCCCCTTGATCGAGTAGGACTGCTAAAACGCATGACCATGCTCAAATGAGTCAATATGAGATATTGAGCTCATTTGTTTGAGTGAGTCTACTCGGGGATCAAGAAACACAAGATTAATTGAGGATGACATGGTCTATGCATCATTGGTCAATCTAGATATCAAGGATAGAAGGACAAGGTCATACATTGCCATAGTCATTGAGGTTATGTCGGATCTCGACTTTCTTGTTACTTGGGTAGCATTGATGCATTGCTAGATGCCGCTCATTGCTTTTGTGTCTAAATTGGTTTAGACACATTACCAACGTTACGAGAGCCTATTGGGTCACACACTAAGGACACGATGCTTCGGAGATTAATTGATCTTGATTTGGCTAAGGTTTAATTGGAATTGGATTAATTGAGTTAGACTCAAGTGAATCCAATTGGATTATGGATTGAGATCTAATTTGAGTTAAACTCATTTAGATTAGACTCAACCACATTTGAATGAAATATTAATTCATTAAAATGTTTAATGAATTAATAAGAGAGGAAGATGGAGAGTTTCTCACCATTAGAGTGTTACATGAAAAGTTAGAGAGTTACATTAAAATGTTTAATGAAGGGAAATTTAAAAGGAAAAAACTCCTCATGATATGAGTATAAAAGAGTTTTTCCCTTGTCATTTGGATGACAACTTCTCATTTTCTTTCCCCTCTTCCTTCTCTTCTCCATCTTGGTCGAAACCCACATCTTGGGTTCTTGGTGTTTTGTGAACTACCTCAAGTTGCTAGCACAACTAAGGTCGTTCTTCTCCGAAGTAGAGATATCGTGTTCGTGTGGATACAAATAGAGGCACGGACACTTGAACGTGCAAGAAATCCGGCGGCGCTTGGACGAGCGGGATAAACATAAGGGCACGCTCCAAAGGTATACGCTTTAGATAGATCTATTAGATAGATGATTTCGTACGAGTTTTTCTTTCGCATGGATCGCTCGAGGGATCTTGTTTCCACTGAGTTTTTATGTTTATGTCGCCTGAAGATCCCAACAGTGGTATTAGAGCCATTTGCGAAAGATCGTATGAAGTTTTATGCACTTTTATATGTGATATAGAAGTAGGACAAATTTTTTCTTTATGGGTTGCATATAATAGTGTGAATATTTTGTCATTACGCAAAAGTTTGTGTTGATCAAACTAAAAGGCTATAACATGATCATTCATATGATAGCGTGCTATAGTCCGATCGCTCTTGACAAAATATTATAACCTTTGGTGTTAATGTTGATGAAGTTGCGTCAATCTGTTGTGAACAGATTGTGCATTTTTTGTCGCAAGAATGCACCAACGGAGTTTCTACTCTTGAGCGATTTTTATATTGCACTCATAATGAAATTGATGTCCTAGATCTATTGTGTATAATTGATGACATGGTGCATGGTTATGGCCTTAACCCCAATGTGATTGGATGTATGTGTGGTGTGCATGTTGTAATTCATAATACGGCCTGCGTGTCGTGCCTTGTATCTATTCTTCCTAATTATAAAATTAGATTTAGACTCGAATGTAACTCGAGTATTCCTACATTGTAATGTACAAAAGAGGAATGGAGTGTCTATTGAAGAATGAAGTTACAAGGAGGATGCCAACCACACATGATGACCGGAGGATGCTCTTGGACAAGAAATTATTCTTAGGTTGACCATTGATCTTCTCATTGGCTTGAGAAGATCATAGTATACGGGTCATAACCATGTCACATTTCTTGCTTATATATTGATATATGCTATGTGTGTATGTGATGCATGATTAGATAAAATGTTTATCTTACTTAAGTCAACTCCATATGCCTACCAAAGTTTGGTACTCATAAACTACCTCGATCATTTGTTGTTGGGTTCTGCCAAAGCGAAGCAACGTATTTTATCTTGGTAGAGTGCGAGAGGACAATTGTGATGTCCCGCTATCGAACTTTGGGTGAGACTTAACTAAGTCACCTCAATTGGATTGAGAAACTTAGAGGCATATCCCAAAAGTTGGGAAAATTGGGTAAGAGAACAAATTATACTAAGTCTTGGGCGATTAGCCAAAGCTAACTCAAGATGATGTGTAATGACGTGGATCTTGACCCTTTTCAAGAGTTGCATACGATGTAATTGGTAAAATGTTACCTACCGAATTGTACCAAGTCTTGGGTGATTAGCCTAAGCTAACTCAAGATGAAGTACAATATGGATCTTGTCCCACATAAATATAGTCGCTATTTGGTTTGGAGCTAGTAGTGTGGACAAAATGAGTTTGCCTACATCCATGACTAGCCCCTACAAAAGCTCTACGATTTAGTGGGAGCATCATTTAATTAAAGGCCTAATTAAATGATCTAGATATGATACTTATCTCTGCATGTTGTTTTGTTGTAGATCACCATGTCGTCTAATACGTCAAATACTCTCTCTCTGCGATCTGTCCTTGAGAAGGACAAGCTCAATGGAGCTAACTTCCTGGACTGGTACAGGAACTTGAGGATAGTCCTCAAACAAGAACGTAAACTGTACGTCCTAGAGCAACCCCTTCCAGAAGCACCCGGCGCTACCGCCACCCGTGCCGAAAAAGATGCTTACAAGAAGCATCAGGATGATGCACTCGATGTATCATGCCTCATGCTTGCTACCATGAACTCTGAGCTTCAGAAGCAACATGAGAACATGGATGCACATGATATGGTTGAGCACCTAAAACAACTATATCAAGGGCAAGCTAGGCACGAGCGGTTTGAGGTGCCCAAAGCCCTATTTGCATGTAAGATGCAAGAGGAAACTCCTGTAGGAACTCACGTACTCAAGATGATTGGGTATGTGGAGAACCTTGAAAGACTAGGATTCCCACTGGTCCAAGAATTGGCTACTGACCTTATCCTACAATCGTTGCCGAAGGGGTACAATCAATTTGTTATGAACTGCAACATGAATGAAATTGATAAGTCTTTGCCTGAGATGCTCAGCATGTTGAGAATTGCTGAACCCAATCTCAAGAAAACTAAGACTAGTAATGTACTGATGGTGAACAAGGGCAAAGGCAAATGGAAGCCTAAAGGCAAGGGTAAGACCCAAGCCAAAGGCGAGGCCAATTCTACTACATCCAAGGCCAAAGGCAAAGTGCCTAAGGAAGGGAACTGCTTCCATTGTGGTGAGACCAGGCATTGGAAGAGGAACTGCAAACATTACCTAGAGGAAGCAAAGAAGAAAAGAAGTACGACTTTTGCCTCAGGTATTTTCGTTATAGAAGTCAATCTATCTATTTCTTCTTCTTAGGTATTAGATACCGGATGTGCTTCTCACATTTGTACTAATGTGCAGGGCCTTCAAAGAGCTAGATCATTGACCAAGGGCAAGGTGGGCCTACGAGTAGGCAACGGAGCAAGAGTTGCTACTATTGCTGTAGGGACATATTCCTTATCTTTGCCCACTGGGCTTATCCTAGAACTAGAAGAGTGCTTTTATGTACCTGCATTAACTAAGAACATTATTTCAGTATCTTGTTTGGACAAGAAAGGGTTTTCATTTACCATAAAGGACAAATGTTGTTCTATAATGCTAAATGATATGTTCTATTGTAATGCACCACTGATAAATGGACTCTATGTTCTAGATCTAGAGAACCCAATCTATAACATAAATACCAAACGGCTCAAATCAAATGATTTGAACCAAACATATCTCTGGCATTGTCGCTTAGGACATATAAATGAGAGTCGCATATCCCAGCTCCATAAGGATGGATTGCTGGACTCATTTGATTTTGAATCATATAAGACATGTGAATCTTGCCTTCTAGGCAAGATGACCAAGACTCCATTTAGTGGTCACGGTGAAAGAGCGACAGAATTGTTAGGACTCATACATACTGATGTATGTGGCCCTTTCAATGTCGCACCTAGAGGAGGCTATCAGTACTTCATCACTTTCACTGATGATATCAGTAGATATGGCTATGTGTATCTTATGAGACACAAGTCAGAATCCTTTGAAAAGTTCAAGGAATTCAAGAGTGAAGTACAAAATCAACTTGGCAAGAGTATTAAGATGCTTCGATCAGATCGAGGTGGTGAATGCCTTAGCCAAGAGTTTCGTGACCATCTAGTAGAGTGTGGGATCATATCCCAACTCACTCTACCTGGAACACCACAGTGGAATGGTGTGTCCGAGCGGAGAAATCGTACTCTATTAGATATGGTACGATCAATGATGAGTCAAACAGATCTTCCTACTTCTTTCTGGGGGTTCGCTCTAGAGACAGCACTTTTCACACTTAACCGAGCTCCATCAAAGGTCGTCACAAAGACACCATATACGATATGGACTGGGAAGAGTCCCACAATGTCTTTTATAAGGATTTGGGGTTGTGAGGCTTACGTTTGACGTCAAGTCTCGGATAAACTAGGACCCAAATCTGATAAGTGTTATTTTGTAGGATATCCCAAGGAAACGAAGGGATATTACTTTTACAATCCCACACTTGGCAAAGTGTTTGTCGCCAGAAATGGCGTCTTTCTAGAAAAGGAGTTTATTTCTAGAAGAGTTAGTGGGAGTAAAATCCATCTTGAAGAAGTTTAAGATACAGATAACACAGAGGCCTTAATGGATATTGAGCAGACACCACAAGATATTGTGGATCAAGAGGTTGTTACACAAGAAGTTGTGGAACAACAAGCTGTTCAAGTAGACCAACCTCCTCGCAGATCTGATAGGATACGTCGTCAGCCTGAGAGATACTTGATAGATACTATTTTATTGATTATTTGAGCTGCTTAAATTCATGTTTGACCTATGTTTTTATTGCTTAATTGTGAAATTGCCCTAGGTTTTAGAATTTACCCTTATTTTGGACTAAATTGCAAATATGCATATTTTTGGATTATTTGACCACTAATTTTCTGATATATTTTTGTAGGCATGAAAGGTTCATGAACCTAGGGCATATTGGGTCAAAATTGAGTCGGAAGTGAGCCGGATCGAATTATCAAGATTATGATTAAATCTGGGCCGTCCGATTCAAGAACGGCTAGATCTGAGCCATCCGGGATAATCTGAAGCAATCCGAGCTAGGGATAGGGTTGATCAAGCATTCTGATCAAGATCTGAAGATTTCATTCCAATCAGAGCAAAATCAACCGTTGGATCAAGCTTGGAGGGCTCTAGATCGTCCATTCAAAGAATTGGTTGATCTGGACCATCCGTTGCACATCTGGAGGATCTGAGCTACCACGAGGTAGATCCTGACCTCAGATCATCATCATCAAAGTTTGGCTCAAATCAGAGCAAGATCAGCCGTTGGATTCATCCAATTCAATCTGGACCGTCCATTGCTAATGTATTTAATCAGATTTTTCCAGCCCTTCTCCTCGTCGCGTCTCCATCGCTACAGTAGACTTCTTCATCTTCTTCAATTCTTGAGTAGATTTTCTTCATCCAAGGGGCGCGACCCCTCAAATCCTTCAATAGAACAAGTGTTAGGTCTGTGGGGATTGCTCGTGAGAAGTTTCCAGCTTGAGTTTTGCCCAAAGACAGAGTTTCGTGAGGTTTCAGTAGCTTTGTCACTTGAGTTCGTCGAGCTCAGCTGTGCTCCATTTCCACTGCATCCGAGCTGACCAGAGGGGTTCCCTGGAAGGCCCGGAGCATTCCAAATTCATCGGCGCAATCCACCACAGCGAGATTGAAGAATTCAATGGCTGTTTTCAGCTTGAGCAGAATTTGAATGGATTGAATCGCAAGGGTTGTTTTCCACTGATTTGTTGAGCTTGCGGGTTCGAGGCTCACTCTTGCTTGACGACCAAGAAGCATTTGAGCTAAGAAGGGATCAAGGAGTAGTTTAGTTGGTTTAAATTCATGTTTCTAGTAGTAAATTTCATTTCTGCCGCTTGTTTCATTACTGTCTTTCTTTCAGAATTGTTTAACTTAGTTTACTGAATTGTTTCAGCTCCAATTAGGATTTCAATTTGCCAGTAGTTAGCTAGTGAACTGGTTTAGTGAACAATTGTTTGTAATTTTAGTTTAAATATCGTTTCATTGTTGTGTATCAGATTTGTAGCTAGCGTGCCAATTTTGCTATCTGTTCGTATCAGATTTTCTATTGCCTTCTGCGTATCAAAATTTTAATTGAGTTTCTGAATTGCGTATCAAGCTAGCTTAGCTTTCATCCTCTGAATTCATTTTACGGATTATTTCACTTGCATAGCATTTCATATTGAGTTCCTGAATTCACTATCCCCTGTTTTCAGTTTTCGAATTACTGCAACTCAATTCAGTTTACTACATTTTCATTTCTGAATTTGGCTTCGAATTCCTTAGTTTCTGCATCCATCTGTGCTTAAATTTTGCATCGATACATTTGCTTTACATCAATTATCTTGTACAAGTTATAGATTTGCATTCAGCTCAGTTTTGGCACATAGGTCTGAAATAGAAATGGACTGAAATTTCTGCAAACACATTCCTGCCTTGGAAGTTGTTGAGTTGTATCTGAACTTTGGGGCTGAATTTTGCCCTGCAAACTTGCGTACCATTGTATTGATAACTTACCTTTCCAATCTTAATCGATTTGTGTCCATTGCTGAATTGTTAGAAGTAGTTGGCACACTAAATTCCAATTTCTGCACAATAGGTTCAAGCTGCCAATGCTGCGAGTTTCTAATTTTCAGACCAAAAATCTGTATCAAGAGATGCTTGTTTCTTGTGAATCTTAGCCGAACCTTGGATGGCAGCATTCTAGTTCATTTGTCTTGCTTGAATTTGCATTTAACTTGTAGCTGCATACCTATTTGTTGTCTCTGAATTTCTGCAACATTCCTGCAGTTTACTACAGTTTCTGCAGTTGTGATTGTGTCAAGTTTTTCAACATCTGTTTTGATTAGTTTGTTGGAGTCTGAATGTCTTCATTTATCTCTGAATATAACTGAATTCACAGCTGTGTTTTTCCAGCTTAATCGATTCGTTCAATTCTGAATTGTCAGCCTCACCCTTGGCACAAAAGCATTGGCTTTGGCATAAATGTTTCCTTTACGTGTCAACTATTTTTTGTTGGATCGTGAAAAACCGATAGAGGGGGGGTGAATATCGGAAATCGTTCTTTTTCGGAAAACTAAGAGTAAGTGCACAGTGAAATTAAAAATACGAGACACAGCACAAAGACACAGTGGTTTTTACTTGGTTCGGAGCCTGTGTCGACTCCTACTCCAAGGCCCACGGTCGTTGACCGTTTACTATGGGCAATTCTATATTCGCGCAAATAGATTACAATAATTTCAATTACAGAGATAGTGCAATAAAATAATAATAAAATATTAAGCTCTTCGTTACCGACGTCCAGAGTGTGTCGACTATTTTCGGGGCAGCGGGACGTCGTCGGCTCGAGGTGAAGCGTTTCTGGAGCGAAGCACGAGCGTAAGAGAGCTTTGAGGCGTTGAGAGAATTGATGTGAGAAGCCTGGGGTCGAGGGCCCTTTATATAGAGCACGGGGGCGCCCGGCCCAGCAACTGTTCGAACCCCTTTTACTTGACTTTGTTTTGTATGCACCTTGGGGGCGCCCGGGACACTCTGGGCGCCCTACTCAGCCATTGCCTCTCTCCTTTGAGGCTTTCTGAGCTGCAGACACACGTTGCTTCGGTCCTGCATCCAGGGTTAGTCCAAAACACAATAACATAATAAATTATTAGATTATACAGACTTAGCTATCTTGGTTCTGACTTTGGTCTCCAAAATAGAGTTCTAGGTCGAACCGACGCCTACTGTTCCCTCGACGGGGAACGCGTCCTCACCTACTCCTCTCGGGAGAAATTACCTGATGCCAACCGTTCCTTTGGTTGGACTTTTGTCTGACGGTCCTTTGTCAGGTCTTGGATGCTGAGCTGCCCTTCGCTCGGTGCCTAGCATTCCTTCGCTAGGGTTTATGGATACTGGCAGTCCTTCGCCAGTTGTCTAGCAGTCCTTCGCTAGGGCTTTGGATACTGGCAGTCCTTCGCCAGGTGCCTAGCAGTCCTTCGCTAGGACTTTTTACCCTGGCATTCCTTCGCCAGTGCCTAGCAGTCCTTCGCTAGGGCTTTGATACTGGCAGTCCTTCGCCAGTTGCCTAGCAGTCCTTCGCTAGGGCTTTGTTACTGGCAGTCCTTCGCCAGTTGCCTAGCAGTCCTTCGCTAGGGCTTTGTATCCTGGCAGTCCTTCTCCAGGTGCCTAGCATTCCTTCGCTAGGACTTTGTATCTGCACACTTGAGTAACATTGTTAGATCACAAATAACACTTAACTTTGAATCCTTTGCCAATATCAAAACAAGGTTCGATATGGTGCTTCCTGCACCAACATTTTTGGCACTGATTTGTATCAAGACTAAGCCTATTTTTAATGCATATTCAAGCCTGAAAATCATCTCTTTCGCATTGGGTTTGTTCTGAATTGTATTTTCATCTCGGCACCTAAGCTTTATTTAGTGTGTATCAAGTTTTGGTGGCATGCATTTTGTATCAAGTAAGAGTTGGTATTGACCTTGTACAAATTTGTCTATAGAATGCTTGGCATTTGGTTGTTTTGAATGGCAAAAACCTAAAGCTAAAATCTGCATTAGTGAGTTTCGAAACTAGCTCTGATTTCCTGAATTTTGCAAAGTTGCATAGGTTGATTTAAATGGTCCTTTTAGTTGAATGATAACTTGCTATCACTTGTTAAGTTACATGGTGGAGTTTCCTTCTTTCATGCGATTTCATTTCAAATTGAACCCAAACCCAAATCTTTAGTTGAAACCCAAAAACACAAATGACACATAAATACAAGCTTGAATCACACAACGTCAACTAGCCCCGAGAAAAATACGACCTGTGGCCCCTTTACTACGTTTTCACATTTTGATTGCAAAAAGGGTTTCCAGCATTCATTCATTTATATTTAAATCTGATGAGCCCACACTTTCGTGATAATTTAATCTAGTATATTTGGGCCTATCAATACTCTTTTCTCTTGTTTGACCATGATGATGTTACATTCATTGAGTTAAATGAGCCTACATCCTATCAAGAAGCTGTGATGAGCCCAGATTCTGAGAAATGGCTAGAAGCCATGAGGTCCGAAATGGAATCCATGTACACTAACCAAGTATGGACTTTGGTTGATCCACCTGAGGGTATTAAACCCATTGGGTGTAAGTGGGTCTTTAGAAGAAAGACTGACATGGATGGACTCATGCATACCTATAAAGGGCGATTGGTAGCTAAAGGTTTCAAGCAAATTCATGGTATTGACTATGATAAAACTTTTTCACCAGTGGCGATGCTTAAGTCTATTCAGATCATGCTTGCTATTGCAGCTTACCATGATTACGAGATCTGGCAGATGGACGTCAAAACCGCATTCCTGAATGGGAATCTACTCGAGGATGTGTGCATGACACAACCTGAGGGTTTTGTAGATCCAGAGCATGCTGGAAAGGTATGTAAGCTGCAGAGGTCCATTTATGGGCTAAAGCAAGCATCTCGAAGCTGGAATCTTCGATTCGATGATGCAATCAAAGCGTTTGGTTTCATCAAGAATGAAGATGAACCCTGTGTCTACAAAAGGGTTAGTGGGAGCACAGTTATCTTCCTGATCTTGTATGTAGATGACATACTCCTCATTGGGAATGATATCCCTTCACTACAGTCTGTGAAGATGTGGCTTGGGAATTGCTTCTCAATGAAGGACTAAGGTGAAGCAGCCTATATCCTAGGCATTAAAATCTATAGAGATAGATCTAAGAGATTGCTTGGCTTGAGTCAGAGTACATATATTGACAAGGTGCTTAATCGTTTTACCATACAGAATTCCAAGAAGGGATTTCTGTCGATGTCACATGGTGTGAGTCTTTCAAAGACTTAATGTCCCTCTTCTACGGAGGAGAGAAACTGTATGGATCAGATCCCTTATGCATCCGCTATAGGGTCTATTATGTACGTCATGCTTTGTACTCGTCCAGATGTCTCGTATGCTTTGAGCATGACGAGCAGATACCAGTCAAATCCAGGTGAAAGTCACTGGACTGCTGTCAAGAATATTCTTAAGTACTTAAGAAGGTCGAAAGAATATTTCTTGATATTTGAAGACGATGAGGAGCTAGCTGTAAAGGGTTACAGTGATGCAAGCTTCAAAACAGATAGGGATGACTATAGATCGCAGTGAGGGTATGTATTTTGCCTGAATGGTGGCGCTGTGAGTTGGAAGAGTTCGAAGCAGGACACAGTCGCAGATTCTATAACAGAGGCCGAGTATATTGCCTCGTCAGAGGCGGCAAAAGAGGCTGTTTGGATCCGGAAGTTCATTACAGAGCTTGGTGTGGTTCCTAGCATAGCAAACCCGATAGACCTCTATTGTGACAACAATGGGGCTATTGCGCAGGCTAAGGAACCTCGCTCTCATCAGCGGACCAAACACATACTACAGCGCTTCCATCTCATTCGAGAGATCATCGATAGAGGAGATGTGAGGATATGTAGAGTACACACTGATTCTAACATCGCAGATCCTTTGACCAAGGCTTTGGCACAAAAGAAGCATGATGGTCATACCAGGTCACTGGGTATTAGATATTGCAGTGATTGGCACTAGTGCTAGTGGGAGATTGTTAGTAGCAGCCCTAGAGACTGGGGACATTTTTGTATCATATTCTATCATTAATAAAGGCATGTTTAGTTATTATACTTACTTTATATTTGTGTCAAATAACTAAGTATAATAATGTCCTTGGGTAGTAGGTTCTTATCTACATTATATCGATTGGTTGAATCGATAGTGAGATAATGTAGAGAACACTACTCTAAATCATTCCTAGTCAAGTATTAATATTCAAGGACAATATTAATATATGGAGACTAGCATGTAGGTCAACTGATGACTTGAGCTCACAAGTCATGGATATGTGATATGAAGTTGACACATGGGTATACATTGGAGAATGTGTACTGAATGACCCTCCATGAGAAAGTTTCATAGATTGTTATATGAGTGTCATAAACTTTCTCATGTGACTATTAATATGAATAGTCCTTAGACCTGAATTCACTACGGTTCCCTACATAAGGGGTTATGTACTTTGGTATCGTCAAGCGTCACCCATAACAGGGTGGACTATAAAGGCGATCACTGGGTATGTAATGAATTATGCGGAGGGATGTGAGTGATATAGATGGGATCTATCCCTCCCATATGACGGGAGTGATATCTGTGGGCCCCTTGATCGAGTAGGACTGCTAAAACGCATGACCATGCTCAAATGAGTCAATATGAGATATTGAGCTCATTTGTTTGAGTGAGTCTACTCGGGGATCAAGAAACACAAGATTAATTGAGGATGACATGGTCTATGCATCATTGGTCAATCTAGATATCAAGGATAGAAGGACAAGGTCATACATTGCCATAGTCATGGAGGTTATGTCGGATCTCGACTTTCTTGTTACTTGGGTAGCATTGATGCATTGCTAGATGTCGCTCATTGCTTTTGTGTCTAAATTGGTTTAGACACATTACCAACGTTACGAGAGCCTATTGGGTCACACACTAAGGACACGATGCTTCGGAGATTAATTGATCTTGATTTGGCTAAGGTTTAATTGGAATTGGATTAATTGAGTTAGACTCAAGTGAATCCAATTGGATTATGGATTGAGATCTAATTTGAGTTAAACTCATTTAGATTAGACTCAACCACATTTGAATGAAATATTAATTCATTAAAATATTTAATGAATTAATAAGAGAGGAAGATGGAGAGTTTCTCACCATTAGAGTGTTACATGAAAAGTTAGAGAGTTACATTAAAATGTTTAATGAAGGGAAGTTTAAAAGGAAAAAACTCCTCATGATATGAGTATAAAAGAGTTTTTCCCTTGTCATTTGGATGACAACTTCTCATTTTCTTTCCCCTCTTCCTTCTCTTCTCCATCTTGGTCGAAACCCACATCTTGGGTTCTTGGTGTTTTGTGAACTACCTCAAGTTGCTAGCACAACTAAGGTAGTTCTTCTCCAAAGTAGAGATATCGTGTTCGTGTGGATACAAATAGAGGCACGGACACTTGAACGTGCAAGAGATCCGGCGGCGCTTGGACGAGCGGGATAAACGTAAGGGCACGCTCCAAAGGTATACGCTTTAGATAGATCTATTAGATAGATGATTTCGTACGAGTTTTTCTTTCGCATGGATCGCTCAAGGGATCTTGTTTCCGCTGCGTTTTTATGTTTATGTCGCCTGAAGATCCCAACACTGAGAGTATCGAAGGCTAAGCTAAAGTCCACCCGAATGGAGTGGGTGGCCACCGTCTCCTGAGAGGAGTAGGTGAAAGGCGCGTTCCCGAGGGTGGGAACTTCCGTCGGTTTGACCTAGGGTTTCGTAGAAATCCGAAGTCAGAACCAAGTCCTTAAGGTTAAGATTGTATGTGTATTTGTCTTGTTTTCATGTATCTTGCAGGTACCTAAAAGTGGAGGCAAAGTCGGCAAAAGGCTGAAAAAAGGAGGCCCTAGGCGCCCCCATCAATGGGGGACGCCTGAATGGAATCAGGCACCCCCATCAATGGGGGCGCCCGGGTTCAAGGAGGCGCCCTGGTCAAGAAGCTTATCAGATGTTGTGAGTTCAGCGCGAGGATGAGCTTTGACCAAGCCATTTGAGGCGCCTCCATCAACACAGGCGCCCCAATGAAGCCTATAAAAGGGGCTTCGACCCCAAGGGTCAAGACACGACTTCAAAACACAATTCTAACCTTCCAAAGTGACGACAAAGCGCTAACGATGAAGCTCTACGACCGGGAGGCTCCAGGAGGAAGTGCGCGACACTTCGAAGGTCCAGATCGGCTAAGCTTCAATTTTGTTGTTCGGTTTGAGTTTATATTTCTACAGTTAAATTTATCTATCTTTCTGTTTATAATTCTTGCAATGTAAGACGGGTTTCTCCGCCTCTGGAAAGTCCGGAAAGGAGACCATTAGTGGGTGGGCGTTCTCGTGCTTAGGCCTTGGATGTACTAACCCTGGGGGGTCGGGAACCAAGTAAAATCTCGCGTGCAATCTGTCGTTGTCTTGTCTTTTATTTTTCTATTTTCCGCTGTGCTACTAACGCTCTATTTAGAACGAATCCCGAAAAGCTTATGATTTACCGCGAATATTTTTAACGGTCGATATTCACCCCCACCCCCCTCTATCGACGGCACCAGTCCTACATTGAGTGCCTTTGGTCAGACCGACCCGACCTGGATGGTTACTCTGGGTCGGGAAAGGCTATCCTTGTCCGGTCGGGACAAACTTCCTTAGAGGTACTAGGAGGCCTCATGTAGTGGTTATTCATTAAAGAGAGCATTTAATACCTTTTAGGGGGCGCTGGCAATGTATTAAATAACCAAAAGGGGAAACGGTCATGTACTTTACTGATTGACTGCTATAATTATTGGTCCTTATTAAAATAACAATGTAACAGTTGCATTAAAGGTCATTATTGCCAAATGGAGAGGAGTAATCACAGGGAGAAAATAAAAGGTAATCAAGGATGCTTGGAAAAGATTTGAACTCTCTAATCTTACATAATTTACTTCTCCTTTTCTGATCAACTTCTGACTTGAGTGTTGGAATTGGATCGTCGGAGCTCCTTCTGGCGCCCTCCTAACATTTTTTGAGTTTTCTTCTCAGGCCATCATCCTCGCAAGAACACTCATTGCATTACCGAGGGGTCGCCATCCCACCTATCAGCTTCCAGATTAACCTTAAATGTATGCCAGTAATAAAATATATCGACAATCGAAGAATTAGAAGATGAGCATAGATTGTCAAAGAGCCTGTATGTCGGTGTCATACTAGTAACAATTGCACGTTCTGAGCAATAGGTAGAGTATGAGATGATGAGAGAATTGATTACATCGCTTTGGACCTTGAGGCTCCTTTTATAAGATTTTCATTCGGTCGACCAAACCTCTTTTCGGTTGATCGAACTCCAAAATCTAGTTGACTTCGTGTCCAGGTTCATGATATGCTCATATTATATCTTCCACGAAATCTACCTTTATCAGTTGACTGCTCCTTGTTCGGTCGACTAAACCTCTGAATTTCCTTTTGTATCATAGTTTGATCTTATCCAATATGTTGTTTCCAAATGTGTCCGGTCAACCAAACTCTATTACTTCCTTTGTTGCTCGTTACGAACTTATCTAATCTTCGGTTACCAAAATAGGATCGGTGGACTAATCATGCTATCGGTCGATGGAACTGATATTTCCTTCTTCAACTTTGAATTTGATCTGATCTCTGCACATGGGATCAGTCAACTAAACGACTTGGTTTGGTCGACTGAGCCTTTGAATCATGCTGAACTTTATTTTTCTACAAAATAAAATTAGCACGGTATAATAATAATTATGATCTTGTAAAACAGAGTTATAAATCAATAAGTATGCATGCATTAATATGACAGTTAAGACTATCTAATCTCAACTTATAAATCCTTGTTAATTTCTTCAGTCGGATCTCAACCTAAAGTTGTTCCAATTGGGACATGTTCTCATTGTCTTCCGAAATGGAAGACCTCTTCAGCACTTACCTTATTTACCTACCAAACATCGAGTCTAACTGACCTGTTTGAACTTTCTATTCTCAGTTTCTAATCTACCTGATCCACAAAAACAATATTCCTATAACATTGAATTAGCCCAATAGACATAAAATAGTAAAAGCAAAGCAATGCTTAGCAATATTCCAAATATGTTGGTCTGATTGACCACTAATCAATTAGAAGTCTGACCTACTCGTCATACTTGTTTGGAATTTAATCCTCCAAGACTTCTCATTTGTCTAATTTGTAATTAGGACTTTCGCTTGCCTAACCTCCAATCAGGACTAGTTATTCGATAAACTTCTCGCTATTATTTAACCTGTAGTTAGGACTAGTTACCCGGTAAACTTTTCACCATGCTACCTAACCTTCAATTAGGACTAGCTATTCGATAGATTTCTCACCATTGTTAAGTCTCCAATCACCTTAAACACTTGAACTTAATTAAATATATTTTCAAATAAAAATCAAAATTTTAGAGATCAATTACACAAATAATAACTACTCAATTCTCAAGATAAGACTAATAGAAGTCTCCGTCCATCACGTTTTTTCCATTTCATTTTTTCGAACACAAAGGAGGACCCAAGAAGTTAATTAGTCGATGACACTACTGTCCAAAATTTTATTTTCGTTTCTTTTCTCGTTCTCAATGAAGTGATTGAATCATATAATGTTGGAGTTCAAAATTCTCCCACTACCACCATGCTTTAATTTTGAACTCTGAGTTTAGTTTAGGAAAAAGTTAATCAAATTCCACTGTAAATGATCAAGACGAAGAAGAAGATTTCAAAGTTAGGCGAGGAAAAGATGGCAACCTACTCTCGGTTACTAGCAAGCGATATGATGGTGCTTGGCATTGCTTGTAGATATGCCCAACAACAAGAAGGAAGGGGAAAGGGAAAGGAAAAGGGAAATGGAAAGGAAGGAAAATTAGGAAACTAATCCATAGGAAAAAAACAAACGCTTGGAGCTTGATTCTACTGGACAAGAAGAAATTCATGGTGGTCTCCTAAATAGACAAGGCCTAATTAACTAACTTCAGTAAACATAAATAAATAAATAAACACGCAAGAAGAAATTCAGCATTTTCATTCCAATCAAACTATATATTATATTGGCGATTTAATTACGTTTCCCTATAAGCCTAATTAAGAGTGCAAAGATGTCATTTTAACATGAAATCGAGGGGGCAACAAAGGCTATTTGCTCGTCGAACGGCATTGTTAATTCATCTCAGAATCAATATAAAAATAATAAATCATGAAAATTATTAACCTAGATATTATAGACAAAAGATGAAATCGTTCGCCCTTAACGCCCCCGCCACACCCATCCCAATGTCATCACGAGGGAGGTAAATCACGGTCCCCGGAGTAATTAGTGCACAGGTGGGCCGAGAATTGATATACCAAACGCCCAAAGTATTAGCCTAGATATTTTAGCTAGCATGTGAAGAGGCGGACACACTGACTTTATCAAATTTTAACTCTCAAACCTCAATGTGGCAATGTCGAATTTAACAACGAAATAAAAAAAATACGATTAACGAGGTTTTTCCAACCTCAGGTGATCGGCCCGATCCGGCCCCACGGAAGATTTCCACCGGCCGTTAGGAAAAATCGAAAAGTACTCACGGTGGACGGTCAAGAAGCCTAACGTCCCAGAGTTCGCATCCCATTTGAAGGAAAAAATTCCTATAAAATACATCATAATTACGGATCGAATCATAAATACCTAAGATAATAATTAATCATCCTTTCACTATATCAAAGCCCGAGTGCAATTTAACACGAAATCAAGACTCTTATGATCGTCAATTAGAAAGTTTTTGATGGCAGAAGAAACTTATATTTTGAGTCCCCTCAATTGTATTGTTTTTCAATTTTAGTCATGTTATTTAGGAGTTCATACTCTTATTATATTACCTTACATTATTTTTTTCAATTTCAATTTTTTATCCTAAATTTGAATTAAACATTGGTAATTACTTAGGTGACGGTGACGATGCTAACATAGAAAAAAAATTTTAACTTTTTTTTTATTTATAAAGGGTATTCAGGTTTACGTTCGATTAATCCACTTATCTGATGGGTCCTGTCCCACAGCCTTCAACGAGAGCCCCCATCAGTCAACGAGGATAAATCGTGCGACGAAGACACGTGACGGCTTCACCACTGATGATATTGCTACTCGATGGGTCGACCACGCAGCAATTTGTGGTGATTTCTTCCATCAGCATATTGCGCATTCTACCATGGAGGAATCGAACTCGAAAAATGAGGGATCATCCAAGTGAGTCATTACCAATTATGTCATATCCGCGGGGGCGAAAAAAAATTTAACATTTTTACTTTTGATGGTTTTAAAATTCACTTGGGCATTCAAATAAATAGGAACATAAAATCAAAACCACATCATCTTAAAAATAAAATCAATAAAATAAAATTCTTAAAAAATATATTACACCAATCATAATTTTATTTTATTAATTTTATATTTAAGATGATGTGATTTTGAATTCGTATTCTTTATTTATTTAATGTTTATGTGGATTTAAAAAATTATCACGTAGGTGATTTGTCTATCAAAAATAAAAAAATACCTAAATTTATTTTCTATGTCAATATTGTTGCCTCCAACTATTCATTACCCAATTTGAATTCCGTGCAAATAAAATGATTGAAATTGAAAAACAATACAAGTTAATATATTAAAATGTGAATGTGTAGATAACAAGATTGAAATTGAAAAAAAAAAAAATACAACTTACGAAACTAAACCTATAATTTTCTCACGAAAATATTTGGCAATCATAGAAAATTCAAAATCTAGAAGTAGGATATTATTCATTTGTCACAAATTCAGAGCCTCTAAGGTTATCAAATACTTTTGATAAAATTAGTCAATGGCTATCAAAGTCCAAAATAGCAAATAAAAAAAAATAGCAAGTAAGAAGCAGTAAGATAACTCCCTGTGCCTTTGTTTACTAGTCAAGATTTCTTATCTAACACTCTTCATCACTGATTGAATGGTTGGTGGAAGTCCAAGTATACAGACATATTATCAATCAAAGTAAACAAAAACACAGGAGTAATCGATACATTTCCCTGCTGCAATAGAAATTCATATCAATCAAAATCAGTTCCACAATTTAGACAAAAGGGATTCTGGATTTAATAATCCACCAACCAAAACCTTGTCACGTTGTAGACTTGTAGGCGGGATTCATCATCGGTTGTGCTTAGTCGTCTACCGGCCGGTTAATCTCGCGTTTCATTTAATTTCCTTTGCTTTGGATGCTCGAGGGAAGATATATATATATATATATAGATATGTAGTGTTCAAGAGCTTAATTCAATTAGAGAAGATTGAGAGGGAGGTAGATATCTATTGGTAAGGCTTTTGCTAGTATATTCAACACTATATATTTGGCATTATAAAATATAAACACCTCTCTTTTGCAGGCGACAAAGTATAAACTTATTTCTATAGACTAACAAATGATTGAGACCATTATGTCACTTGCGAGAATGTGAATCCCCTCTTAGGAGGGAAATGGGTCCAAAGTTAAGTTACATATCAGTCTTGTCTATTTCTAACCATGATTTGATCCTTGGTTCCTATCACTTAGGGTGGGTCCATTGTGCTCACACACTTGATTTTTGTTGATCTCGTTATAGGACCGGTGATGACGAACATTTGGGATGAACTAAATCGCCTTTTACTTCATTGTTTTTTGTTTTATTTTTGTTTTTTTTATTATAATATGCACTTTTGTTGTTAGTTGGATAAACCCACACTCTTTGTCCATTTCCTAACATCCATTTAAATTAATTGACATGGATGACAAGGTGATAATGAACCACTAGGACTTGCCACGTGGCAACATTAGCCATCACATTCATATTAGATAAAAACCATGTCATATTCATCTAAAGAGCATTCTTTTTTTAAAAAAAAATTAATATATTTTAATTTTAAAAATATCCTTAATTATTCTAACAGTATTGTTATCTCTAAAGTATTTATAATTAAATTCTATCAACATTGAATGTTTAATTCTATGCAAATTTGAAACAGACCTTTAAGACTAATTCACACCAATTTATGATGACAAGCATAATGATAGAATAAATCATATCTCTCATTTTCTTCATAATTTCTCTCTCTCCTTTTTCGTTGTTACCTGATTTATCATTATTTTCATAACTACTCTCTTAATCAATACCTACATGTATAGTACTTTGAGCACAAGCTTGTTACTTTTGGATTCTTCCCTTGAAAGCTCTTTTTCAATACTTGGGTGCTAAACATGGACAATACTTGCGGAGTAACCATACTTTCGAAGGCTTTGATTATAAGTAATGGCAAGCAAAGAGTCAAGAAGCGAAAAGGGTAAAATAAATTATATTTGCATGATTATCTAACTTTCGATAGATGTATGTTGGCATATTGGTAAAACTATTTATTGATCTTTTGGCGTGGAAATCATATTTGAATTTCTAGCTAACTAGGTGGTCTTATGGATGTTAATTCAAAAGGAATTTATATAAAATTACTCTCTTTTGAAACATGTAGGTCAAGGTTTGAAATTATTGTCAATTTACTTTTGCTTCAAAATAAGGCATAGTCAAAATGGGAACTAATTTCCATAGAAATTATTTTTTTAAAAAGTATCACTCTTTTGATTCACATTAATCAATCTAATCATAGGCAAGTCTAGATTGTCTGGTCAAATAAATAACTTGACAAAAAAATATTTTTTAATTTTTAAAGAACAATTGTGTATTTACTTTTGTATTTGTAGCACTATTATTTTACTCAAAATAAATAAATTTTTGACTTTATATGAAAGTTTAAATTCGAAGAATAATATTATTTTAAAAAGTTAATCTTTTTTATTCGTAGCCTAAATGAATGAAAAAAAAAAAAGCATTAACGCATAATATGAACTCTCTACTACTACTACCCTCTCACTAGATACGTATGCCATTCCAATCAAGTTTAACTTCTTTTCCCAAATTATTTAATGAAATGGCCGGCAAGAGTCTATAAGTCATACTTCTTTGTTTTTTTTTTATTTTCGGCTCCAACTTATTCGATTAATTTTAAAAATAATCAATTCAATGCCATAAAAAAAATTATCAGCTATTAGAAAGAATAAATAAAAAATCATAATTAAATCTGGATAGATCACTCGACATCGTAAGTAATTTTAACTCCATAAATATAATATATCATGAGTGAGATTTAATCCTCATTGTCTAGGAGTCCGTCTCATTAGATTTAATCATGCTTCGAAATTGACAGTTTCATGATTCGTTAGGGTGGAGAGGTCAATCCTTAACTCTAACAGCTCAAAACGATTACGATTCAAGGTTCGATTCGATTCACGACGATTCGAAATTATTATATTAAAAAAATTAAAATTTAAAATTACAATTTAAAATATAAAATTTATTAGAATAAGAACTTATACTTATTTAAGTTGTCTACTTATCCCCTTAGTGTGCGTTTGGTTCAATTTATTAGATATAACCTTAGTTATATGATTAACAAGTAATAACATAACCAAGGTAATAGGGAATGAAACATAACCTGAAGTTGTTTAGTTCAATTTAGATAATCAAATAAAATTTTATTTTTTTTGGAGATAATAGTGTATGACATAATATAATATTCTACCATACTACCCTTTAATTAAATTTAAGTATAATAATATTATATGCTTATAAATTTAAAATAAAAAAGTAAGATGATATTATATACATATTCGTACCCTCGGTCGTCGGCAGTCGACGGTGGTCGCCGGCCGCCGGGAGTGGTCGCCGACTATCGTTGCCGGTTGTCGGCCGCGAATAATGGTCAGCAGCTGGTGATGGTCGTCGGCCGTCGTTGTCGGTCGTCGGCCGCAAATAATGGTCGTTGGCCGTCGTTGCCGGTCGTCGGTCGCCGATCGTCGGCGGTGGTCGCCGGTCGTCGGCGGTGGTCGCCCACCGTCGTTGCCGATGGTCACCCGCGAATAATGTCTCTTTTGCTAAGGTAAATATTTGAGGATAATTTTGGAAAGATAAGTTTCATAACCCAGGAATCAAGAAAAACGTTACTTTCCTAAGGGTTTCCGATTCCGGGTTGCATGCCCCTTTTGCTGACGTGTCGGGCATCGATCATTACTTAGGAATCACTGATTATCTAAACCAAACAAGATTTTTGTTGATACCCTTGGATGGATAACCAAGGTTATCGAGGATAACCCCCAACCAAACGCACCTTTAGGGTATAGGAGAATTAAAGTTCACATAGTTCTTTTATATTTTTTACCTTTTTACAATTTACATCATCCACTTCCATTTCCTCCTGTGCCCATTGTATTCGTTCCTTCGGTATCAAATTCTTCAACTTCTTCTTCTAAAAGTTACATTTCTTAGATTCTTTTCTTGACTCTAATTCAATCGTCTAGTAATGCTTGAGCTTCCAATGAATTAGGAGACATAGTTGATAATCGTTCATCTAATATATTACCGTCGACACCGAATGTCTGCTCTACAACAACAGTTATCACTAGACAAGCTAAAATTTCTTTGGCAATTATGAAGAAAATAAGAAAGCTTTGAGCTTTCTGTGACAACCACTTTAAGATATCAAAATCTTCGCTATCTGCTTCATTAAAATCAAATGAAGTCATAAAATAATTCTCAAGTTCGTATGTGAAACTTGAGGATCCTTATGGGTGTTTCATCCATTTTTTAATAAAAATTATTCTTTCGTAAGTTTTAAATTATTACTAGTAGACTGTTATGTTTCAGAAATATTAATTTGTATTTCATATTTTATATAATATTAATTATAAAATTAATATAAATAATTTCTAATATTATAAATAATATTAATCAGATTTAGAGAAGAAAAAACATTACTAGGAATTAAAGCATCATAATATAAAGTTAATATTTCTTATAAAATTTCTAATTTAAATCTACGATCTAAACAAATGCAAATAAATAAATTTTAGGAATAAAATAAAAATATTTCATCATTTAATTTTCATAGCTAATATGCAAGAAGTAAAGCTTCATTATTAATATGCTCATTTAATACTAATATTATACTAGAAAAATTCACTAAAACTAAATGAGCAATGAGATAATAAACACCGGAAAGTTGTTCGGTTGCATCGTTAAATACTTTTAAAATTTCACAAATATTATTACAAATATTCCATTGTTGTGAAAATAAATAAATATTAGTATTACTATTTTATGTAAAAAATAAACATAATAAATCTTTATATTGAAATAAATTTGTAATAATTGATATGTTGAATTTCAACATGTTGGAACATCATGTGAAAATTTTTTAGGTCTCATTTTATTAGCTTTACAAAACCTATCCTATTGTTTCATCATAAATAGATGCAATTATAAGTATGAAATTGCGATTCTAATTGATTTAATATAATTTTTTAAAAGTTTTAATTCATCTTGAACATATAAATTTAAAACATGACATACACAACGAATTAATATGGAAAAATAAACCACCAATATCAGGTTGACAAATAAATTTTAATTCATCTATAGAAGCGACATTAGAACTAATATTATCTAATGATATTGAAAATATTTTATGAGTCAATCCATATTCTTCTAAAATTAAACATATTAATTATGCAATATTTTGAGTAGTATGTGATTCATCAAAAACGCTATAAGCTATTAATCTTTTTTGGAGGATCCAAGAGCTATCGATCCAATGGCAAGTCACACCCATATAAGAATGAGTTTGCCAATGATCACTCCAAATATCGAAATATAAAAAAACTGTATTATTTAATTTACTAAATTTATCAATTAAATTCTTCTTTTCTTGTTTTACTAATCTTTTAATTATACGAGTAAGTGTAGTTCTAGGAACATGTTTAGTACATTGATTAAGAGATTCTTTATAAAAATCTTTAAATGTGTATTTAGATCCAAAACTAAAAGAAAAATATTCTACACAAATAAATTTAGCTAATGATTCTCTTAATTTATTATCAGAATATAAAATTAAATCAGAATCAGTACTACTACCGTTAGAAAATCTAGATAATTATGCTTGAGAGTAGCTGAACCCATATTCGGTCGGGTGCTTCATTTCTACACGTCGTTTCAATGACCCATAGCCGCTGTCGGCTTGAAATTTGTAGGAAGCATTGTAATGTTTATATTTTGTACGCAATTCTCCCGACGGAAGAATAACCTTTTCAAAATGTTTAGTAAAAGAATAATGATTGGGAGAGTGAAAATGGGAGAGTGAAAACCATAGTGAATGGCGTGGCACCTTGCATGCACGATATCCGACGGGTTCACCGTGCCCCCCAGGGTATAGTTTGATTCGAGGTGACGGCCGAAGGCCGTCGATGGTGTCCAAGCGATAATCGGACGTGTGCATGTAAAGTGTCACGTCATGCCACGTCATGCCACATCATTCACTATGGTTTTCACTCTCCCATTTTCACTCTCCCTATCATTGCTCTTAGTGAAAATAGAAGATTTTAGAGGAGGATTTTCCCGAACCTTAAAAGTAATTGCATCGGTACTTCCTAGTATTTCGGGCGTCAGATGGTACTGGGGTTGGGCCTCAGTCTCATCATCGGTGGATTGAATTTGAATGTTGGGATCCTCGTATACTATTTATTTTCCCTTCCGAGATTGATATAATGAAGCTCCGTGGCCTCCTTCCATTGTCGTCGAAAACGCGTAGAGAATATGAAATTGAGAATGAGAGTAGAGAAGATGTGTGTAGAAATGAAGAAATGAATTTCCTATTTATACAGTTTGGATCATAACGATCACTAAATGATAACCATTGATCAAAAAATGATCAAATGGTCTTAACCGTTGAAAAAAAACAAAAAAATCTCAACGGCTCCAAACCGCTGATTAACTAGTGGTTCGGAGCCATTGGAACAGCTAGTTCTAATGCCAAAAAAAGAAAGAAATTTTGTTGAACCGGCGGTTCAACCCATCGGTTCAACGTCAACTAGAATCGGAACCGACCCGGCATCTCGGTTTCGATTCGACCAGGTCAACAGGCCCGTTGACCTAGACCGAGTCCGGGCTGGGTCCGAGCTAGACTCGGCCCTTGGTCGGATCTATGTCCCATTACTTACCATCGCACATAGCCCGAGAAGAATTCATACTCCGCCCTTGGAGACGAACGATCGGGTCTCGAAAGGGGGCAATTGCCTGAAGTCGGCTGATCCTTGGGCTCTGATACCCCGAGGTGATCTCGGGGTCCCTAGGCCAAGGCAGGGTCCCGGGCGCTCACCTTCCCGAGTTGATCTCGAGGACCTGACCTCCCGAGGTGGTCTCGGGCGAGTGTCCCCCTGGATCGACCTCAAGAGCATGTCCATCCGAAGTGGTCTCAGGAATCTCCCTTCCCGAGGGGGTCTAGGGAGTCAGGGAAAGAGAGTCGTCTAGGTTCGGTAGATCTGCGACATAGCTTCTTTAGTCCTCGTGTCAACCACGGGGTGTTCAACCCTATCACAAGTCCCTCCCTTCAAGTCTAATCGAAGGAAGTGTGGTTGACTGATTAGACTAGTGTTGTAACGAATAAGCTATATTATGGTGGTCCATATATCTTTTACTGCTTCATTGGCGGCCTGCCGGGTCCGAGGAATTAGACCATGCATCCCTGGACCCCAGGCAGCTCCTCGAATCCGTCTCACATCTCTATGAGTTTCGAGACAACGTCATGACAGCTGTCCATGACCCTTTAAAAGCGCATGGGGTCTCTTAATGGCGACAAAGTCGTTTGACGAATGTTGCCTCGCCACGTGCTCCGTTATTCTCTGCGCGGAGATCTCCCGCTGATACGCGTCGCGGGGCCATATGAAGCAACGACCGTAAAGGATGGTGGTGCCTCGGGATGCCCCATCAGCCCCATTGACGTGTTGCTTCCCTATTGATCACAGGCGAGCGACTTCTCCAACTGATGCAATGTGGGGAGCTCCTTTATCGGGTCGAGCTTAGTCTAAAAGCCACGAGCCTTAGCCCCCGTCTTCGTAAGTTCCTTTTTGTCCTGGTCGTTTCCTGATTAATGCTAACTGATGCCCTTTTGTCTCCTTGTTGTAAGCAACGTCATGTTTTCCCGAGTTATGAGTCGAATCCTGAAGTGGAACCAGGCCAACGAACAAGTGTTGGTTCCTAGCTCAGGTTCTTCTGCTCCTGTGGGCACCTCCCTTGAGAGTTGGGAGGAAGTGGACGAGAAGTCCATGGACCAGGAAGCCCCAGAGGCCCCCCAAGATATTGAAGCATCCGCATTGCCGACGGACCTCGAAAGGGCTTCGACTGCCCCTCCCGCCGAAGCACCAGAGGGGGGTGTTGCACCCCCTCCATCTATCGCGTCCCCAGAGACCCACACTCTCGAGACAAGACGGCGGAAGCGGCTGTCCTAGAGGGATTGCCTCCTGAAGTGGTTGAAGAAGGGCCCATCCTCAGAGGTCCTACATTATGCTGCCCCGAGGGTGCAGTTCCCCCGGTCCTCGAGAGTTCGGGAAGAATCTTCCTCGCCCGCCGCCAGAGGAGGATGTCCCTGACCAGAGAGACATTCCCAGCCAGTCAGGACCCCCTGCTGAGGAAGTTTTTCCTTCTCCTGTTCTACCGTGGCGGGTACCTGGGTCGACTCAATATCTGGGTATGCTACATCAGTCGCTACTGACAGTGACTATTCTTGAGCTCTTCCTCTTTATTTCGGTGCCTTGTCCTGACTGTCTTTGTCTCGCACCGTAGGTTACTTCTAAATGTGCGGCTACGAGCCGCCTGTTGTGCTCCAGGGGAGTCACTGAAGACATTTTCCAGCGAGTGGCAGATGCAAAGGCTGGTCGGGCCCGTGAGGCCGGCCTCCTACAGTTGGAGGTCAGCCGAGGCCTCCGCACAAAGATAGAGCATTACCTCAGCACTCTAATAGCTGCTGAGGATACTTTGCATGGTTACCAACTCCGGGAATGCCTCGAGACCGAGAAGAAACGAGCCCTTACTGAGCACCTACAAAAACTATCCCAGGAACGGGAGCAGCTCCAGACTCGGACGAGGGAGTTGTCTGATCAAGTCAACCTCCTGGAATTCGCAAAGAAAGCCCTGAAGGACCAGAATACGGCACGGGAGCGCCTAATGGCTCTGAAAGAATACGACTTAGAGCTATCGACCTCTTATGTCGCTGATCTTCAGGAATAGGTTACCCAGGCCCATGCCCAAGCTTCCGCTGCTACCCAGAAGCTCTAAGAGATGTTAGGGGCTCAGGATCATCTACTCTGAGAGGTGACGAAGCTGAAGACGGCCAAGGAGGAGGTTGAGGCCCAACTGCAGCAACAGCAGAGTGATCATGCAACCCAACTGTCCCAGGAGGAAGAGGAGTTCAAGGCTAAGTTCCCAAAATCGGAGGAGTACACCGAGATTTTAGCCGAGCAAGCATTGAAGTGCCTCAAACAGGTCTTCCATGGTGCTCTCAGCCAGTTGGAGAAGGATCAACTGCTAAAACCAGGAGCAGACTTGAGCGTTATAACTGTCCAGCTGGTCTAGGACGAGCTTACTCCTGAAGAGCAGGATCTATAGAATTATTCTTGACCTGGGCCCAGGCTCCTTGGCCCCTCTTTGCCCTCTGCATCTTCTTCTTGTTTTTAAACTCTCCCTTGTAGGATAAATATGTTGTTGTTTCAGCTTTGAAAACAACCTCGGACTTCTTATATTTTAAGTGATTTTCAACCCCTCTTAAAATGTTTTGTCTCTGGCCAGTGCTCCACCTCCAAGTGAAAGCCAAAGTCTCTTTCTGCCTTAAGCATCTTGGGGCAAACACCCACGTCTTAAGAGACAAGGGTTCCACAGGGACAACAGGGCTTTGCGGCACTTGGTCGGGTAGGTGCATCTTCGTGGTCAAACGTTCTCACCGAGAGGCAGTAGGGTTTTACAACTCTTGGTCGGGCATGCACAACACTGAGGCCAAGCCTACTCACCGAGAGGCAGTAAGGTTTTACAGCTCTTGGCCAGGCATACACAGCATCGAGGCCAAGCCTACTCACCGAAAGGCAGTAGGGTTTTGCAGTTCTTGGCCGGACATGCACAGCACCCGGGCCAAGCCTACTCACCGAGAGACAGTAGGGTTTGGCAGGTCTTGGTCGAGCATGTGCAGCACCGGGGCCAAGCCTACTCACCGAGAGATAGTAGAGTTTTGCAGCTCTTGGCCAGGCATGTGCAGCACCGAGGCCAAGCCTACTCACCGAGAGGCAGTAGGGTTTTGCAGCTCTTGACCGGGCATGTGTAACTCCGAGGCCAAGCTTAGTCACCGAGAGGCAGTAGGGTTTTCTAGCTCTTGGCAGGGCATGTGCAGCTCCGAGGCCAAGCCTACTCACCGAGAGGCAGTAGAGTTTTGCAGCTCTTGGTAGGGCATGTGTAACTCCGAGGCCAAGCCTACTCACCGAGAGACAGTAGGGTTTTGTAGCTCTTGGCCGGGCATGTGCAACTCCGAGGCCAAGCCTACTCACCGAGAGGCAGTATGGTTTTGCAGCTCTTGGCTGGGCATGTGCAGCACCGAGGCCAAGCATACTCATCAAGAGGCAGTAGGGTTTTGCAGCTCTTGGCCGAGCATGTGCAACACCGAGGCCAAGCCTACTCACCGAGAGGCAGTAGGGTTTTGTAGCTCTTGGCCGGGCATGTGCAGCACCGAGGCCAAGCCTACTCACCGAGAGGCAGTAGAATTTTGTAACTCTTGGTCGGGCATGTGTAGCACCGAGGCCAAGCCTACTCACCGAGAGGCAGTAGAGTTTTGCAGCTCTTGGTCGGGCATGTTTAGCATAGAGGCCAAGCTTACTCACCGAGAGGCAGTAGGGTTTTGCTCAGTTGAGATTTAGCGCTCTCCGTATAATATTCTGTTTACGCATTTTATTTATTGAACTGCAAGGCAGTGAAAATAAAGAATACAATAGGCAAACAAACTACGCAATACCTCACCGGGTACGATAAGGGTGGAGATGGTTGGCGTGCCATGACCTTTCCAGCCTCTTGCCTTTATTTTCTTCTAGATAATAGCTACCCCCGGTAAGCTTTTTGATGATAATATATGGTTCGTCCCACTGTGACTCCAGCTTCCCAGGGTCGCCAACCGGTTTGATCCTTTTCCAGATTTTGTCACCAACCTCAAAGCTACGGGCGATTACCCGGCGATTATAGACTTGCAGCATCCTTCGTCAATATGCTTCCAACCGAGTCGCAGCTTTGTCCCGCACCTCCGAGATGAGGTATAAGTCAATCAGCCACTCCTTATCGTTGACTTCCTTGCGATAGTATTGTCGTCGGGCAGACTCCTCTCCTACCTCCACTGGGATAACAGCCTCAGCCCCGTATACCAGCTGGAAAGAGCTCTCGCATGTTCCTTCTCGCGGAGTAGTATGGTAAGACCACAAGATGCTAGGGAGTTCTTCGACCCAGCTGCCCCCAACGTGGTCTAGCTTTATCTTGAGTCCTCGCAGGATTTCTCGATTGGCAACCTTGACTTGTTCATTGCCCTGCGGGTAGGCTACTGAGGTGAAGGTCTGCTGAATGCCCAACCCTTCGCACCATTCTTTCAACTTGCATCCCGAGAATTGTCTTCCATTGTCCGACACCAGCTTATGGGGGATGTCGTATCGGCAGACAATGTCTCTCCATAGGACTTTCATCACCACAGCCTCCGTGATGTTCACCAGAGGTTCGACCTCTACCCACATGGAAAAGTAATCAACGAAAACCAGCAGAAATTTCCTCTGCTGTGGCCCAATAGGGAAGGGGCCCACAATGTCTATCCTCCATTGATCAAAAGGGCAGGACACTATGGAAACTCGTAAGGGTTCCGTCGGGCGTGAGTCATATGTTGATGTCTTTGACAGACTTCACACCCAACCACGAACTTGAGAGTGTCGGCCTATAGGGTAGGCCAAAAGTACCCTGCCAAAATGATCTTCCTGGACAGGGGTTTCCCCCCGATGAGACTCCCGCAGATGTCTTCATGTATCTCCCTCATCACATAGTCAGCCTCCTCCGGCCCGATGCATTTGAGGAGAGGCCGCACAAAGACCCTCCTGTACAATTGATCGCCAACCAGTGTGAATTTGGCCGCCCGACTACCGAATAATCGGCTTTCTCTGTCCCTGCCTGGAATGGTCCCAATACGCAGGAATGTTACATAGGGATCCCTCCAGTCGGTCCGACTGCCGACCCCGACTTCCTCTTCAATTTGCGCTACTATCCCCTCTATGGCACTAGGTTCATTTAGCTGCCAGGTGGATATAGAGCTAGCCAGTTTGGCTAGCTCATCGACTCGAACATTGTCAGTCATGGAGATCTTCTACAGGATAACCTCCACAAAGGAGGCCTTCAGCTGTTCGTAAAGGGATACATATTTATGCAGGCACATATTTCTGCAAGCGCTCGCACCTGACTTCAAAATCGCCCTTTATCTACTGCGCCACCAACTAGGAGTATGAATACACAGTGACCCGATTGACCCCCATGTGCTTAGCTTCTTGCAGGCCCGCTAGGATCGGCTCGTACTCGACTTCATTGTTGGAAGCTTTGAAATGGAGCAGGATGGACAAATGTAATGTGTATCCCCGAGGGGAAACCATTAACACTCCAACCCCGCTATGTTGGCTATTAGAGGACCTATCCACATGGATCTTTCACATTCCTTCGATCTCGGCCTCCGGGACAGTCTCCAGCATGAAGTCTAAGAGGGATTGTGCCTTGATAGCGGCGCGAGGCTGATATTCGATGTCGTACTCACTTAACTCCATTGTCCATTTGATTAGCCTACCCAAGGCCTCGGGATTAGTGAGGAATCGTGCGAGCTGGCTGTTGGTGAGGACCACAATTGGATGTGCTAAGAAGTACGACCTTAACCTCCAGACCATTAAGACCAGGGCATAAGCCAATTTCTCTATCATGGTGTATCGCATTTCGGCGTCTTTTAGAAGATGTCCGAAAAAATATATGGGATATTACACCCGGTCTTGTTCTCGAACGAGCACCGAGCCTACCGCTTGTTCTGCAGCTGACAGGTAGACAAATAAGGTCTCCCCTTCCACCGGTTTGTAGAGAATGGGGAGGGCGGTGAGATAAGTCTTCAAATCTGCAAAGGCTTTCTCACACTGGTCGTCCCACTCAAACTTGGCTGTCTTTCTCAAAATCTTGAAGAATGGAAGGGTCTTATCAAGGGATTTGGAGATAAACTTGGACAGCGTCGTGATTCTTCCATTCAGCCGCTGTACCTCCTTAAAGTTGCAAGGGGTGGCATATCCAGAATAGCTTTTACTTTTCCGCGTTGTCTTCGATCCCCCTCTCCGTCACCATGTAGCCCAAGAACCGACCGCTATTTACCCAAAACAAACACTTAGCGGGGTTTAGCTTCAACCGATTTGACCTTAGGGTGGCGTATGTCTCTTCCAAGTCGGCTATCATGTCACCTCCTTTGTCGGTCTTGACTAGGATATCGTCCACGTACATCTCGATGTTTCTCCCGATCTGGTCTGAAGACTTTGTCCATCATCCACTAGTACGTGACACCTGCGTTGCGCAAGCCGAAAGGCATGACGTTGTAACAATACGTGTCGTCAGCCGTCACAAAACTGACTTTCTCCTGGTCCTCGGGAGCGAGCGGGACTTGGTGGTAGCCTTGGTAAACATCCAACATTGAGATGAACTCACAACCGGCTGTGGAGTCCACCAACCGGTCTATCCGAGGCAGGGGATAACAATCTTTGGGGAAGGCTTTATTCAAGTCACGAAAGTCGATGTAAACCCGCCATTTACCTCCCGGCTTAGGGACAAGGACGACATTAGCCAACCAGGCCGGAAATTGCACTTCTCTAATGTGTCCGGCTTTTTATAACTTCTGAACTTCGTCTCGGATGGCTTTATCTTGCTCGGGAGAGAAGTGTCTTCGTTTCTGCTTCACAGGCCGGGCTCCCGGCGTAACAAGCAGGTGGTGCATGGCTAATGCCGGGGGAACCCCCTTGATTTCTTCGGCGACACAGGCGAAGATGTCTTTGTGGCTCCGCAGGCAGTCTATGAGACGGCTTCTTAGTTCCGATGTAAGGTCGAGGGTGATCCGCATAACTCCCCCTCCATATTGAGAGTGAATCTGTACTTCCTCACTCTCGACCTTCCTCCGTTCTTCCTTGCGTCCTTCCTCCTCTCGTGGGTCAACCAGATCTACTTGCAAGACCTCGCGGAGATCAAAGCCCTCCTTCATCAGGGTCATGGGTTCTTCCGTCGGCTCTGCCATCGATACTCCTTCAGGTGCTTTGCTGGTTTCCCACAGACGGTGCCAAATTTGTTCCGGAAGGAATTGACGTCGATGGTCAGTCACCGAGGTTCAACCCCCGTGGATGCTAACGGGAGGGGAGGAACTCTGCGCCCTGCGAGATCAACACGAGCGTTAGGGGAACACGTCGGAGGTTGTCCTGCGGAGCCCACTCCGACGCTCAAGTTAGTGTCTCGATGAAGAAAAGGAGTAGTAAACAGGAAAAATGTATGAGTAGTAAGGGGTTGGGCTACCTTTTATACCTTCGGCGGCCATTCACGAGCGCCCATGATCCTTACCACGTCCCCGTAATTATCGGGTGATGGTTCACCCTGGTAACGGTCGCCGTGATTCTTCTACCCGAGCCGTTGTGATGATTAAGGCCTTTATGATTGCTAATCATGAGTAGTAACTACTCCGTCATAATGGATGAGGATGACTTCACTAATCCGGGGGAAACGGATCGTTGCTGGAGTGTTCCTTGGGTCTTACCACCTCGAGGCGATCTGAGGCCTTTTGGCTCGGGGGTCCCGGGCATTCGTCTTTCCGAGGTGTTCTCAGGATCTTACCCCCTAAGTAAACTCGGAGGTGTGTACTCCTGAAGCTAAGTCTGGGGTGATAACTACTTGAGTTGATTTTCGGATCCTTTGTCCCGAAAGAATCTCTGATATCGCAACAAAGAAGTCGTTCCTTGACAGATTTTATCATACAATTTTTTCAGCCCCATTAATACTACGGGTATTCAATCCCATCAACTTATTTTCACCGCAATATCTTACTTTCCTCCTCTTTCTCACTTCACTGTAACCAACGGAGCACTGCTTGTCATCGGTATCTCTTACTATCGAATATTGATCTCCTTGACATATTCTAAATTAGTATTCAATATCGGTTAATATTAAATAAACTACTTGTTCTTTGCTGGGAGCCTGGGCATAGGGCAAAGGGCACGGAGGTGAGACAAAATAAAAATTACAACTTCCTATTATGAGCTGGAAAACTTTGTTCTTCCCACTATTAGAATTTGCCGAAAGACCGAAAAGAAAGTAAACCGAAAGATTAGAAAATAAATCAAATAGAACAGTGGAACTATTGATGGTTTGTTTGAACCGACCAAGGGAAAAGAAAAATAAACAACTATAAGAATAAAAATAAAAGATAGTGAAAGTTTTACTCTCTTTGTTTTTACAGTCTTGATTAGCTCCGATAAAAGATAAGACAAGGATTGTTCTTAATGGAGACGAAGAAGGATTAGGATGCTTGTTGGTCTTAAAAACAATAAAAGAAGGGACGGATGAGGATTAGGTAGAAAAAAAAATTACTGTCGATGAAAGAGAAGCGAAGAATAATTAAATTATATTTGGGAAGAAAAGAAAAAAACAAGAAAAATAACTAAAGTAAAATATCTTATAATATATTATAGTTGAGAATGAAGTGAACACCTTGTAGTTGCCCCATGGCACGGGTGTACATCGTGCACATACAAATATTATAAATAATATTAATAATATTTGTGCGTGAATAAAAAAAATATTAAATTAAATAAGATCAAAGATAAGAACACCGTCCAACACAACTTCCAATCTCTATCAAACCTAAATAAATTGACAATTGAAAATTCAAATTGGCTCTCCTTTTTTGACTTTTTCCTCCCTATCGTCCCTTATAGCCCTTCCCCCCTCTCTCCTCCCCATCGTCCCTTGTAGCCCTTCCTCCGCCACTCAAAACTTCGCACGCCACAAACTTAACGACCTGCTCTTGCTCTTCCAAAGTGACTGATCGAGAGGAGAGATCGATCGGATGGGGAACAGTTTAGGCGGGAAGAGGAAGAAGATAGCCAAGGTGATGAAGGTGGACGGCACCATCCTGCGGCTGAAGCCGCCGGCGCGGGCCGCCTCCGTGCTGCGCGACCACCCGGGCTACACCCTGCTCGACGCCGAGGAGGTCAAGCGCCTCGGCGTCCGCGCGCCTCCGCTTGAACCGGCGGCGGAGCTCCTGCCCGGGAACCTCTACTTCCTGGCGGAGCTCCCCCGAGCGCCGAGCCACCGCTCGCCGCGGCGCGCCTGGTCGGGCGCGCTCCATGTCGGCGCCAAGGAGCGGCTCGAGAGACTCCGCCTCTCCCGCCGCACCATGTCGGACCTCTCGGTTCCTGCCGCCGGCTCCGGCCTCCAGTCGCCGATGGCCGAGGCGGAGGAGACCAAGGACGGCGGTCTCCGGCTGAAGATGAGGCTGCCGAAGGCGCAGGTGGAGAGGCTGATGCTGGAGTGCAAAGACCCCGCGGAGGCCGCCCGGAGGATCATGGAGCTCTGCGCCGCCAGGGAAACCGCTGCCACGACGCCCTCGTCCGTCATGTCCTCGCCGGAGCCGGCGACCCCGACGCTGCGCACCCCGCGCATCCCGAGCACTCCGCGCACGGAGGTAAGAGATGGCGATAATTGCAAAATATATATATATATATATATATATATATATATATATATATATATATATATATATATATATATATATATATACACGCGCGAAAAAACTATGCTGCAGACCGCGTGCGCGACAACAGCTGATCGGTCACCGGAGGCTCGGGAGCACCCCGACGAATTCACCCCTATTCTGACGGGTTCACCGCACCCCCCCCCCCCCCCCCCCCCGGGTTATAGTTTTGTTCGGGGGCGGGCCGCCGTTGGTGTCGAGGCTCGGGAAGTCCGTGGCCAATCAGGGAAGTCCCTGATCGGTCACGCAGGCTCGATCCGCACGGGGTCCGCAGCATAGCATTCTTTTATATATATGATCTGCTGTGGATCGTTCTCTCAGGTTGATCGATCAGGCAGGTGCTTAATCGGTCAGGGAAGTCCCTGACCGATCAGCCGTTACCCAATGTTGACGGGTTCACCGCTACCTCGTATCCGACGGGTTCACCGCTACTCCTAGGATTCACCGTACCCCCTAGAGATATAATTTTATTCGGGGGGACGGTCGAAGGTCGCCGATGGTGTCCGATCGACGATCAGCCACCATCGGTGCAGCGCCCTGCGTGACCGATCAGGCAGTTGCCTGATCGGTCTGGCACTGCGATCCGCAGCAGATCATCCCTAATATATATATATATATATATATATATATATATATATATATATATATATATATATATATATATATATATATATATATATATATATATCCGGATTAAATATTCATTTAAATGAAATAAATAAATAAAAATAAAAATTTTCGATGTTTTTAGATTTTCAATAGCACAAGAATACATGCAAATACGTAGAAATTAAAAGGTCAATTCTCATTAGCTTCTGGAATTAGAAACTTCCTCGATAATCGCGCTAGGAAATTAATGAACAGAATGTGGAAAAAAAATGGTAGAATCTGCCCGTGATTATAGCAAAAGTCAATTTTAATTTATATTTGTGCGAAAGTCAACCGAGGACACATGTGGTCGAGTAAAAATTTCGTGTTAAATTCAACTGATTAATTTTGGGATGATTTTTCGATCGTATTATCCTTTTGGCCAATTAAATATGCTTAAATTTTTTCTGTTTGAATGTGTTTTGCAGAAGAGAACGAGGTTCGTGGCGTTGCCGGATGAGATCATCGCATGATAATTAATTGCACTGCAGATTATTAAACTTCAATAGGCGGAGAATGATTAGGTGGTTAGGGTGCTTGTAAAATGAATTAAATGAAGAGATTAATTAAGAAGAATATCTCCGTGGAGGTGGAGCATGAGAAGCTGCATGCCTCGATCGGGAGCTTCCAATTCCCCCACGAGAATCTACAAATCTAGTGAATGTGCTTGGCATTGTTTGGTTGATTTAACGTTTCTTTTTATACATGTGGAAATTTGTTTCATGTTATATATATATATATATATATATATATATATATATATATATATATATATATATATATATATATATATATATATATATATATATATATATATATATATATATATATAACTCGTTAACATATTACTTGTCGTGGGAGAACTATAAAAGCTGAATCCTCTTTTCTATACTTGATACAAGCATTCATTCCAACTAGAGCTAAGTATATGATCCAAATAATATTTAAACCACTTCAGACCGAGATGCATCCGACTCGAGCAGACAGCCGAAGCTTGTGCTACCTAGCTCAAGCTGAATTGACCTAGAGTTCAATCCATATGTAATGAATAGAAGTCCAGGATGCGTGGACTTCACTGACCTCAATAAAGCTGGCATGGTTAAAATGAACAAACTGTGTAGTTCAGGGGTTGGAGGATATCCAAGACAATTATAATACCAGTAGAATATTGGATGTTCTATCAGAACATGAGTTGATAAATACGTTTCTAATTCTTCAAGTAACATAAGACTTGACTGAATAAATGAAATGTGCAAATGCTTTGCCTTTTGAAAAAAAAAAAAAAAATCCATGCAATGAGTTCTGAATCTCAAGAAACAAATGTAAAAAAGGCCTAACCTTGAGCACTTGATCCTAGCTTGGCCAACACCTTAACCTTCTGAGTGAGCTTGCGCATAACATCTATAATCGTCAACTTCTTTTGCATCCTAAACTGAACTGCCAATTTGGTTGAATTGGATATTTCCTTTTTCAGAATGGCTTCGTCCTCCATTATCTTCGTGGGGAAAGATTCGAGTGCAACAACACAGAGAGCAATTACAGTTCGAAGAGCGGAGATCTCAGTAGAGACTCCCAAAGGAAAATCATCTGAGAATGTCATGAGAGTTTCCAACTTGTGTTTTTCGGCAGTTTCTTTGTCATCCGAGTGGAGTGTTCTTAGGGCAGCTAACAAACGGCCGTCCACCAGTCCAGGCCCGCCCAAATTCACCTGGAGTGAAATTACAAAAAACATTGACATTGGACTCTGGAAGACTACAGGATTTCACCAAAAAAAAATCAAAAGGAAGCATATTTCAGAGAAAAAATTTCAAGAGAGCTCCTTACTTTAGATAACTAGGATCATCAAAAGATTAATAAACAGAAGAAAATGTTGAAGGAATTACTAAAATTTATGAATAATTGTCAGTTTCTAATAGTCAGGAAGTTCAAAATGAGCTACAGGAGAACTAGTGATCCTGGTAGATACAAGGATTTCATTTGCAGGGCAAATCTAGCACATCCTGTTTACTAAATTATTGGATCAAGTTTCAGTATTTTAAGATATAGTTAATAAGAAGTAATGCTTAAATCAGACTTCATATATAGAAACCCTGCCTACAAATCAAGCACCAGAGCTATTGGATATTCCCCACTCTGTCCTAAAGAGGCTTTAAATTTAAATACTTGTGAGGCTGGCACCATAAGTATTCAACTAAATTAACTTCAATGATGGGAATTTCCATTGAATGTTCACAATTACATCACACTAAGAAGAGAAAACAACAAAAGGTTAACCTCATGCAATCTCCCAAACTTTCATTAAACCTCTTTCAAGGAATGTGAAAAGTCATTCAGTCCTTAAATGTTCCTTACTACTTGGTACCAATATTTCACAGTATTGGGAAATTTATTCTCATTGTTCGCCAGATTAATTTTACAGAGACAAAAAAATACATTTGGATGCCACAGTAGTACCTCAGTGAGAATCTTTTATTTGGAAAAAGTTTAAGATATCCATTATGAATAAACAAATTTAACTGGACTAGAAATGCCTTTAAAAGCTTAGGCATACAACCTAATATATGAAGCTATATTTATAAATTCAAAAAAATTGTTGTTTATATATCAAAATAAGTTTTCATTAGAGTACAATAATAATTTGCAACAAACAATAGTTGTTTCCATAAATAACTAATGTGAATTCATAAAAAAAAAAAGCATGGGATGTTCAATTGTTGTTCCTCCCTGCTTTATCAGATAGGGAACTTTGAGTTTGTGTGTTGTCACTACAATCAAGTGTGAGAGGTGATAGCTCCACATGATTTAAACTTGTCTTACCCGCCTTGTAGGGTGAGGGTTCCAAGCGCTGAGAATGATTTTTCTATGTCACTTGTCATTCATAGGTTTGGCATGATTTTTATGGGCAATTAAGTGTTTAGCGCTGCATAAGATGATGATTGAAAAACTAAAGAAAGCACATTTTTAGGCAGGGTTGTATCCTTGTTTTGAAAATTGCCCAACGTAGGCATTCTATTATGTCATAAGCAGCTAGACAATTCAAGCAATGCATCAGCGACTTCTCTAATGCACCATGAGAGAATCAAATAAACTGTTCAAACTTGAAAGGGTTTCACCACAGCAACCCGAAGATGTATCCATATAATTGAAGAATAATTCACAACATGTAGCTTATCAGGGAAATGGTGGACTTCACATGGCTGACTCCTTAAAAACTTGATAGTCCTGCAGGCTTGAATATAACTAATATTACAGTCATTGCTTGTAACTTTCTGCAACAGAGAGCATTTCTATTGAGGTTTTCTTCTTCTCTTTCACAATCTTCTTAGTATCCAGATGTTATTAAGTAATACTTGGAGATAGTGAGATGATGAGATCACAAGAAAGATGTTTGAACTTTGGCTCTTAAACTGAGGTATAAAGCAATGAGTAGAGAGTAATACCTTGCGGAAAGCTTGATCTCCCCATAAATTTAAACGGGATAACATCTCCTGTTGCCAATCGGCCGGGGATACAAAGCTTGAACAGGAAATTCCAGCCACTAAACTAGTAGCATCAAGAAGACTCTCGTCATATTTCAGTTCTACATGATCATGTGGGTTTGAGGGTATCACAAAACCATAATCCAGAAGGAAAATATCATTGCTTAAACATCCATAGTTGAGCAATACTGGCATATCCTGCTTTATTTGCATGTCAGCTACAACCTGATTTTAGACAACCAACCAATAATAGCCTCAGCAGTTAAAATATGATAATCTAGAAAAGCAACAATTTGTTAATTAATATACCATCGAAATACAACACAGCTAGCAAGCAGAACACATGCCATCTACATTATTATGTTGCTAGTTCTTTGTCATTTTTTGAAAAATCGGGGTAAAACCAGGCGCCTGGCTTTGATACAGGTGCCTCAATTCCATTTTAAAAAAAAAAAAATCATTTTTTTTTAAATTTTAAAATCTAAATATATATATTATATCTCATGAGTACCTAAAATTTTTTAGTTTTAAATTTTTTTAGTTTGAACATTATAACCCAACTCCTAAACCCTAAAGACAAAATCTAATTGGGTTACCCCCGGAGCTAAAAAAAATAAACAAAAAAATACTATCAGACACCCTAAATGCATATACCTCGTGAGCACCTAAAATTTTTTTAGTTTTAAATTTTTTTTTAGCTTGAACACTAAATCTAACCCCTAAACCCTAAAGGCAAAATCTAATTGGCTTAACCCCAAAGCTAAAAAAAAAAAAAAAATCTGTAATTCAACATCGACGTTGGATTCATTCTAGGCGCCTATATATATATATATATATATATATATATAGAGAGAGAGAGAGAGAGAGAGAGAGAGAGAGAGAGCTCGAATCCACTAAATATTTGATACCACTAAAAAACACGAAGAAAAAGCAAAAGCATATACATCACTAAAGAGGATTAAGAAGTACAGCTATGCTTGAATCTTGTAGGTAACAGTAAGAAAAAATAAAACAAGAAGAAAATAGTAGCTAGAATCGTTAGATGGAACAAGGATAAGGAACATCTCCTCATTGGCCTAAAACATAAAATGGCATTACACAGTTGTAAGGACAGTTCAACTTTTACTCACTTGTATTATCCAGTTCTTCTCAAGTCGAGTGAGATGGCCTTATGATTGAGTTGACGTACATAAACATATAGTAGAAACATTCTAAACTTCTAATATATAACAAATTACAGCTAATCAAAGTAAATACCTGCTAAAATATTCCAAACTTAACAAAATATTCTATAAATAAAATGCTTCAAATCCTTAATACATACATGGACAGTCATTTTACAAACACTTACGAGGAAGTAAGAGAATAAACAGAGAAAACATAATATTTAAGTATCTGTATGCAAAGGAAAAGAAATGTAATCATAGAGCAAAGATTTTTTGAAACATGAAAAAGGCCAGTCACACCATATCAAGCGCTTATTAATGTATTGGGAAAAGAATCTAGTTAAACCAATTCACTTGTAGAAGATGAACAACCAACAAAAGAACCCCACTGACGTTGAGGATACGAAATGCACTTGCCTTTATTGACATATTTTGAGTGTTTGTGTTTTGCTCCTGAATAATTCGAGCATTTGGTATAAAGCTGTGGTTGCACATATCAATGAGTGGAAGCAACATTGGGATGTCCTTTTTGTCATTGCTAAGAACTTCACCATGCAACCTGAAGGCTCGAGAAGATACAGCTGACATTGCCCAGCCAAGAGATGATGAATTTACATCTTGACCTGCAAAGGGGTGATCTCTTGGAGAAACATTGTCAAGCATAAGTTTTATCTCTTTCTCAAATTCCAGAAGAAAATGGCATCTCTTATTTACCTGAAATAATGTCAGTATGTTCACAATATACATTGAGATATTATGAAATCTGAAAGAACAGAAAACAACTATCTAATAAGCAAAAGGATGCCAGACCTGATGAGTTAGTGGAGCATAGTGTAGATTTTTTATGTCATCCCCACTGAAGAAAATAGGAACGTTATAAGTTTCTGGCAAGTTGCTGATATATGGCCACCAGAAGGAATCAACAGCTGCCCTTTCCTGGAGAAGTCTCAAGCCCAACCTCATTGACCATAGTTCGTCTGTTAAATACTCCCACATGGTCCGATTTACTCCTCAATAAATATCAGTATTGCCTAATTTTCAAAATACCGAGCACCTCATATATTAAAAAATGAAAGTTTAAGAACCATCAAAAATATGAAAAAGATAACTTTGGGGCACTTTTTCTAGGATGTGTTTCTTATGAGGGAAAGAAACACTGAAGGAAACAAGGTGGCAAAAAGATTTCCCAGCACCTAGGGGAAAAAAGACACAAGGAAACTTTTCCCCTTTTCAATCAAAAAGGACTAAAATGCTTACGCCTGATTTGGAAGGCTGCGCTATTCATGTGCTTTGTCAGTTAAATCTGACCCAAAATATCAAAATTATTTTTTTCTCAATTCTATTTTTTTTTCTTTTATGTTTTTAGCAAATAACTTTGTAAAATTTAAGTTTCCCTCTATCTTTCCTTCCGTCAAACGAAATGGTAAAAAGTGAAACTCTACATCTTTCCTTCTCTGTGTAAGGAAATACCAACTAAAGAAATATTGTTGTATCCAGTATTCCACTTTCTATGAAGTTCCTTTTACTATCTTTTCCTATTTGTTTCCTTCCCTTATAGGAAACTAGGTCTAAATCACAAAGTTTGTGACTCTGTCCTATCAAGTTGTATAAATGTTGTAGACTTTGGATCAACTTGTTAAGATGCTTCTTTATCTCCATTTATGTGCAAACTGTGCAGATCAAAGCATATCCAAAGTGCAGTACAAAGAAAGTCAATTCCTAGACCAGTTGCACATATCAGTTCTAGTTTTTTTTTTATAATTTAGATGTCCGAGCTTCGCCTGACTAATCCTAGAGACGAAGGTCTTTCCCCTAATTTATCTACTGGATAAATCTGAAGCACAACTTATGCGTAAATCACTTCTAGTGCATAATAATATGAATAGAGGGAGGAAAATGCCGACTGGATTCCCGAAGACAAAAAAGCAATCCTTTTGTTTATTTGAAACTCAAACAATGAATGTGTCACTAAAAGTTCTACCTGAATAAAATTATTCAACACTAAATATGTTTCTTAAAATTTTAAAAGATGGTCCACAAGTATGCAAAACTTCTAAAAGTGTCTATAGGAAATTTTTTGACACGGTGTACAAATATGTCAGTTTTCGTATCCAGTCATTTTTTTCTTACAAATACACTTTTTTGTTTAGAGAATTAGTATAAGATCGCTTTCTGAAGAAAATTTACATGAAGGCACATATTTTTATTAGTATTAGTGACAGATTAACAAAAATCCATTTTTATCAATGCTAGGCCAATTTGAATTTCTGGCATCTGAGGGGAATAAATATTTGTTCATTCGACAACTTTACTGAAGAAATCAGATCGATGGATTGTGCAATTCACTGGACCCATGCTGTCCAAATCACTGGATACATGAAAGCGAATTTCACTAATTGCACGGTTCAGATGGAAGTAACATTGATAGTAATGGATCATATCATACTTGACATACATCTCTAGACATTAACTGGTAACATGCTAGTAGAACTATGCTAAAATTCAGTAACTCATCTAGAACAGTGTTGGTAAAGAACAGTAAGTAAAGTGCTCGTACCTGGAATTCGTAGAGCCAGTTGCATCAGAGTGGAATGAGCGCCACCATCATCGTTCTGCGGGCACCGCTCGAAGAAAAGGGGAAGATGACTAGGTAGGGCGATGAGTTCCGACCCTGGCCGGATATCTCCGGTTGATACGACTCCTAAACCGTATGGCCCGCGATCGGTAACCGTGATGTTGGGATGGACGAAGCCACCCTCGCGGCGGACCCAACGGACGAGATCAGGCGGGTGGGGCACGAGGCGGGAAGCGGCAGCGCGGCACATTAGTCGGCGGCGCTGAGCAATAGAAGCGGCGGAGGAGGAGACGGCCAGATCGAAGACCGCGGCCGCCAAGGTCGCCATTTTTCGATTCTCAGAAAGAGCAAGCTCGATGCAAGCGCATGATAAGATCAGGCTTGAGGTTTCCAACTTTTCTGAAATGCCCCCCACAAATTTAATAATGGTAATAACCCCCAAATTTTGAAATTTAAATCCACTCGTTTCCAGGCTCTCTCGACGAGTGTTTATTCAAATTTGGCGCAACTTATTCAAACAAACAAGAGTCTCTCAGAATTGGATAAATCAGCACCAAGAACAACAAAGTGATCACAAATTAGAGAGCAAAACAAGTTGAAAGATCGGCAATAGACACTCGTTGAGAGAACCTCATCGATGCAATGCGGTTACATTACGAAATCAAGAAAAAAGATCAGTATCCCAATGGAATTTGACGCCCTGGGGTTTGGTCCGAAACAGAAGCCAGACCCTGCATCAGCCTAACAATCTCTGCTGTGTCATCAAGGTAGTACTTGGCTTTGCTTGGTTTCCGACCTGTGCAAGCAAATACCTCAGCCGCTGGTCACAATGAGGAACCAGACACGGCAGCGGCAATCACTTCAAACATGTCCTCATCGGACCAATCATCACCTATGCAGAAAATGAAGTCCGGTAACAGGCCCCTCTCCTCATCACAGAGAGTAGTCGTCGAACCGCTAAACCCTTATTCACGCCCTACAAGAACAGAGAATGACAGTGAGTATATCTATCGTTCGAGTTAGGACTAAATTCGACATATCGACTACCTGTGGTTTAACTTCAACAATGTTTGTCCCACTCTCCACCGACACAGGTTCGTTGACAAGCACACTCTCGAGATGATCCAGGAGCTCTTTGGCTTGGCAAGACCCGAAATCTGGATCGGCATCCTCATAGTTCCAAACGAGTGCAGTTTCCTTGTTGTCGATGGTCGAACCGTCAGTTGTTTCAGTGTACAACTTCATCACAGGTTCAGCAATTTGCTTCCAACTATGATCTGCAACTGCAATACATGCTTCCCATTCTGCATTTCTCCTTGGCCTGAAAATACATGGATGATCGAAGTCGATCAAATCCATGGGACAATGCAAATGGGAGCTTGATAACTCACCTAAAGAAATAGCCATTCTCTGCTGTAATTCCAAGATTCTCACAAGGAGAAAACCAGTTGCTCAAGGTGCTTCGGCTCTGTGCACTTACTAGAAAGACCAGATTGATTTTGTCGCGACACAAAGTGTTCAAAATTTCGATTGACTTGGCGGTCAGGCACTTGTCGATGGATGTTTGCAGCATCAGAGTACCGTCGTAATCGAAAAGGATATCTCGGGTACTAGTTCTCCTGTATGCAGATACAATATGCTCCATAGAAAGCTTTTGGAAGTTGAGATCCAGTGCCACGACTTTGTGATAGAACTTGGGTTTTCTCCTAACCACATGAATTCTAGAAACAAAATAAGAATTCGAAAGAGAAAACACAAGACATATAAAAATAGATCTATTGTTTCTTCGAGTTATGGCGTGACAAGAATAAAATATAAACTGAATGACAAGAAACCTGATTGAAGAGTCATCGTCCTTTGTCGTAGCGTCGTCGGCTTGATCCCTGTGGAAGAAGATGCAGCGGAAGAAAGAAGGAGAATCTTCCAAGAGGCTTAGGTTTGACGGCGCCGTAAAGTTTCTTGTCAATGGGGAACAAGAAACTAGGTCACAAAGATTACCTAAACCCTTGGGGACCTCTCCTTTATATAGCAATTCAATATGTTATCAGCCCATAGATAATAACAGATTGGTCTTAAAGGGTTCTATACATTGAACCCGCATCCAATAATCCGAAACCCAATAAACATAAGTTAGATCACTTTAAGGGCTCAGATTGTATTTACTTGTGCAACTTACAAATAAGCCCACATAATAGAGATAATAATAATATCCAACAATCTCCCACTTAGGCTATATGTGAGTTGTATAGTAAATACAAGCAAAACTTTAGTTGATATCAAACTTTATGGGTACAAGATACCCCTATAAACAATCTGGTCCATTAACTTCATTGGTATAGGAATAAAGAGGTCATAGCTACTGAATATGATCGTAACAAGCCCCAACAATAATCACAATACCAATGTCATTAACGACAAAGATCAAGATGCGGATGTATAGAGTTGAAATTACATGAAATGTGATCAGTACATGTTAATTTCCCACTGGTCCAAAGCGCCTCAAAAGAGTGATCATATTTGCAAACACCTTATGCTAAACTGCAACAGCAAATCATGATCCAAACTTTATGATTCCAAAAGGAATCTGTATCATATTTACAAACACCAAATGCTAAACAGCAGTAGTAAATCATGATATCGTATTCAGAGCGTCAAACAAACATATGAATTCCCATTATTATTTTTTGAACTTTAGGTACGTACAATAATCAAAATAAAATGTTTGTCTTTATTAACATAGAGCAATAAAATAAATACAGACTCCCACTAGATGAGTTCTTCTTCCATAAGAAGAACTCCCATATCCACAACATGCGCATGAAACACCTTGGGCACCAAGTCTTTGGTAAGTGGATCGGCCAACATGGAATCTGTGTTGATGTGCTCTACCATGATCTGACAACTCTGAACTCTCTCTTTAACCGCTAGAAACTTAATGTCGATGTGCTTGGACTTCGACGAACTGCGGTTGTTCTTGACATAAAGTTCTGCAGCTTTATTATCACAGTAGATCCTCAGTGGCCTGTCAATGCCATCAACGATATGCAATGCTGTGATGAAGTTCCGCAGCCAAATCCCGTGATTAGATGCTTCATAGTATGCTACCAATTCTGCCTCCATAGTAGAAGTAGCTACTAGCGTCTGCTTGACGCTCTTCCAAGAAATAGCCCCTCCAGCAAGCATGAAGATATAGCCTGAAGTGGACCTCCTGCTATCTAAGCATCCAGCAAAATCGGAGTCTGAATAACCAATCACCTCCAGATGATCTGACCTCCGATACGTAAGCATGTGTCTTTTAGTTCTTTGCAAATACCGCATCACTCTTTTAATTGCTTTCCAGTGCGACGGTCCCGGGTTATTAACATATCTGCCTAACATCCCAACTACAAATGCTATATCTGGTCGAGTGCAAACTTGTGCATACATGAGACTTCCCACTGCTGATGCATATGGGAATTGTTCAAGTTCAAGTCGTGGACACTGCTGCAAACTGAACTTGTCACCTCTTGACACAGGTGTGTCACCAGGTGTACAATTCTGCATGCCATACCTTATAAGCACCTTCTCAATATAGGCTTGTTGTGAAAGTCCAAGAATTCCTCTTGATCGATCACGACAGATCTGAATGCCTAGAACAAAAGATGCTTTACCAAGATCTTTCATTTCAAATTTACCAAATAGAAATGACTTGGTTTCATGCAGTAAACCCTTATTATTGCTCGCAAGCAATATATCATCCACGTACAAAACAAGTATAAGAAACTTGCTCCCACTGAACTTGACATATATGCACTGATCAACGGGGTTCTCTCTAAATCCAAATGAGGTAACCACTTGATCAAATTTCCGGTACCATTGACGGGATGCCTGTTTTAAACCATAAATGGACTTCTTTAATCTACATACTAGGTGCTTTGAGTCTGAGGACTCAAAGTTCTCCTGTTGCACCATATATATAGACTCCTCTATGTCTCCATTGAGGAATGCAGTCTTTACGTCCATTTGATGTAGCTCCAAATCAAAATGAGCTACAAGTGCCATGATTACCCTAAGGGAGTCTTTCGTCGACACAGGTGAGAAAGTCTCCTTATAATCAATGTTTTCCTTTTGAGTGAATCCCTTGGCAACAAGATGAGCCTTATACCTTTCGATATTGCCCTTCGAATCTCGCTTGGTTTTAAATATCCATTTACAACCAACGGGTTTCGAACCTTCAAGCAATTCGACAAGTTCCCAAACGTCATTGTCTGCCATAGACTTCAACTCTTCTTGCATGGCGTTAATCCACCTTTCAGGGTTAGAGCATTGTTTGACTTCTTGGAAAGATGTAGGATCACTTTCCAACCCTATATCAAACTCATGCTCTTGGAGATAAACATAATCACGAGAATTCGTGCTTCTCCGTTCCCTTGTGGATCGCCTTAAGGGCACTTGTGTTTGAGGTGGTTGAGGTATTTGCTCATCAATATGAGGCAATACTTCAATTTCAGTGGTAGACTCCTCCAATTGCATTGGAGATGTCATGGGAATATCTTGGTTTACTACGCTCACTGGATGTGCAATATCCATAATGTGTGGTATGGTAACCACACCACTACTGATTGCACTAGTAGTGACCATAAGAGGATTGCCAACGCTTTCCTCAAAAGATACTTCCCTGATTTTATCACTCCCACTGTCCTCAATAAACTTGGCGTTTCTCGTTTCGAAGAAGGATCTATTAGATGGATCATAAAATTTATACCACTTTGATCTCTCTGAGTAACCTACAAAATTGCAGCTAACAGTTCTTGAGTCCAGTTTCTTTTCATTAGGCTTGTAAGCCCTAGCCTCAGCTGGACAACCCCAGACGTGTAAATGCCTAATGCTAGGCTTTCTACCCGTCCACATCTCGAATGGGGTTTTAGTTACTATCTTACTAGGTACTCTATTGAGAAGGTAAACTGCAGTCTTGAGTGCCTCACGCCACAAAGACTCTGGTAGAGAAGTGAAAGCCATCATACTTCTCACCATGTCTTTTAGGGTTTGATTGCGATGCTCAGCTACACCATTCTGACTGGGTGTACCAGGCATGGTATACTGAGGCACAATCTCACACTCAGCAAGGTAATTTGCAAAAGGTCCTGGACGTTGTTCACCTGATCCATCATATCGACCGTAATATTCCCCTCCACGGTCGGATCGGACGGCTTTAATTTTCTTACCTAGTTGAAGTTCAACTTCGGCTTTGAAAATTTTGAACATGTCCAACGATTACGACTTCTCATGAATAAGGTACAAATAGCCAAATCTAGAATATTCGTCTATGAAGCTAATAAAATATGTGTGTCCATTCCAAGATGCCTTAGGGAATGGTCCACAAATGTCCGTATGTATTAGCTCCAAAACGTCACTACAACGACTAGCCCCTTTGTTCCTTTTGTCAGTTGTCTTACCCTTAACACACTCTATACAGACATCAAAGTCTGACATGTCAAGGCAATCAAGAATTCCATGTGACATTAACCTTTCTAGGCGTTGTTTGGATATATGCCCTAAACGCCTATGCCACAACATAGAAGAATTCTCGTTGGTCAATTTACGTTTCGTACCTATACTATGCATTATTACGTTGTCAATTGTAGGAGTAAAGGTGTTTAATTTATAAAGCTTATCAACCAAGGAACCATTACCAATCAAAATTGAATTAAAGAAAATACTAAACATTTCATTTCCAAATGAACAAGAATAACCTAATTTGTCCAAACAAGAAATTGAAATTAAGTTTCGTCTGAAAGACAGTACAATGAATGTATTCTCCAAATCCAAATAAACATCAGTTCCTAAATAAAGCCTAAAAACACCAATAGCCTCTACTGCAGCCTTTTTTCCATTCCCTGTATAGATGTATCTTTCACCATCAAGTGGAAGTCGGCTCCTGAGACAACCCTGCATAGTGACACTTATGTGAGTAGTAGCACCAGTATCTATCCACCAAGTGTCAATGGGTACAATAGCTAAATTGACTTCTGAACTAACAAAGTTGAGAAGTTTACCCTTCTTTACACGCCAGTTGGCGTACTTGAGACAGTCTTTCTTCATATGACCTTTCTTCTTGCAAAAGTAACAAGTGGATTCCTTATCCTGCTTCTTTTGCTCCTTATGGTCATTGCCTCCAGAATCTGCAGTTTGCTTTCCCTTACCTTTGTTATTGATCCTCTTTCGCTTCTTGGTCGCATTTTGAGAACCAGATGCTAAGTGAGCACTTTCAGATGTCTCAATCATCAGTCTCCCCTCCTCTTGCACGCATTGAGCAATAAGCTCATTCAATGTCCACTTTTTCTTTTGAGTATTATACGATATCTTAAAAGGAGTGAACCGTGCAGGCAGAGACATCAAGACGAAATGCACTAACATACTCTCAGACATATCGAGTTTTAGTGCTTTTAGACTTGTCGCTATATTGGACATCTCCATAATGTACTCCCTTATGTTTCCTTTACCACTATACCGCATGGTTACCAACTTCGTAAGAAGTGTGGTAGTCTCGACCTTTTCATTTGAGGTAAATCGGTCTACCAGTTGGTTAAGGAAACTCCTAGCATCTTCACTCTCTGTTATTGAGCCTTTTATTTGTGCCGGTATGGAAAGCTTCATGATGCTTAGACTCATGCAATTAGATTTCTCCCACAGCTGAAATTCAGCCCTCTACTCTATAGTGCTAGCACTAGTCAAAGGTGCGGGACGATCATTCCTTAATGCATAGTCCAAGTCCATGCAGCCTAAGACTACGATCACGTATTCTTTCCATTCAGCAAAATTCGAACCAGTTAATGTTGAGATGTTATTAATGTTGGCAGTCACAGATTGCACTGAAAAAAAAATTATTTAAGCTCACGATTTAACTAAAGCCAAGAACATATATATAATAAAATTATGCAAATAAATAAAATTTTAAATGCATATTAAATGGGCTCCTTATGAGATACCACATACCACATTGTATTTTAGTGTAGATTAAAATATAAATTGTTAGCGGTACTCTTTGATATAACTCAACCTTTAATTGGCCACACAATGTGCCTTCCTTTGGGCCGACCCATTGTGCGCATAATATGACACTTTATGTGAGTTATATATTGGTCCATAGCTTACAACAACTTTAATCTGCCACGCAATATGTCTTCCTTTGGGCCGACATATTTTGTGCATAATCAGAACAAAAAATAAATTTTGTTCAATAGTTATAAACTATCTTAAACATATATCTGGCATAAAAGTAATCTTCCTTTGGGCCGATTACTCTTAGCATATATATACGTCTATCAATACAAAATACACTAAATCTACCTAAGGTGCCTTCCTTTGGGCCGACACAATAGTTCAACTTAGTAGCACATTGTATAGATAGACTCAAGAAAATTCTAGATATTTAATCGAACAAATAATTTCTTAGTCAGCCTTAATATCTCCAAATTAAACTTATGAATTGATTAATACCATAGGATAATTAATTGATTTAACCCAATCAATTATCTTAATCGATTCAGAAATTTATTATATGCGCATTTAGGATCATCGATTAATGCCATCTGATTAATGTCAAATATACTTTCATGTCAAACACAATTGAATAATTGATATTAAATAATGATACAATTAATCCCAATCATGAGAAGTACTCAAATGGATTCACATACACATGCATGCAAATCTTAATCGATTCGATTAATCATATATATATAATCGATTTAAAATGAATCGAATCGATTAACGAAATTCTCTAACCGATTTGACGCATTTAATCAAAAATATATATATATATATATATATATATTAAATCGATTATTCTTTAAGGCTTTTATTCGATACAGCTGATCTGTCGCAAGTTTAACGCTATGAATCAATTGGAAAAAAAAAAGAACCCAAGCGATCCGGATATCTTCAATTAATTGATCAATTCCGATTATTATTTTAGACTTGATAATTAATCGATCGACCGACCAAATCAATCGATTGAACTATCACAATTTAGTCTAGAATTTTCTTTTACATGATTTTCGACGATCAATAATTGTATTATACTAGGAAAACTTAATCTAGCATACAAACAATAAATCGACGAAAAATTTAAATTTTATTGCCATAAAAATGAAGAAACAAAATTTGGCTCTGATACCAATAGATAGAACTTGAGTTTTCTCCTAACCGCATGAATTCTAGAAACAAAATAAGAATTCGAAAGAGAAAAAACACAAGACATAAAGATATGGATCTATTGTTTCTTCGAATTAAGGCATGACAAGAATAAAATATAAACTGAATGACAAGGAACCTGATTGAAGAGTCATCGTCCTTTGTCGTAGCGTCGTCGGCTTGATCCCTGTGGAAGAAGATGCAGCGGAAGAAAGAAGGAGAATCTTCCAAGAGACTTAGGTTTGACGGCGCCGTAAAATTTTTTGTCAATGGGGAACAAGAAACTAGGTCATAAAGATTACTTAAACCCTTGGGGACCTCTCCTTTATATAGCAATCCAATCTGTTATCAGCCCATAGATAATAACAGATTGGTCTTAAAGGGTTCTATACATTGAACCCGCATCCAATAATCCGAAACCCAATAAACATAAGTTAGATCACTTTAAGGGCTCAGATTGTATTTACTTATGCAACTTATAAATAAACCCACATAATAAAGATAATAATAATATCCAACACTTTGAACTTCAAACCAAACCCAATTCCCCAAGACCTTCTTCGGTTATGCTCCTTGCAAGTTCTCTCAAGATCTTGCAAAAAACTCTTGGCCCAATACCCGACATCGTGCGAGCTCACATATCTGTAGTGTTTCTCATGCGGTAACTGTTTCTTGGCCTCACCCATTTCTAAGGCAGAGTCCATGGCATCAGCCACTGCGTCAATGTTCCAAGGATTCACCCGAATTGCCCCGCTAAGCGAAGGCGAACAGCCAATGAATTCTGAAACGACAACTAAGCGAAGGCGAACAGCCAATGAATTCTGAAACGACAAGCATGCTCTTCTTCGGGACGGCACGGATCAAGACTAAAACCTTATCCAGGTTATCGTTCCCCTGCCAAGCTACAATGTACTCATAAGGAACGAGATTCATTCCATCCCTAACTGCTGTCACCAAACAGCACTCAGCAGCCACATAGTAAGCCATCCTCTCATGAAACTGGAGTGGCTTATCGATCAGTATTACAGGCTTGTAGCCAGGCAATCCAAAAGCTCCATTGATTCGGTTCGCCATTGCATTGCCCTCGGCCTGTACTTCTCGGACATCCTTCCCTCGTCCCCTCGCTGGATTCGCAATCTGAACTAGAACCACTTTCCCTGCCACTCTCGGTGTTGCACGAGGAGCTGCTCGAAAGCCAAAAGCTTGAAGCTGATTCCCTTAAATATGTCCATGTCGTCGACTTCCAGCAGCATTACTTGGCCTCTGCCATTGAACTGGTCGGTGAGCTCTGCGACCTTGGCCTCTGTCTCCGGACGGCTTAACACAGAGCCAAGCTGACCCATATGGATCCCGACAGGCAGTATCTGATGCTAATTGTGCGGCCGTAATACTCCAAACCGATGTACCCTCGCTTGGATTCGTAACTGAGGCCGAGCATTCGACTGCAACAGGATAAGAAATGGCGTGCGTAGTCAAACGTGTGGAATCCAATTAGGTCGGAATTCAGCAGAGCTCGTAGAAGCTCCTCCCTTACCGGCAACGTTCTGTAGATATCGGAGGGAGGGAAAGGGCTGTGCAAGTTAAATTCAAGCTTCACCTTGTGGAACCGCTTCCTTAGGAAAGTCGGAAGGACCATGAGATGGTAGTCGTGAACCCAGACGAAATCGTCGTCCGGATTGATCACCTCGAGGATCATGTCGGCGAAGATCTTGTTGACTGAGACGTAGGCCTGCCATAAGCTGCGGTCGAATCGGCCACCGAGGTCGGGCGACAGCGGGAGCATGTAGTGGAAGAGAGGCCATAGCTGCTTCTTGCAGAAGCCATGGTAGAACCGAGAGCGTAGATCCCCGGGAGGAAGACAGGCACGCAACGGAAGGTTTCTAGCAGTGTCTGGGAAACCTCGTCTTGCTCGGGAACTGGGATTTCCTCGCGAAGGCAGCCCACGTATACAAACTCCATATCGGCATGTTCGCCTATGCTATCGTTCAGCTGGAGGAGGAGGGAGTCTTGGTCCAAGGAGAAGCTCCAGCTGTGATTCTCCGGGCGACGTTCGGCGCGGATAGGAAGCTGGTTGGCGACGATGATGGTGCGGTCACGCGGCGAGAGCGACGACGATCGCTCGGAAGACGCATTGGAGGCGTCGTCGTCGGAATCATCAAGGTCTAGAACTATGCCGGGTGCCGTCACCACCCGGGGGATGCCCCGGCTGATCCGGCCAAGGGAAGGGGATTCGCCGGAGGCTAACTCCAGCAGATTAGAGTAAGATTTCGACGCCATTATGGCAAAAAAGCAAGAGTACTAGAAATCAAGAGGAAGGATTATAATGTCCATGATCGATTCCTTCGCAACCTTTAGTTGGAATTTCTTTGAAAATTAGAATTCAATTCTATTTTTGATAGTAATTTTTAAAAAGAAATTGTTAAGGAATTGAATTCCAATTCCTTTCAAACTCCTCAAAATAAATCATACCTAAACACATGGAACAGAAATCAAACTGGAAGACAGTTCCAAAACCAGAATAAGAAGGTAAAGGATCAAAAGTAAAGAAAGACAAAAGATTCGCGAGTGGATAACATTTGCGAATTTCAGCAACGAATCGAATCAGATAGACTGCGGAGGTAGAAAGGAACAGAGAAACTTTGTCTAGCATTTTTACTTTTTAGGAAACCAATTAAATAGAAGTAATCAAACTCCCATCATCCCACAGCTTCAAACCAAGCTGCCAAAATAAAATAAAAAAGAGTCAATCAAATGACCAGTTCATTAGAAAATGGCGGAGGGGAGTCGAGTGCCACCGGGATCGAAATCTTCAACAGCAGTAGCTTGGATTATATATATATTATTTATGTGTCTGTGCAATGGCCGCACAGCGTTCTCCCTGCGTGAAATTGACCCGCCACATCGAGCCGGAACAGACCGGCAGACCGGTACGGACGTACCAAATGCGCCGTTGATGCATTGGGATTACTATGGAACTATACGACCATAGTTCGCTGGTGGACGGGGGCGAATTCTCTGTCCCGCATTGGGATTAAAATCGAAAACATTTTTTCTCATAAAAAAAAAATAGAACTAAAATATTTTCTTGGGGTCCGACAGCCAATTGCCTCGTCCCGTGGAGACAGCTAACTTTGGGATGGTCCCACATCTTGGTCGATAAGATCGTCTTTTTTTTTAATTAGCACGTGTTTTAGTAGGTGATTAGCTAAGATACTAAATTAAATGGCAACGGTAATTTCGCTGATAAGAAAGTGTAGAAAAAACGTTTATATCTAAAATAATTAGACACAAACATTTTAATTCTTACATAAAAATATGATTCTTGGCAAGAAAAAACATATACATTTCTATTTCTATTTGATCATTGAATCAGCTATCCACCCACTCCAGAAGTCGTCGAAGTTGACAACTGGAGCAGCAAAAGCATTCAATAACTCTCAAGATTCAAATCTCAATTAGGACGTATTACAAAAAGTAAAGCCTTGGACTATTAAAAAAAAATTAACAAAATACAGTAATGTACCAGAGCGGCCAACTATACAGATTTTTTTGTCTAGAACAGCAAAACAGAATCCTGAGACTGCAGCAAATAACAATTGTAATAGATATGAATTGTACAATCGTAAATGCTGCTGCAATATGATTCCATCGATTGCTGACTTTGTTGTCTAGCAAATCCATGAACAATTGCCAGGAATAAGATTACAATTACTCGTTCGAGCTCCAGCCATTTGTTCGAGTGAGCCGGATCTGCCAGGAGAACAAAGAAAAGATAATTGCACTGTTGGAAAGGTATTTTCATGCACAACATAAGAACAGCTTTTCATTACCTGTGCGAAAGCATAGATTGCTCGAAGAATTCGAGCATAATCAGTGCCCAGCATTTGGATGGCAACGTCTGCTAGAAATGTGCCCCACATTCTGCAGAAGGAATCTAGTATTTCAATTATGTGATCAGGACAAATAAACACAGGAAGGGAGAAAATGTGCCTGTAAAAGTTAGTACTGAAATAAATACATGAAAATGATGAAAGTGGCTGCATCTTTGACATAGTTTTCAGCTAGGAAAAATATCGATGAGAACTAAAAATAAAGCAATCAGAAAATCAATCTGCAAGCAACTAGATTGAAAGAGATTTGGTTGCTCATGAACACTTTGCAAAGTGTTGGTGTTTGCCTAGTTCGCAATGATTACGGCACCGAGCACAATTCAGGTTCTGCCACTTACCTCTTATCTTACCACAAGCTTTCACTATTCTCTCAATTGCTCCACTCAGACTGTTTCATCCTACCATACTGCAGTGTTCCTTCAGGTTATCCTCGTCTCCCTGGAACGAAGAACAAAAATCTTCTTTTTGTCCACCTCACCACTGTTAGATCAAAAGTATCTACAATCGGAGTCTCTTCATATTTATGTTGCCAGCTATAGAATGGTAGAGACAGTTGATGACAATGAGTTTATAGCAGGTGGCTACTTTATTTTTCGTGTTTTCAGTGATGTATGAAGAACATGAATCATGATAAATTTGGGTCACAATTAACTACTACAAATGCATATACAGATGGAACTTAATTCTGATATGCTGTTTGGTTCAATGAGATCAAATCTTTAGCAGGCAAAAAACTGAGATAGAGGTGAGTTCACTAATATCTAGGAATCCAACCATATATATATATATATATATATATATATATATATATATATATATATATATATATATATATATATATATATATATATCTTAGTCATTCTTTTGTCTGGTTAATTTACTTATTACATTCTGGTTGTACAGAAGTTATAGCACTGGCTATAGCATCAAACTCCAGACAGTTATATACAAGTAGCAATTTCAAAATTACTTGATACATAATGGCAAGCAAGCTACAGAACAAATTACAAGCAAAATTCATTCTGAAACGTCTCACTATGTTGAAAAATTCCGTGTGTCTAAGGAGAGGACTACCTGCAAATTCCACTTCATTGAGTTGGTTACTTAGATCATTCTAAAAGCATTAAGCTTTAAGTTAGGTCATATCTTTAGCCACTCAGATAGTTATGAGCTGCATAGAGGACTTGGTTCATAGAACAGCCTCAGCTATCAGCTCCAACCTAATGTAAATTTAGGAAAACATTGGTTCATAGAAACCATGTTCATGGCACCAAAAAAAAAAGACCATCTAACAAGCTTAGTTCAATTCTTTAAGTTGTACCATCTAGCACTTGAGGCTGCAACAAGAAACACACTTTGTTTTTTGGATAATAACGCTATCAAGCTAACTCAGAAATTTGCTGCAATCTAGACACAATAAGCATTGTGTTAGTAAACTAAATGAAGAAGCGTACAATATCAATAAGACATACATCTCAACAACTACATAGGCAGGATAGATAGGAGTTTGACGATTCACTATATGTACGACACACCCTATTGAAGCAATTGCATTTATGATCTAAACCTACTGAGAGTAGTGAGTCAGCTAATCCTAAAATCCAATGCCTATTGAGCATGACAAATGAAGAAAGTTTTAATTAAAATTATTACATTGAGAATGAGTTCATGTATTTAGTGTTCCTAAAGTTCAATGGAATTTGACACCTAGCAAACGTGATAGTTGCAAATTTAGGATGTCTCTGCAAAGAAAACCATTGATCTTTGAGTTTGTATTGCAAAAAAATTTTTAAAAAAACTTACATTGGTCCTAGGAGCATCATTGCACTTCTAAGCCCAACATATCTAGTTGCAGCACGAGCCAAACCCTGCCAAATAGGGGTAGAGCAACTCATTTTTTTTAATGGCTTCTAATTAACTAAAGGATCCATATATTCTAGCTTTCAAGTAGCCAGACAAGAAACAGCTTGACCTGTCTTGCAATTAGCTCAGCTGTTTTTGCCTCCAGCTTGATAGCTGCCAATTGTCCGCCCTGACAATCTCATAGAAAAAATATGTTTTGGAGGATAGAAGAATTAACAATAATATAACTAAAAAGGTATATGTTAGTTATAATAAATGCTGAAACTCATCTCCAATTTATATTTTGGTAAAAATAAATAATAGTTCAAGACCCTGTTGTCATACATATTCCAGACTTCTAGATGCTAAAAGATACATGCACAAACTGTCAACCATTTTTTGACGATTATGCATTTGAGATTCTGTGCTTCATCAGGAATGGTCAACTGCATACTAACAAATGTGCTTTTGTTTTCCTTCATTACTCGATAACAACAGCTTAGATGTTATTGATACATGTCTATATTGTTTTACGATCTTCAACATTAGCTTGTCTAGCAGACTGGCATGGCCAAGCTCTTACTTTACTAAACATTTAATTTTCCGACAAATAAATATACATGGGCGAAAGTTCAAAATTCTTCTACAACACTTTCCTACCACCTATACCTTTGACAGTGACCTTGGGTGCAAACAATGTATTTTATTCAAGTGTCTTCCAGATCACCTTCTTCTTCAAATATATGTATTAGCTGTATAAGCATATATCTTAATTTATATTTTAAGTAAAATACAATTAGGATATATATTTATACAGTTAATACTCCCTCTTAAGTCGGAGCAGAGATATTAATCATACCCAACTTGTTACAAAAAAAATCAATCCGGATCCCATTTAAAGCTTTTGTGAAGATGCCCCTTAGTTGTTCTCCAGTTTTTACACATCCTGTAGTGATCAAGCCTAGTTAAATTTTTTCACGAACAAAATGGCAATCATTCAATGTGCTTAGTTCCTTATGAAATACGAGATTTGATGCAATATGAATAGCAACTTGATTATCATACCACAATTTTGCTGGTTCCGAAATTTTAAGTCCTACTTCGGTTAATAGTTGATATATTCATATTATTTCACACACAAACTGTGTCATAGCCCTATATTCTGACTTTGCACTGGACCGTGATACAATGTTTTGTTTATTACTCTTCCATGAGACTAAATTTCCTCCAACGAAAATACAATAACCTGAAGTAAACTTTCTATCCATTTTAGAACCTGCCCAATCTGCATTTGAAAAACATTCAATATGAGTGTGCCCATGATTCTTATATATGATACCTCGTCCGGTTATTCCATTCAAGTAACATAAAATTTGTTCTAGTGTTGTCCAATGATGAACTGTTGGAAATAGCATAAACTGACTAATGACACCAACCGAATATGCAATATTTGGACGAGTCAGAGACAGTAAGATAATTCAACTTTCCAACCAACCTTCTATATATCTCTCGATGTTCAAATAATTCTCCATCTACTATGGGGTCCACGTTTTGAGTTATTGGAGTACTACAAGGCTTTACCTCTAATTTTTCTATCTTAGTTAATAAGTCAAGAACATATTTCCTCTGAAATAGAAATATACCTATTTTACTCATAATTTCAACACCTAAGAAATATTTTAGCACTCCTAAGTCTTTTGTATTAACTTGAGTAAGAATAAAAGATTTGAGAGATGAAATTCTCATAATATCACTTCCAGTAATAACAATGTCATCCACATACACAACTAACAAAATAATACCAACTCGTGACTGCTTGTAGAACACAGAAGGATTAACCTTGTTTTTCGTCATACCAAATTTTTCAACAACCTGACTAAATTTTCCAAACCAAGCACGAGGACTCTGTTTCAAACCATTTAAAGATTTCCGAAGACGACAAACTCACCCCATCTCCTCCTGAGCAACAAAATCAGGAGATTGCTCCATATACACCTCCTCTTGAAAATTACCATAAAGAAAAACATTCTTGATATCAAGTTGATGTAGAGACCAACGATGAGTAGCAGCCAATGAAATAAACAATCGAATAGATGTCAATTTTGTAACAGGAGAAAATGTATCAGAATAATCCACGCCATAGGTTTGAGCATAACTCTTAGCAACAAGACGAGCTTTTAGTCTTACAACTGACCCTCTGGATTGACTGTAACTGTTGTTAAAGAATTCTTTTCGTCCAATATTACAAGATATAAGCCCTATTTATATACAAAATTAAGCCCTATTTTAAAAAATAATTAGAACTCTATTCTAAGAAATAAATCGGGATTCTATTCTAAGGATTAATTTGTATTTTAGGTAAAATATAAATTAGGATACATCAAATTATCCCTAGTAATATTTACAATATTCTAACACTCCCCCTCAAGTTGGAGAATATAAATCATATGCACCCAGCTTGTTACATATATAGTCAATTCGGGAGCCTCTAAGTGACTTAATGAATATATCTGCTAGTTGATCATGTGAGTTAACATAACTAGTAGATATTTCTCCAGATACAACTTTCTCTCTGACAAAGTGACAGACGACTTCAATATGCTTTGTCCTCTCATGAAAAACTAGATTTGAAGCGATATGCATAGCGGTCTGGTTGTCACATATAAGTGACATTTGTGTAATCTCTCTAAATCTTAGTTCCTGAAGCAACTGTTTGAGTCATATAAGCTCTTGACTGGCTATGGTCATAGCTTGATACTCTGTCTCTGCACTGAATCTTACTACAACATTCTGCTTTTTGCTTTTCCAAGAAACAAAACTATCTCCGACAAATATACAAAACTCGGATGTAGATCTCCTATCAGTGGGAGAACTTGCCTAATCTGCATCAGAACACTCTACGACTCGAGTATGTCCTTTGTCTCCATACAAAAGACCCTTTCCTGAAACACCTCTGATATATTGAATAATGCGGATCACAACATCCCAATATTCTTTACATGGAGAGTTGAGAAACTGACTTATTACACTTACTGCAATTGCGATGTCTAGACGAGTAACAATGAGATAGCTTAATTTCTCTGCTAATCGTCTATATCGTTCAGGATCTGAAAGAAGCTCCTCCTGATTTGGTAGGAGCTTGACATTAGGACCTATGGAGTTGTCAATTGTCTTTGAGTTTAATATTCCTATTTCTTCAAAAATATCGATTGCATACTTCTTTTGAGATATGATGATCTCATCTTTGAACTGTGCTACTTCTATCCCTAAGAAATATTTGAGTTTGTCGAGATTCTTTATCTGAAAATGTTTGAAAAGATGCTATTTCACCTGTGAAATCCCGAGATGAACACTACCTGTAATGACAATATCATCAACATAAACCACTAAGTAGATGCAACCAATAGACAATGTTCTAAAATTCGCTAGGCGCTAGTCGGGCGCTAGACTAGCGCCTAACGCCTAGGCCGCCTAGGCGGAGATTAATCGGCGCTAGGCGGATTAATCGGTATCAACATAAATTACATAATTAACATTACAACATAATAAATCACATATTATAACTCCAAGTCCAACACAATAACATCAAATTTAAAATGAGTTTAAACTTTAAAATTACATAACTAATAAAATATCATAGTCATAAAGCACAAACTCAAATTTAAAATGAGTTCAAACTTCAACATTACACTAATAAAATTTATTCTACTTCTTCTTCTCCATAATTTTCAACAACTTGGTCTTCATCGGACACAAACTCAATATCATCATTGTGTTCCTCTTCTTCTTCGGATTCAAAATCCTCCTCATGAAGTTCTCTTACTCTAGACACCGTTGGAAACGTCCCACGACGCCGGAAGCGTAAAAAAAAAATCTAAACAGTAAACGCATACCTGCTGCGTGTGATACCGGAGGAGGCAGCAGCGAGCGATACTAGAGAAGGTAACGGCGAGCGATTCCGAAGGAGGCGACGGTGATTCCGGAGGTGTCGAGAGGTGGCAGATGAATCAACAACAGCAGATTTAGGGCTTTAAAAAAACAAAAAAGGAAAGAAATCGCGATCCCGCAAAACACGCGACGCACCGCCTGCGCCGCGCCGCACAGGCCGCCTAGGCGGCCCCTCCGCCTAGCCTAGTCACGAACTTGGTGTTCACGGCGGCCGGTTGGTGTCGAGCGGCTAGGCGGCGCCCGCCTAGCCCGCATTTTCGAACACTGCCAATAGATGAGTGGTGATAAAAGACAGAATGGTCGACCTCACTCCGAGTCATACCAAACTATTTAATTACAGTACTAAATCTACCCAACCATGCTCTGGGTGACTGCTTGAGGCCATTAAAAGATTTCCGCAGGTGACATACAAGACCAGAAGACTCCTCCTAAACAACAAAACACGGAGGTTGCTCCATGTAGACTTCCTCGAGTAGGTCATCATGTAAGAAAGCATTTTTTATATACAACTGATAAAGATGTCAATATCGAATCGCAACAATGGACAGGAATAGGCGCACAGAGAACATCTTGGCAACAAGAGAAAAAGTGTCCCCATAATCCAATCCAAAGATATGAGTATAACACTTAGCAACGAGGTGGGATTTAAGCCGATCAACTTTTCCGTTTGGACCAACTTTAACCGTATATACCCATCGACAACCAACAACTGATTTCCCTGGTGGTAGAGAAACGAGGCCCTAAATCCCACTGCTTTGTAAGACACATTTCGTCGAGCATAGCCTATTTTCATTCTGAATGGGCAAAGGCATCACCTGCAGTCTTTGGAAAAGAAATAGACGACAAAAAGGAAAGACAAGAATAATAGGAAGGAGAAAGACGACGATAACTCAAAGAAACATAATGAGGAGAAAGATTACAAGTGAAACGCAAACCTTTATGAAGTGCAATAGGAATATCAAACTCAGGAGATGGGACTGAAGGAAGAAGCAAATGACTTGGCTCCAAAGATGTATCCACAGCAGTGTCAACGCTGGGCGGCGACAAAGCAGGATGAGGATGATGCTGATAAACCCGCGATGGAGGAGGAGATGGGGTTGGAGGTGATAGAGAGTCCTCCGAAAGGTAAAAGATAGTCACTAGCGTATGCGTAGAAGGAGAAAACTCAGACGGAGATGCGTTAGGCTCAAAAAATAAAACCGAATCAAAGAACGTGACATCAACATATATGAAATACTGACGGAGAGTAGGGGAATAATACTTGTACCCTTTCTGAGATCGTCGATACCCAAGGAAGACACACTTATGAGACCGGAGAGAGAATTTGTCAATGTCAGGATCAAGAGCATGAGCAAAACATATAGAACCAAAGACCCTAAGTGGTAAAGGATGAATAGACTAGTGAGGATAAAGTACATGATGAGGTATTTTACCTTGTAGAGTGGAGGAAGATATGTGATTGATGAGATAACACACAATAAGTACAACGTCACCCCAAAACCGATGAGGAACATAAGAGTGGAAAAGAAAAGTCCGAGTAGTCTCGAGAAGATGACGATTCTTACGTTCTGCAACTCCATACTGTTGGGGGGGTATGAGGACAAGACTTCCTATGCGACACACCATGAGACGCCAAGAAGACCCGAAACGGAGTAAATAAATACTCACACGCATTATCACTTTGCAAGATTCGAAGTGAAATACCACATTGAGTTTTGAATTCATGAAAAAAAGATTGAAAAATAAAAAACAATTCTAAACGATCCTTCATTAGATATAACCAGGTACAACGGAAAAAATCGTCTATAAAAGTAACAAAATATCGAGACCCCAATTAGAAGAAATACGACTCGAACCCCAAACATCAGAATGAACCAAAGCGAAAGAGGACGTAGCCCAACTCATAGTGCGAGGAGAAAAAGAACTACGAACATGCTTTCCTAATTGACATGACTCACAAGCCATATACTATAAGTGAGAAAGGCTAGGATGTAATTGTTTTAACTTATCAAGACTTAGATGTCCTAACTGAGCATAAATAAGCAGAGATGTCGCAGCCGAACCAACAAGAGAGAGCCGGTGAAGCTGATATAGGCCATGAGACTCACATCCGAAGCCAATCATCCACCCCGTACTCCGATCCTGTAAGGAAACAAAAATTTTAGTAAAAGAGATAACATAATCAGGAGACCGAGTAAGTTGACTTATTGATAACAAATTAAAGGGAGCTCCGGGAACATAAAGAACATTATGAATAGGGAGAAACGGAGAAGTATGAACAATACCAACACTCTGGGACTAAGTTTGAGAACCATTTGCCATGGTGACAAAGGGTAAATAACCAAAAGTAATGAGAGAAGAAAAAAGAGATTTATTACCAGTGATATAATCGGTGGCCCCAGAATCAAGAACCTAGGGATCCGAAGATTGAGATATGCCAGCAAAGGAATTACCAGCGTGTGCAACGGTAGCAGTGGAATCAGAAGCTTGTCGATTCTCTTACAATTTCATAAAGTCGTCACAGGAAGGTGATGGGGTTGGACCCGGTGGTAACTATGAAGTGGAAGCTGAAGAAGCGACAAAACTCTGGACGATCTGAGCAACATAAGGGGGTCAACCATGTAGACTCCAACATTTATCAATCGTGTGTTCTGGTCGGTGGCAGTGATCACACCAAGGACGTCCTTTGTCACCCTTACGGGATAGAGGTCTGGTGTTGCTTCGAGAGACCAAACCTGATGAGTCAACAGGAACGGAAGGAAGTAACGTCAAAACTTTGGCAGGGACACGAAAGAGAGTCGCCCAGGTACTGTCCATGATAGCTTTTGTGAGGCTGCCCAGAACCTAATCACGAACATGAGAATAATCTGTGGGCAGACCATATAAAGTCAGAGATATAAAAATTTCTTCTGATTTTCAAGCTCTGCATCAGGAGTGGTCGCAGGTTGAAGCAGTTCATTAAAGTTACAAAGAAAGCTAGAGATCGAACCCAAATAAGTTGATAAAGAATCCTTAATCTAATAGGCACTGAGGATGTCCATGAGATCTTCACAAACTTGATAGAGTCGCCGAGAGGTGTTTGTAAAGAGTTGTTGAGCCTGTGTCCAAACAGTTTTGCAGGTTTTGTGAGTGCGGAAGACATCCCTAAGAGATGGATGGATTGTGGCTCGGATAATATAACACAACTGAGCGTCAACCTTTTTTCACAGAGGACGATCAACGACTTGAGTATCCTCTTCAGTTTGGATGAGATGTCTCATAACCTGGTCCAACAAGCCAAAGCTCAATGTGAGAAGCCCAAGAGAAGTAGTTCTTACCATCCAACTGCTCAGAAGAGAGCGATGCAGTAATGTGGTTGGTAAAAATTGAGATATCCAGCTTTGGAGTGCCAGAGGTAGTCATTGATCAGTTTTGAGTTATTGAGAGGTTGTCGGTGTCAAGAATAAGCGCCGGAATACACACGTGGCGGAGGAGCCTTCGACGTTCGACGGAGGAAAGCACACTGCAGAGAGCAACACACGGCGTGCGACGACATGCAGGAAGAAACCTTCAGTGCACCTGAAGATGGAGGTCGCGAGCCGAAGAAGAAAAGGAAGGGTTGCCTTGCGGAGCAGGTCGTAGGGAGCGACGCGATCGGGTGCAGAGAGAACGCGATCACGTGTGGAGAGCGACGTGTTGTCGGAGCTCGCGACGCGTGCAGGAGAAGAACAACAACTTCGGCTTCTTTGGAGAACAGCAGCTTTGGCTTCTCTGGATAATAGAAGCATTGCGTGCAAGAGAAGAACAGCAGTGTCGTGAGGAAAAACAGCAACGTCGCGTGGTGAAAAGGGAAAAGAGAAGTCGCGAGAGGGGGAAAAAACGGATCAACCAAGATTTAGGACAAAAGAGAATTTTAGGGTAAAAGAAAAACTTAAACCTTGAGCTCCGATACCATGTTAAAAAATTCCTTTCATCCAATATTACAAGATACAAACCCTATTTATATACAAAGTTAGGACTTATTCTAAGAAATAATTAGAATTCTATTCTAGAAAATAAATCAGGATTTTATTCAAGTACGAATTTGTATTTTAGGTAAAATACAAATTAGGATACATCAAATTATCCCTAGCTATATTTATAATATTCTAACAACTGTGAATACCCATTTGCATCTAATAGCTCGTTTTCCTGAAGGTAAATTAACCAAGTCCCAAGTATTATTATCATCCAAGGCTTTCATTTCCTCTATCATTACATCTCTCCAACCAGGATGAGATAAGGCCTCACAAACATTTTTAGGAATAGAAATAGAGTCAAGTGAAGCAATGAAAAAGCAAGATGAAGACATTAAGCAATTATATGAAACAAAAGAAGAAATAAGATAAGTACACTAGGGTTTACCCTTCATAATGCAATAGGAAGATCATCACTCGAAGTTGGATTTGATGACGAAGTAGTAGGTGTAGAACATGAATCAAGAGGTTGACGTCTGGAGTATAATTGAATAATAGGAGGCTTAACCAAAGCCAGTTTTGAGACAGGTGTAGAGGATGTGATATAATATACTAATAAATCATCATCTTCCCTTTAAGAAGTCGAGATTAATGAGGATGGGAAATACTGGGACAATAACACTTATAACCTTTCTAAAGACGGGAATAACCAAGGAAGATACACTTTAAAGACTTGGAATCTAATTTAGTAACATGTGAACGAACATCCCGAACAAAACAAGTGCTACCAAATATCGTAGGATTGACGGGATACAATGACTTATTGGGAAATAGAATTTTGTAAGGAATCTCACCATTAAGGATAGATGAAAGCATGCAGTTAATGAGAAAACATGTCGTAGAAACCGCATCTGCCCAAAAAGACTTGGGAGCATTTATTTGAAATAAAAGGGCCCGTGAAGTCTTAAGAAGATGTCTGTTCTTACGCTTAGCTATATCATTTTGGGATGGAGTATCAACATAAGAGGTTTCATGAAGCATACTATTCTGATTCATAAAAGATTGAAATAGATTAGACGTATATTTTTTAACATTATCACTTCGTAAAGTACGGATGGAAGTATTGAATTGAGTCTTAATCTCGGTACAAAATGCATAAAATAGAGAAAATAACTCAGAACGATTTTTCATTAAATATAACCAGGTTACACGAGAATAGTCATCTACAAAAGTAACAAAATACCTAAAACTAGGTTTAGACAAAATAGGACAAGGGCCCCAAATATCATAATGAACCAACTTAAAAGGTATAATAGCACGTTTATTTATTCTTGGACTAGAACTAAGACAGTGATGCTTTGCATGACTCACAATCTAATGAAAACACTCTACTATATTTTGGGCAATGCTTCTTGAGCAAAGGAAGAGATGAATGACCTAACCTACAATAAGTCTCGAAAGGAGATGTTACACTCGAGCAAGCGAAGGATCTTGGGACAGGTGGATCAAGAATGTAGAAGCCTCCAACTCATGTCCTTTACCAATAATCTTCTTCGTCAAAAGATCCCAAAATAAATAATGATCGGGAAAAAATGAGATACAACAGTTAAGATTACGAGTTAATTGACTAAGAGCAAATTAAAAGATAATTTGGGTAAATGTAAGGCAGAGGATAAAGAAAGCAAAGGAGTAGGATTGATAGAACCAGACCCATTAACACAAGATGAAGATCCATCAACTAAAGTAACAATAGGAGTGTTAGATTTTTGTGAAAAAAAAAAAGTAGAAAAGAGACTAGAATTACCTGTCATATGATTTGTGACACTAGAATCAATGACCCACTTAGAGGATGAGGAAACAAGACATGTGTTGTGGTTACCTGAATCAGCAATAGCAGTGTCAGAGGAAGATGAAGACTTAAGTAATTCTTGATATTGAGAAAACTTGGCAAATTCATATGCAAAGATAAGAACTGATTTATCAGGGGTATCATTAGTAGATGCAATATGAGCCAAGTGTTTTTGTTGATTGTAAACTAAAGTTTTCTGTACTCAAACTTTCTATGACCCGACTTCCGACATAGTTGCATATAATACCACTAGAATTTGACGTCTGAGTTTCAAAGTCTTGCAAGCCTCCTCCTTTGTTTCCACTGTGAATAGTTGATTTTTTGGCACATAATTAATATTGTGAGTCACCAAAGCACCACTAAGTTGAACGAGGATAGTACTTTCTGTACGAAGAATGCGACTAAATACATCTTGTAAGGAGACCTCAAAATTAGAGAGAATTTGTGATTTAGCGGATTCAAAGTCAGGAGATAAGCCGGCAAGGAAACTCCATCTGCTCTCGTTGGCGTTGTTGAACCTTCATATCAAGGTCATAGGGTAGCAAGTAAGCTCCTCATATGTCTTCTTGAATGTCAAAAAATAATTAATCAGTAGCTGATCTTGCTTTTCCACAAGGTAAAAAGCTTTGCAAACCTCATATATATACAGGAGATAATTCCTTTTCTAGAATACCGAAATTCTAGATAATTCATCAATTCTTTAACAAATTCACAATGATTGATCAAACTAATTACCTCACTATCAATACAATTCTGAATCTGAAGAAACAAGTGAGCATCCTCTCTTACCCATATGTGCTTCGAATCATCTTGAGGAAGGTCATCAGTTAAATGTCCATCTTTGTCAATACTTCATAGGTAAAAACAAACAGTTTTACTCCAATCCAAATAGTTTGAACCATTTAACTTGTAATCCATGATTTTAGACACAGACACAACATCAGTTATAATAGAAAGTTTATTTTCAACAATAAGATTCTATCTTACGGGAACGCAATAATAGGAAGATGGATCCTTGGTGCACAAATCTGTAGCTTGCGCCGGAAAGACAAAACGCAGCAACAAGAAGAAAACACAGCAACAAGACAAGTATAAATGCTTCAACGTTGTTGGAGCAATTTCCAGCTACAACGTTGCACATTATAGCAATTTCCACAAAACTTTCATCACAATTTCCAGCAAAACACAACTTTGCTCTCTGTTGGCAATCTCGGCGAGCTCGAGCGACGGCTGCCAAGAAGCAAAGAATAGAGAGGAGAATAATTAGAGGTTGCAGGTGGCACGTGGGAGACTTGCTGTGAGAGAGAATCGCAACTTGCCAAAGAAACGAAGGATGACAGCTACTGTATACCACGACTACTCAACGTAGCTTGGTGATCGCCGTGAACATCAATGTGGCTTTCTTCGACATGAATTGCTCCTCCAACATGCAAATTTTCTGATTGGGTAGCTCCACCAGGCTTCAACACGTTGAAGAGATAAAGGCCTCCAACATGCAAATTTTCTGATTGGGTGACTCCTCCAAGCTTCAACACGTTGAAGAGATAAAGGAAGAAAGGAACGAGACGAGAATAATTAAGGCTCTGATGTCATGTTAACAACAAAAGAAGTCTTCATACAATGTTAAAAGATGTAAGGCATATTTATATACAAAGTTAGGGGCCTATTCTAGGAAATAAATCAGGATTCTATTCTAGGGAGTAATTTGTATTTTAGGTAAAATACAAATTAGGATATATGTTTATATAGCTAATTGTATGAAACCATTTCTTCTTTCCCAGGTCATCAGCAAGGTTATTTCTATGCACTCTCCTTTTTATGTCATTTTATAAACCAAAAGTTCTTTTATCCATTCATGTAGAGCACAAAGGTACTGGTGTCATTGTGAGAATTTCCCTTCCTTGCATTCATGCATAAAAAGAATTCTCCCCAGACATGAATAAAACTTTGAGTTTGAGTAGTTCAGGATTCAGCTGCACTTGGACAAGAGAAAATGAAGGCAATCTGCACAGCTGAGGCACATACCCAAACTAAACTATCTAATGGCGTGATCTACATTTGCACTCACTTGAAAAAAATGGAATCCACGACTGGTGTACCACACAGACCAATATGTACGACCTTCCATGCAGTAATCCAATAGAAGAAATGCAAGCATAATGAAAATTTATCAATCATCAAATATTCAGTATGAAGTATAAAGAATGTAAAGACAACTACAAGCTCCTAGAAAGTGTGCACCTTCTTAATTATTTCATGCTTTATCTCGTAGTTAGCAGCTTCCAATAGCAGCTTACCAGAAAATTTCCTAGACAACTATGCCAAAATCGAAAAAAAGAGACTCACAAATTGAGAGAGAAATGGAAACTATCATAAAGAATGAAAGCATACCAACTGAAATATCCTTGCCATGGTTAACATTCCACATCCCTAACAGAATATGAGAGATCCAACCACAGATTATGAGAGATCCAACCATGTCAGGACATAACAACATAAATCATGTAATAAAAAAGAAAGTTTTTTTTTGACAAAAATCAACCTTCACAAAAACATTTTGAAGCTCTTTTGCTCCACCTTTTAATGCTCCAAAAGCAAGAACCTTCCATTTACTTATTCCAACTTCAAGACTTCCATTATTACTTGGGAGTTTTCTGTCAAATGATGGAAATGAAACAGGATCGATCTCTTCACTGAAATTGGCAAGAATACCAACAAAAGGTCCATGTTACAACTAGCTCTTCCGTATAACCATTAACCAATATGCCGAACACTAAAAACGGCACTGTACAATAGACACTTTCACATCACAATTCACAAGGAATGTAAAATACGCATAATTAATAAAGAATAATATATATATATATATATATATATATATATATATATATATATATATATATATATATATATATATATATTGGTCATAAACAGGAATTAAAATTGAAATCAATCACATGAAAATTTAGAATAATTTTCTGAGATTTTTGGAAAGAGTTGCGGGATTAATTGGGCACATAATAGATTTGTTAGGAATTAATTGAAGAAAAATTATTTCCTAATCTATATAGATATTCATTTAATACTCCCGTGCCCTAAGTTTCCCTCGCTGAATCTCCTCTCTTCTCGCCGCTCGGGCGCAGCCACAGACCCAAGCACCGATTCCCTCTCCTTTCTTCCACTCGCGTGACCCAGCGGCCAGAGCAGCGCCGCCCTTCCTCTTCGTCTTCTTCTTCCTCCCCTTGCGAAGTCCGCAGGTCGCGCCGCCTCCCTCTTCCCTTCGCGAGCCCCTAACCCACGGTCGACGTCGACTTCTTCCTCCGCTCACGTGACCTAGTCGCAGACACCGCGACGCCGACCTCCTTCCTCAGCTCTTCTCCGCGAACCCTAGCTAGTCGTCGGCACCTCTTCACCAGCGATTCTCGACCGCCGTCGCAAGACTCTGCCTTGCGATCTGTTGGTTCCTGTCGACCCAGGAGTTCCCGGGGCCTCATCGCCGACCAGTGGCGTAGCCCAGATCGCGAAGCACAGGTGAGGATTATTGTCTAGGTTTAACCATGGATGGTTGTTGGATTTGGATCAGATAGGTTGGATCCATCGGATTAGGTTTTGGTTGGAAGTTTGATTGACGATTTACAATGTGACTTGCTGTAGATTTGTCGGTGCTGCTAGCTGGATTAATCCGGAGATTTATACCCTGAATTCGTGCCACTTCCCTTGGTAAGCATTTGTGTTCCTTGTGTTGTGATCAAGTGCGTGGGCTAACGTTGTTTTTAGGAATGGAGTTCTGTGAACATGGGTTTTCTGCTCAGTTGATGTTCTATTCAGGGGTTGCTTCGGTTTGATCTAGCAAGGTTTTGCTTTAGGAATGGGATCTGTGGGATGGTTGTTGGTTGTAGAGGTTGGTTCATCTGATACTGATGTGAGGCCGTAAGTTCACATTTTTATGTCTGGGTTTTGGGAAATTTGATCTTGGATCATGATTCTGCCTTTTAGCCGAGGGCTAAGAATTTATAAGAGTACGACTTGTTGTTTGGGTTACATGGGATTAATATGCATGTTGTGTCCTCAGGGTTAATTGGAGATTAAATCTAATAACCTAGTCTTAAATTACATGGGATAATTAGGAACCTTCTATTTAAGTAAAGGTACTTAAATAGAAAGGGACGGATTAGGTTAACCTTAGTACGGATTAGGGATTAATTAGCTAGTTACTATTTTTGTAATAGCTAATTAAATCTGTCCTTGATACAGGGACTTGATTTGGATTTTTATTGCTGATATTGGCTGGTGGTTCTCTTCGCATTTGGATTCTTCTCTTTTGGAGGCGGGTACCCTTTGACTTATCTTTTAGATATTGTCACATTGCTATGCGTGGTTTATTATATATAACAGTAAGATTGTATGCTATATCTGCCTTAGTATACCTGTATTTGATACATGTTGTTTATCCTTGAGGTTATCTCCCATTTAGATTCATACAGTCTCATTTGTTGTCTTGTGAATATATGTGCATAGATGTAGAAATATGTTCCCTCTTGCATGTTGACCATGATAGATCACTGGTTACTTTTCCATTATACCTAGTAGGTTACGTGTATTCCATAATATAGGATTCATACCTATACCTAGCACACGGAGGTGTTAGTTGAGGACTTGGTGGGCGTATATGTGTTTAGGTCATGCACCATCCTTGCATTATTGCATGCTGACGATCATCGGCTCTTATGTAGTCTGAGCCCATCGTCAGTTACATGAGGATATGCACACACATCCACTCATGGGTAGTGGCTACCATAGGGTGTGTGCATTTGCCCTGTATTGCTCCGCACGGTCACTATTTGGAGGGTGGTTCCGGTGCGTGGTAGCAACCAGGGATCCCTTCTCGTCATGAGACACGAGAAGATGAGAGCTAGACTCCCCCATTGCTTTGGGTAGGAGAGAGACCTCCGCCAGCATCCTGTCCACTCGGTCACTCATGAGCAGTGATAGCAGGGTGCGTACAGTTGTCATAGCTCTACCCTTTCTGACGTTCATTTATGACAGGTGGACGATGATCTGATTGGTATCAGGGGTGACGCATATCATTGCACCATGTGCATATTTTGCATCGTGCATTGTTTGCTGCATTTGATTTCCGCACTTGATTGTCATGCATATACTGGATACCTGTTTATCTTGGATTATATGTTATACTTGCTCCATAGGGATTTGTTTCACCCTCTGTAGGATAGATGGATTCGGGTACGTACCTTTATTCAGTATCTGTAGTGTATACCCTTGTCTATGTTCATATGAGACTGTATTAGCATGGACTTTTATTGTTATTATAATGTACTATGCATATCTGCTGGGTATCCGCTGAGCTTATGGACTCACACCGTTGTCATACTTTTTGATTTCAGGTTGATATCTGCCAGGAGGGTCCGAGCCGTCAGTCCCGTGCTTTTGATTTCACCCGATCTGGTTTTAATATGTTACTTTATGTCTGTGGACCATGTTATGCTTTATTTCGTTATTTTGGATTACAGTGGACTTGTAGTTTGTGACTTGTTTTATGGGATTGTACTTTTGAGTCCATTGTTGGACTATGTGTGTGGTTTTTGCTGCGTTCCTGCCCCCTAGCAGCTCAGGTAAGTTCGGGTTTTGGTTCAATTTGCATATTGTCATATAGATTGTTATTCTGTTTGGATTTGAGGCCTGAGGCCCATATAAACTGCGTGGGATTGTTATATCTGTGTTATGTATGTGTAAATTGTCCGCCGGATAGGGGAGGTGCTGTCCGATTTTCTATTGGATCAGCGGCTCCTAGGTCTCGGGGCGTGACAAGGAATTTAATTCGAGATAGGATATGATCGACTTAAAACTAATTGTAACATATCCTGACATGAGTCAAGTCTTAACATTTAATATAAGAATAGGAGAGAATTAAAATACGTTGAATGATAAAGTTTAAGTTGACAACACAAATCTCTGTTAATCACAAAAGCAACAAGCATTTAAAATGGGAATAGGCAAGATAACGATGAAAACTTTTGGTCAAACAGCTTTATAAAATAGTTCAATTGGTCTTACTTTAATCCACTATAGGCATAATTGACATGATGGCCAACTGCTTGAATCAATAACCATAGAATCACCTAACACAGATTTTATACCTCAAGCACTCCAATCTAGGGTCAAAGCTTGGAGACATCTATCTGTAACACCTCAAGAAGCCCATGACACTTTTGAGCCAAATAAGGCTCTTAGCATACTAATCAAGATATATGACGTAAATGGTTTCATAGGAGCAGTTCATTTTACAAAAATAAGCATACAAAGTTAATTTGTTATGAGAACTCCATGAAGAAATTATAAGAAGTACCTTGAGTATTCGCTTAGTAAATGGAGAAAAATTTCTACTTCAAGGTCTTCTGTTGACAATTTACTTGAGCAACGAACTCCAAGTTTTCTTTTCACATTAAGCAAGATATTCTTGTAGGAGGGTCTCCAACCTCTTGCAAGATAGCAACACACACAATAATGAATGAACAAAATTTCTATGTTGCAGACAGTAACAAATCCAGGCTTCTACTAATTAGATTATATCAGATTCTTCATAGAAAATATACCCATACCAAAAACTGTTTCAAATTTCAACATGCAAAATAACAGGAGTATGACATAGATTCTTACACATTTCTAACCTTAAAGTTGAGCGTGCATCTGCTGCAAGGTACAAGAACCGCGACTCTAGGTGCTCTATAAAATCTTCACGTTCTTCAATATATTCATCATCCATTGTAAAACTAAATTCTTGTTTTCTTGTTATAGATTTTAATAGGGGACTAAAGAAGCTGAAACAAATAAATCATGTTTCTCAGTCAACGAATAATACTTAATCAGAGACGATTAAACAAACTGTAACTAAAACATCTGAAGCGAAGATCAGTACAGTACACATTGTAACCTTCATAGAATGCTAAGCTGAAATATCTACTAGTTATGTCAACTCACATGATCAACTAACAGATATATTCACTAAGTCACTTAGAGGGCCCCGAATTGACTACATATGTAACAAGCTGGGTTCAGATGATTTATATTCTCCAGCTTGAGGGAGAGTTAGAATATTGTAAATATAGCTAGGGATAATTTGATGTATCCTAATTTGTATTTTACCTAAAATATAAATTAGTCATTAGAATAGAATCCTAATTTATTTCCTAGAATAGAGTTCTAATTATTTCTTAGAATAGGTTCTAACTTTGTATATAAATAGGGTTTATATCGTATAATATTGGATGAAAAGAATTCTTTAACAAAAACAATTGTTACCTAAGTTATTTTAAAATAAAAGTCCATCGTTTAGATGTGAATCTTGTGAATTAGCCAAACATCATTACTCAGTGTTTCCATTACAATCATATAAAAAATCATCACCATTTACTTTGATACGTAGTGATGTTTGGGGTCCCTCTAGGATAGTAACATTGGTTGAAAAGCAATGGTCTATCATAGATTAAAATTTTCAACACAGAGTAAAATTTTTCGGAGTGATAATGGGAAAGAATATTTCAATCAATTACTACGGAATTTTTTTGCTGAGAAGGGAATTGTTCATCACAATTCTTGTAGTCACACTCCTTAACAAAATGGAGTGGCTGAAAGAAAAAATAAGCATCTCCTCGAAGTTGCAAGAGCTCTGAGTTTTCATACTAAAGTTCCAAAGTATCTTTGGGGTAATGCAACTCTAATAACTACTTATTTAATAAATAGATTACCAATAAGGATACTGAATTTTCAAACTCCGATAAAAACCTTTCAAAATTGTTTCCCTAACTCTCAGCTCTTCACAGATATTTCCCTAAAAATCTTTGGTAGCATCGTCTTTGTTCACAATCATGACCCAAGGCATTCTAAACTTGATCCAAAATCTTATAAATGAATCTTTGTTGGGCACCCTACAAATCAAAGAGGATACAATGTTTTGATCCAATTTCAAAAAAAAGAAAATGGTATCCATGGATGTCACATTTTTTGAAGGACAATATTATTACGATTCTCATCTTCAGGGGGAGCATAATAGAGAAGATAAATGTTTAAGTGAGTCGTACTTAACCTGTTATTTCGAGGAAGAACCTAAACCTGTGCCATTTCAGAATAATAACATAACAGAAAAGGAAAACAATCGGTTCAAAGGTCTTGTTTATAGAAGAGAAGGTCAGGCTCAAAGAAAAGAAGACATTGTCCATTTACAAAGCCAAGAATATGATCAAAGGCAAAATCATGAAACTATCAATGATTACTCAAAGATGTTTGACAATAGAACCCAAGGTATGTCTGAATTAAATTCCTCAAGTCAAGTTGATCTTCCTATTGCCCTAAGGAAAGGAATTCGATCATGCACACAACACCCACTTTCGAATTTTGTATCTTAAAAAAATTTTTATTGTGATTTTGTTTCACCACTCGACAGTGTTAGTATTCCAAATAATATTCAGGAAGCTTTAAAGATACTTGAGTGGAAAGAAGCAATTTTTGAGGAATGAGAGCCCTATAGAAGAATTCTACTTGGGAGAAGGTTAATCTACCTCGTGGTAAATCGATTGTTAGATGTAAGTGGGTATTCACAATAAAATACAACTCAGACAGTTCCCTAGAATGATATAAGGCTCGTTTAGTTGCTAAAAACTCTGCGCAAACTTACGGGGTAGACTATTTTGAAACATTCTCTCCAGTGGCTAAATTGAACACCGTTCGAGTCTTGTTATCAATTGCTGCAAATCTCAATTGGCCACTAAATCAATTAGATGTGAAGAATGTGTTTCTAAATGGTGATTTAGAAGAAAAGGTCTACATAGAGGCACCGCCAGGATTTTTTGCTCAGTTTGGATCAAAAGTGTGTAAACTGAAAAAATCTCTCTAGGGACTGAAGCAATCACCCAGAGCATGGTTCAAGAGGTTCACAAAGTTTGCAAAAAGTCAAGGCTACACCCAAGAACAATCTGATCTTACTTTATTCATAAAGACATCTAAGAAAGAGAAGATCTTTGTGTTGATCGTGTATGTTGACATAATCTTGACTGGAGATGATATAGAAGAGATGAACAAATGGAAAGCAAAACTAGCCAAAGAATTCGAGATTAAAGCCTTGCGTCAGCAAGGTACTTTCTTGGAATGGAGATAACAAGATCAAGGAAAGGTATTATGGTGTCTTAGAGAAAGTATATTCTCGATCTCTTAAAGGAAACTGGGATGAGTGGATGCAAGATAGCAGATACCCCAATTGAAGTGAACGCAAAACTGGGAGATATAAAAAATGGCACTCTAGTAGACTCGGTAAGATATCAAAGATTTGTTGGGAGAATAATTTATTTATCTCATACTCACCCAGACATTGCTTTCTCAATGAGCATGGCCAGTCAATTCATGCAATCTCCGTACGAAGAACATCTGGATGCAGTGCACCGAATCCTAAGGTATTTCAAAGGAACACCTGGAAAGGGACTTTTCTTCAAAAAGGATGAGAAAAGAGACATTAATATATACAGATGCAGACTGGGTAGACTCTGTTACTGATCGAAGATCAACTTCAAGGTACTACACATTTGTGCGGGGCAATATGGTAACTTAGAAAAGTAAGAAGCAAAGTGTTGTAGCCAGAAGCAGTGCAGAGACTGAGTTTAGAGCAATGGCTCAAGGAGTATGTGAGATTCTTTGACTAAGAAGAGTTTGGATGAACTAAAGAGACCAATAATCTTCCCATGAAGCTATACTATGATAACAAAGCAACAATTAGTATTGTTCACAAGCCAATTCTACATAATAGAACGAAGCTCATTAAAATTGATAAACACTTTATAAAAGAGAAGCTGGAAGACGGAACAATTCGCACTCCATTTGTTCCAACCACGCTACAAGTTAGGATTAGAATATTTCCTTATTCTATTTTCTTATTGTAAAACATTATCTTGTACTCTTTCTTCTATTTAACTATGTATTGATATCTGAATTACATAATGAATAAAAAGTAGATTTTAGTATTCATCCTTCATTCTCTTTTGGTGCATTATTTACACTTCCTCATTTCTTTGATTCCAAAGCTTGATGGAGCACCAAACCAAGGGATTTTTCAGGCAATCACCCTCAAATAGTTGTTGGTTAAACTAACCTCTGTTGGCCCTTAAGCTTCATTCTTGATTTTGTGGGTTGCTGATTGTTTATGTGTGCTTTATGTGTATTTCTAGGGCTAGTCAACTAGTGGGCTGGATTAATGGGTAGCTTGTGAATGATACGCGTTGATGAGACTACACTTTCTCCAAAGTTGAGCCTGAAGTGGTTACTTATTTGAGCATCTTCCTTGTCATATACTCTGTCTTCAACTATTTGACATTCAAATGCTACTCATTTTCCTACTTCGATCACAGTCTAGTAAGGGTGAAGATAGCAAGTCAGATCAATTGCCAGATCACTTGAGTCCTGTTTCCTCTCCCTCATGGAATTTGACCACCTACTATTTGGTTTGTCCACCTAGGATAGTCAGAGTGCTATTGATTTCAGTAGAAATTCCATATATCATTTGAGGACAATGCATATTGATATGAGGTAGTACTAGACCAGACAAGTGATTAGAGAACAAAGTTTTATGAGAGCAGTGTTGATATGTTGATGAAGCCTTCGAAGAGATATGGGATCTCATCAGGATGGCAAGGAGACCCTGATGGTATGACAGCCCCTGTCTTCCTTAGCCGGACAGGGAGATTTGTAATGGCCACACCCCCATGTCTTGGCACGCAAGGGAGGGGGTTGATGCTCAACCATGTGTAGTCCACATATAGCCATTCGTGCTTTTTTCAAGCTGTACAAAATTGCATATTGGGGTTGCTATTGGAGGTAGAAGATGCAGAAAAGTCTAGGGTTTTTTGTAGAGGATCTTTAACTGAAAAATTATAGCAAGGTGAACAATAATTTAAAGGATTTTTCAAGGTTTTTGACATTGTTTTCTCCAAAGAACGTACCAGAGTTCTCAGCGACTCAGTGGTCTGTGTCACTGAGCATGTACAGTCATCAGAGATTAGGGAGAGTGATTCTAAGATTTAGTTTCATTCCCAAAATTGAAGACAATAGTGGGGTTTTAGATTGATGTATTCTTGTTTGATCCCAATCTTGTAGCCTAGCTCTTATCTTACATCTTATGAAGAAAATTTATTTGAGTGTTTTCCTATTTATCAAGGATCTCACAGGCTAGTTAGCGATTCTCTAAGCATAAAATTATATCTAAGAATACCAAAGTTCAGAGTGAATTAAATATAAAAAAAATCTAAGGCCTACGGAATTTAACTAGAAATAGTATAAACAAATGTCCTGTTTCTCAAATCTTCATAAGTATGTGCTAACATTTTACTACTGATTACTAGTTTGGCAAAAGAAACAAGAGAGCAGGAACTGGGAAGGATGTACTTAGAACAACTCAATGAACTATCACACTTCAGACAACAAATCAAGAAAATAAATTAATAACTTGAGTAGCAATGCTATAGTTTAATTTAGATGTTTGCATTCAAATTAAAAAACTAAAACAGTACGTCAGATCAAATAGATCCTAGTTCTTTCATGTCAAGCTAAACACTAAACACATGGTTAGGATTTCAGACAAATTTGTAAATTTTCACAAGTAAAATTTAGAGCAATAGGAAGTAAGATGACAAATCTCAAGCAGTATGAATAAGCTCCAATATACATTTAAACGATATCCAGAGAAAGAAGTAGCAAGAAGTCAAGAACCTAACCTCGGACCAAATAGAATATGTTCCAGCTCAACTAGTTCAGCATCCGTAGCGAGTTCAAACACCAATCTCAGTTCCGGGTCAAACGTCTCTACCAAATTCAAAAATGCAATAGTGTAAGTTCGCGCAAGATCAACTGCACGCCGGAAAAAGATAAAAACGGAAAATATTTAGGAAAAAGACGAAACCTACCTGCTGCTCGGGTGGGGGCCAAGGCGTTGGGAGGAGGCAGAAGGAGATGGACACTTCGATCACGAGGTGGTAGAAAGAGACCAATTTTGCTGCTACTCCCGAGCTGGTGGTAATGATTTCATTCCCATATGACCAAGAATGGGGTAAAGAAACGAAAGAGGAGATGAAACAACGAACCCAGAAAGAAGAAAGATCTCCTCTGTGAATTGAGGCCATCCTGCGTACTGCAGTGAAAGAGGAGGAGCAGAGGAGTTGAGCGGCGATGGCCGCCATGGGTCTCCGCCGCCTTCGGCCCTTTTGCCTCTCGGAATCAGGGTGAAGGCCCCTCTCTCAGCGAGGAAGCGACGAGGCAGCGAGCCAAGCGATTCGAGGGCGAGACGGACCACAAAACAACCAGGCGATACGGCCACGTGTCATGTGGGTGTTTCTTTACATTTTTTTTTTAATGAAGATTCGTTGATTCCACGTTTTTGCTAATTTTAATTCGTTTCAGAATTAACAGAATAAATAAATCAAATGTAATAAATTACCTGAGCTATTAGTTCCGACGATGAATAATATATAAGAGAAGATAAATATTTAATTTTATCATATTTTGATATAGATTTTAGGATGATAATATTTTATATATTGGGAAAATTTGAGAAAACTCCCCAATATCAAAGTGGGCTTTGCATTCACTCCCCAACCAAAAATGTCTTTGCATGCACTCCCTGATGGGATTGACAAGACAGTTTTGTGTGTTAATTTTTTTTATCAGTATAAAAGAGTAAAAATTCAGTATAAATCGTAAAGATTTGAGTATAAATTATTTGAAATTGAGTACTAATTTAAGAAATTTGAGTATTATTTGAAAAAATTTGAGTATACATTGTTTCAGTATATAGTAAAAATTTCAGTATACATTATCAAAATTTAAGTATGAATTGATTTAGATTGAGTATTATTTTAAAAAATTTGAGTATAAAATTTAAAAATTTGAGTATGTGAGGTTGCATCCACCACATCAAGATTTTCACATGAGGGATTGTCGAAATTTTATACTCAAAATTCTTAAATTAGTACTCAATCTCAAACAATTTATACTCAAATCTTTATAATGTATACTGAGATTTCACTCTTTTATACTCACGACATCAAGATTTTTACATGAGGGGTCACCGAAATATTGTACTCAAATTTCTTAAATTAGTACTCAATCTCAAATAATTTATACTCAAATCTTTACAATGTGTACTGAGTTTTCAGTTTTTTATACTCAATCTATTAGGGAGTGAATGCAAAGAATTTATTAAGTAGGGAGTGCATGCAAAGGCTAGTTTGAGATTGGGGAGTTTTCTCCAATTACTCATATATTAATCATTAATCTATTCGGTAAAAATTAAAAAAATAATATATTAGATAATAAATGAACCTGAGATGATCAATTTAATCTCATAAAAAAATTTTATCGATCGTCAGGGTAAATTAAAATACTTTACTGTAGACGGTTCAAAACTTAATTATACGTCCCATTTTAAAATAAAATTATAAAATACGTCATAGGTATCTAAAGCGTTATTTTTAATTTCATGAATATTAAAATAATGGTTATAATCTGTAAAATTTTAATATAAGATTATTACGGCCCGGATGAACTCGATCAACTAAGGGAGTGTTTGGAAGAACTTTTGCTTCTTGAAAAGTGATTTTTATAAAGATTATCTTGAAGTCAATGAGAAGCTAAAGCATGGAGTGTTTGGAAATAGAAGCTAAAAGCTGATACAAGATAAAGTTTTAGTATTTGGTGAATAATTGCTTCCAAGCTTAATTTTTAGTTAAATGACAGTAATATCCTTAAACTATATAAATTATTTTTTTAATTATCTAAATATAATTTTGATACACCATCAATAATATTTTATATATTTATTATTATACTTTGAATATTATATCAAAATTAATTTTTTTTAATAATATATATGTTTAAAAAATATATAATTAATAAAAATGTAAATATAAAAAAATGATAAATTTATATAAATTTATAAAAAAATTATGAATATATAAATTATATGAAAATATAAAAATTTTATTTAAAACTATGGTGGTGATTATGTAAAATGATAAATTATTAAGGGTATAAATGTCTACTTTTAATTGTAGACCATAAGCAAAAAAGCAGAAGCAGAAAAAAGCATCAAATTCTTGCTTCCAGCTTTTGGCTAAAAGTTATAGAAGTTAAAGCAGAATCTGATATTCACAAACACTCAAAAGTACTTCTATGTAGCCAGAATCTAAAAAGCAGGTAGCAGAAGCTCTCCCAAGCACTCCTTAATTGTTCTATGAGAATCTTATATGCTCGACAAATGCCCTTCAAAAAATATGAGATTCATGGACTCCTAACGTTTTACTACTCGAGCGGTCATAGTAGCTCTAAATAATAAAGAATCGATCTTGTTAAGAGGACTCTCGAATACTAACTTCCGATGATCTTTGATGTGAAATAGTGTTGGATCGATAGAACCGATAGAGGGGGGGTGAATATCGGTATTCATTTTTCGAAAAATTAAGAGCAGGTGCACAGCGGAAAATAAGAAAAATAATAACACAGAGACGTAGTCGTTTTTACTTGGTTCGGAGCCTGGGTCGACTCCTACTCCAAGGCCCACGGTCGTTGACCGTTTACTTTGGGCAATTCTATATCAGGCGCAAAGTCGTTTACAAAAGATTACAGAATTAGAATTAAGTACAGTAAACTTTAAAATAACTCTTTTACCGACGTTCGGGGTAGATCGACTTTTTCTGAGCAGCGGGACGTCGTCGGCACGAGTTGGAAGGATTCCAAGGCGAAGCGCGAGTGCAGAAGAGCGTAGAAGAGTTGATTCAGAAGTTGTGTTGAGAAGCTTGGGCGTTGGGGGCTATTTATAGCACCTCGGGGCGCCCTGGACGTCGGGGGCGCCCTGCCACGTGTCAAGCGATTCCTAATCCTCTCGGTCAAGCTTTATCCCACCCGAATAGGGATGAGGTTTGATCCTGGGGGCGCCCTGGACGCTGAGGGCGCCTTGCTTGACTTTTTCCGCGCTGGCTTCTCGGCTGGATAAGGGTGTTTGACTCTGCTGACATGGGCGCGGGGCGCCTTTGCTGCTGAGGGCGCCCTGGCTACTGAGGACGCCCTGGCTGCTGAGGGTGCCCTCGCTGCTGAGGGCGCCCCGGCCAGTAGTCAGCCGAAGCTCCTTTTTGCTTCACTTGTTTCTTGTTCACCTTGGGGGCGCCTTGGACACTCAGGGCGCCCTACTCAGCTGCTGCCTCACTCCTTTGAGGCTCTCTGAGCTGCAGACACACGTTCCTTTGGTCCTGCATCCAGGGTTAGTCCGAAAACAATATAAAGCATTAATTTGTTGTTTTATACAGCCTTAGCTGTCTTGGTTCTGACTTTGGTCTCCAAAATGGAGCCCTAGGTCGAACCGACGCCTACTGTTCCCTCGACGGGGAACGCGTCCTCACCTACTCCTCTCGGGAGAATTTACCTGATGCCAACCGCTCCTTTGGTTGGACTTTTGCCTGACGGTCCTTTGCCAGGTCTTGGATGCCGAGCTGTCCTTCGCCCGGTGCCTAGCATTCCTTCGCTAGGGCTTTAGTCCCAAGTTGTCCTTCGCCTGGCGCCTAGCAGTCCTTCGCTAGGTCTTGGATACTGGCAGTCCTTCGCCAGTTGCATAGCAGTCCTTTGCTAGGGCTTGGATACTGGCAGTCCTTCGTCAGGTGCCTATCAGTCCTTTGCTAGGGCTTGGATACTGGCAGTCCTTCGCCAGGTGCCTAGCAGTCCTTCGCTAGGGCTTGGATACTGGCAGTCCTTCGCCAGGTGCCTAGCAGTCCTTCGCTAGGACTTTGTCTCTGCACACTTGAGTAACATTGTTAGATCACAAACAAACTTTACTTTGAATCCTTTGCCAATATCAAAACAAGGTTCGATATGGTGCTTCCTGCACCAACAATCTCCCCCTTTTTGATTTATGGCAACACAATTCAAAGTTAAGTATAAACATATAACAGTTAAGAAATGATGGAGTATGAACAGTATAAGTGTAGATTAAAAAACATTATACTCCCCCTAAATCCCTGAATACTTGTGTTATAACCCTTAACTTTGACCTTTAACCCTTAACTTTGACCTTTCCTCCCCCTTTGACATATATCAAAAACATACATGGGCGAACAAGGTATCTAATAAATTTAAGTAAGAGAGTTTAAAAAACATAGTTTTCAAGAAAAAACTTTAAGTAATGAGAAATTTCCTTGGAACATATTTTGTGCATTAAAACCCATTTTTACTTGGAAAGATCTTTAAATAGACAAGTTTTTGCTGAAACATAGAATTTTTGCTTAGAAACATTTGTTTACTAAGAAGGATTTTGCTTAGAAAAAATTTCAAAATAAATGTACTTAGTGCTTTTAGAGGTTTTGAAAGTACTTTGAAGATACTTAGACTAATTTTAAAGCACTTAAAAATACTTAGTAAAAACAAGATAATATTTAAAATTTTCTCTCTCCTGGCCATATATCAATAAGGAACTTTTTGAAAGAAGATTTAAAAAAGATTTATGTATCAGAGCCTTTGAGTTTTGAAAACATAAAAATACTTAGCATAATTCTTGAAAGTATAGCACAAAACTATAACTGCATCAACAAAACTCCACTTAAAAAATATTTTATATTTGTAGGCAAGTCTTTTAGAACCTTCATGTACTTAGAACACTATTGCCTTTACAACTATTAGTACTTTTCAAAACATTATACTTTGAAAAATAGAAGTACTTTTTGAAGATTATGAGTACTTTTAAACATAATATTTTGAGAAAAATTTAATGTTATTTTGAAAACATAATACTTTGCTTGACTAGATTTCTTTTCCAGTCTGAGACAATCCTAGGAACCCTTGTTAACTACAAGGACATTTTCCTAAGTGTCCTGAAAATTCTCAAGATTCAAGCAAATATTACTTCTAAAGGTATTTCAAAAATGATTTACTAAACCATATTTTTAAAGGCAAATTACTTGTATTTTCAAAAGAATTTTGAAAACTTAATGTATTAAAATATATTATTTTGAAATGTTCAATAATTCATTTAATTTAACCTCCCCCTAAATTTGATATAGTCCTCGAAAGCTTGTTGACCACAAGTATTCTTCCTCTAAGTCTTTAGGGTTTAGTTCAGATCAAAGGAATTTATCTAACACTTTCAAAACAAATAATTACCAAAAAAAATTTCAGAAATTCTTCTTTTGACTCAAATTCCCCCTAAATTTGACACATCCTAGGAGTCCTTATACATCATTAAGTAGACCTTCCTTTGTGTCTTTAGGGTTTATTAAAATCAAAAGAATAATTTTGAATAACCTTCTGAGTATGATAACTTTCAAGGAGATACGTTTTTGAAAATAGTTTTCGAAAAAATATTTTGTAATGATAATTTTCAAACAGATAGTAGTATACGAAGGTTTTTGAATCACTTTTTGAAAACCTTATCGACATGATAATAAGATTTAGATCATAAGGTTTTTGAGAAGCAATTTAATTTTTTTTTGAAAAGTATTAAAAAAAACAACTCCCCCTGTATCTGACACCGTCTGTGTTTTATCTAAGTTCCTTAAGGGATTTCAGTGTTGACCAGGTTTTGACTATGAGGACTAGGGTTGACTATTTTGACCAAGTTAATGACAAATTCAGACCAAGCCCTAGATTCTCTTTAAAGTAAGTCTATTGTGATATTTAACATTAAATTCAATATTTTGAAAACAACTGTTAGAGTTGAAAAAGTAGGGTACAGTAAACAGAGTTAATTTAAAAAAATGGAGATAATTTTGAATACCTTTTGAAAACAATTTTTTTATTTGAAAGGATAGTGATTCATACTTTTAGATCCTAGATGTCTCATCCAGTTCTACGTGGTCAAACATGTTAACCTTATGGGTTGTGTGAGACAAATATTTTAATTTTGAAGATAAATGATTGACAATAATTAAATTGAATTTTGAGTATAATTAATTGAGAATAATTAAGTTGAATTTGAGAATAATTAAGAGTAATTAAGTTGAATTTTGAGAATGATTAATTAAGTTGAATTTTATTTTGAATTATTTTGAATTTGATTGAATTTAAATTGATTTAATTGAATTTAATTGATTTAATTAAGATTTAATTAAATTTAATTAAGATTTAATTGAATTTAATTGATTTAATTAAGATTTAATTGAATTTAATTAAGATAATTAAGATTTAATTGAATTTAATTGATTTAATTAAGATTTAATTGAATTTAATTGATTTAGTTGGTTGGGTTGGACTCAACTTTTAGGTCCTAAGCATCTCACCCATTTCTAAGTGACAAAACAGGATATCCTTAACTGTTTTGTGAGATGCATATTTTAATAGAAGGATTTATTTTGAAAAGACCATGATTAATTTTGAAAAGTTAAATTAATTTTCTTTTTAAACCCAATTTAAATTTGTTTTGAAAAGAGATATTTGAATCTAAAATTAACTGAAAATTTGTGTTAGATTTGAATTTAACAAAGAGTAAATTGAATTTGAATTTCAAAAATTAGCTTCGAGGTCTTGGCGAGGCACAAGGCCTTCTTTGGTCGTAGCCTTATTGGATCATCAACCCTTTCCTAGACAAATCCTTTTAGTGAAATTTCATCTTCAAAATTACTTTTTGGTAAATTCTGGTCTAACTAGTTTGGGTCTTGGATCCGTAGCTTCGGCTAGTTCTGCCAAAATGGCTTCCCTAACGTACTATCATCTCACCTCCACCTAATACTATGTTGTTCAAATTTCAATTAACTCTTTTGTCCTTAAACTATCCAATCCTAATTTTAAGTAAAAAAAATAAAAAGAAGCATACAATTAAAGCAAAAAAAATGATCTAAGTTATATCATAATCGTAATAATATTCTGGATTTTAAAAAACAGCAATATTATGAATTAAATTTTTATATGAATTAAAGTTACCCATCTTTCCTTTGCTTGATTGTTTCTTCAGTATTTTGTAGTGGTCGCGAGCCAATTGGACCAGTTTCCAAGGATCCCTTCCTTCGTCGTCAGATTCTGAGTCTGAGTTGGACTCAGGTACTGGTTGAGGCTTCTTTTGCAGTTCTCTTGGAGTTTTCCCTGCAATAGAATTTACACCTTCCTCGACCATTACAGTATCTGTTTGATTATTTAATACTAATTTTGAAAAGAATTTAAAATCAATTACCGTCTCAGTTAATTCGTTTTCTAAATCTAACTTGGATTCGGGTTCAGACTCTGACTCGGCTGTTTGTGCTTGGATCGAGACTGCAAGATGACTTTGGTAATCTTCTTCTTCATTTGATTCGTCCGATGATTCGAACATCTCTCCTTCAAAGACCTCAATATCGGAGCTCTTTTCGTGTAGGTTGAGTAGCTTCTCCCACATCTCTTTAGCACATCCAAATGAACCGACTAGCTTGAGTTGTTCGTTGGTTAGACCGCATTGTATGATTACTATTGCCTTAGCATCAGTCTCGATCTTCCTTAGAGTTGGTTCGTCCAATTTGTCCCAAGCGATCGATGTTCCATCTTCCGTGGGGAATCTGAACCCCGTTTGAATTATCGACCATACATCTAAGTTAGCCTTCAGGTGGGATTCCATTTGACTTCTCCAGGAGTTGAAATTTTCGCCAGAGAAGAGCGGTGGACGAATGCTATTCCATTCTTGATTGACCATTAAAAATGATCCTTGCACACAAACGAAATAACAGAAATGTACCAAGACTTGGTCTTGGATTAGTAGTGCGGGAGAAGGGAAAATATAGCCCAAAAAAAATATTACACGAATTTCGAGGCAGAATAATAATAAATTAATAAAAATGATTTATGACAAATTTTTGAAAATGTTGATTTTGTCAATTCTGATTAATAAAAAAGTAAGAATTTAATGTTTGAGAAGACAATTTGCTCGAATTAAAGTAGCACGAATTTTGAAAAAAATATTAAAATAATAAAAAAGTTTATGAGAAATTTTTAGAAATTGTTTGTTTAGTCAATTCAGACTTATGGTGAAAAGATGAAAATTCAAAATTGAAAAAGGCGTAAGAATATTTTAAATACACCTACAGATACTATTTATTTGAAAATAAAAAATAAGACTGTTCGAGTGGTGTTGATTAACAAAAAGAAAAGAAATAAAAATAAAAAAATTCGTAAATCCGAAAAACTCTCAAATTGGTGGTTGCACCAAATTTGAGCTTCCCCGCTCTGATACCACTTGTTGGATCGATAGAACCGATAGAGGGGGGTGAATATCGGTATTCGTTTTTCGGAAAATTAAGAGCAGGTACACAGCGAAAAATAAGAAAAATAATAACACAGAGACGCAGTCATTTTTACTTGGTTCGGAGCCTGGGTCGACTCCTACTCCAAGGCCCACGGTCGTTGACCGTTTACTTTGGGCAATTCTATATCAGGCGCAAAGTCGTTTACAAAAGATTACAGAATTAGAATTAAGTACAGTAAACTTTAAAATAACTCTTTTATCGACGTCCGGGGTAGATCGACTTTTTCTGAGCAGCGGGACGTCGTCGGCACGAGTTGGAAGGATTCCGAGGCGAAGCGCGAGTGTAGAAGAGCGTAGAAGAGTTGATTCAGAAGTTGTGTTGAGAAGCTTGGGCGTTGGGGGCTATTTATAGCACCTCGGGGCGCCCTGGACGTCGGGGGCACCCTGCCACGTGTCAAGCGATCCCTAATCCTCTCGGTCAAGCTTTATCCCACCCGAATAGGGATGAGGTTTGACCCTGGGGGCGCCCTGGACGCTGAGGGCGCCTTGCTTGACTTTTTCCGCGCTGGCTTCTCGGCTGGATAAGGGTGTTTGACTCTGCTGACATGGGCGCGGGGCGCCTTTGCTGCTGATGGCGCCCTGGCTGCTGAGCGCGCCCTCGCTGCTGAGGGCGCCCCGGCCAGTAGTCAGCCGAAGCTCCTTTTTGCTTCACTTGTTTCTTGTTCACCTTGGGGGCGCCTTAGACACTCAGGGCGCCCTACTCAGCTGCCGCCTCACTCCTTTGAGGCTCTCTGAGCTGCAGACACACGTTCCTTTGGTTTTGCATCCAGGGTTAGTCCGAAAACAATAGAAAGTATTAATTTATTGTTTTATACAGCCTTAGCTGTCTTGGTTCTGACTTTGGTCTCCAAAATGGAGCCCTAGGTTGAACCGACGCCTATTGTTCCCTCGACGGGGAACGCATCCTCACATACTCCTCTCGGGAGAATTTACCTGATGCCAACCGCTCCTTTGGTTGGACTTTTGCCTGACGGTCCTTTGCCAGGTCTTGGATGCCGAGCTGTCCTTCGCCCGGTGCCTAGCATTCCTTCGCTAGGGCATTAGTCCTAAGTTGTCCTTCGCCTGGCGCCTAGCAGTCCTTCGCTAGGTCTTGGATACTGGCAGTCTTTCGCCAGTTGCCTAGCAGTCCTTCGCTAGGGCTTGGATACTGGCAGTCCTTCGCCAGGTGCCTAGCAGTCCTTCGCTAGGGCTTGGATACTGGCAGTCCTTCGCCAGGTGCCTAGCAGTCCTTCGCTAGGGCTTTGTCTCTACACACTTGAGTAACATTGTTAGATCACAAACAAACTTAACTTTGAATCCTTTGCCAATATCAAAACAAGGTTCGATATGGTGCTTCCTGCACCAACAAATAGATCTAGTAAAGATGATAATAAATGATTCGTTAATTTTCTGCGTCCTCATTAATTCATCTTAGGATCAACTCAAAGAAAGTAAATTATAGAAACTACTAGTCCAAATGCTGCAGTTAATACATAAGGAGGACGGACATACTAATTTTGTCAGATTCGGACATACTAGTTTTGTCAGATTTTGATTCTCAAATTTCAAAATGATAATATTCATGTCATAATTATCCATCAATTCAATGAATCATCTCGGGCCAGCTTACGTGTAGCCTGGCTCGGCAGCCTGACGCCTAGTCAGAAGGAAGGTGGTTAGTGGGTTGGGAAGGCCCGTTGGATACGTGTCGCTCGGATCGAGGGCCCTGATTGGATGTGTGGCGGCCCGCACTCCTCAAAATCGGTCTGACCCAAGCCCAGATGCTCATGCTCTCATATCTCTCCAAGTTTGGCTCCCCGTCGACGCGTGGCGGACCACGCTCTGGGGTAAGCCCGAACTGGAGGGGGCGTTACTCGACGCCTCATCATTTAGCGCCCCAGTCGGCACCCTCATAGGCCCTCAGCCCGCCTCGTCATTCAGTGCCCCAGTCGGCACCCTCATAGGCCCTCAGCCGACCTCGTCATTCAGCGCCCCAGTCGGCACCCTCAGCCGGCATCGTCATTCAGCGCCCCAATCGACACCCTCATAGGCCCTCAGGCGGGCTCGACATGCAGTGCCTCAGTCGGCACCTTCGTGCGCCCTCAGTCGGTCCTAGCAGGCAACACAACCACTCTCTGACACCAGACTACCAGAAGCTGTACGGGGTCGGCGCAGGACTAAAGTCATCCTGGTCTCAAACGACGGATATCTCGCTGAGGTATTGATCTTCCTGTCATACCCTGTCCCCCCATACTACGACCACTTACATTGGTGTCAGGTCGAGCGGCGCCAAAAGGCGCCAGCCATTAAGTTGACAGTGCTCTTTCCTTAACCCAGTATGCACTACTTTATCCTGCCACCTCTGGGCATGCATCACCTTTATCCTGCCCCAGTCGGCACCCTCATAGGCCCTCAGCCCGCCTCGTCATTCAGTGCCCCAGTCGGCACCCTCATAGGCCCTCAGCCGACCTCGTCATTCAGCGCCCCAGTCGGCACCCTCAGCCGGCATCGTCATTCAGCGCCCCAATCGACACCCTCATAGGCCCTCAGGCGGGCTCGACATGCAGTGCCTCAGTCGGCACCTTCGTGCGCCCTCAGTCGGTCCTAGCAGGCAACACAACCACTCTCTGACACCAGACTACCAGAAGCTGTACGGGGTCGGCGCAGGACTAAAGTCATCCTGGTCTCAAACGACGGATATCTCGCTGAGGTATTGATCTTCCTGTCATACCCTGTCCCCCCATACTACGACCACTTACATTGGTGTCAGGTCGAGCGGCGCCAAAAGGCGCCAGCCATTAAGTTGACAGTGCTCTTTCCTTAACCCAGTATGCACTACTTTATCCTGCCACCTCTGGGCATGCATCACCTTGTCCTCGCTACATGACAACAGGTGACAGACGGGGCAGGAGCTGTCAGCTTCCCCGACAATATAAGTCTCCTCACTCCGCATCTCTCAGTTACACGCAATAGCGCATTTCCTACTGTTCTATTGTTTTCCATTGCCACCGTCGAGTACTGACTTGACCGTCGGAGTGCCTGGCCGGGGACTTTTCCCGGTGGGTTCTAACGATCCTTGTCTTGCAGGATCGGAGCGCGCTAGCTCGGTAGACAGCCTCAGCGACCTTACGCTCCCCGGAGGACCATCTAGTCGCAGGGGCACCACCTCGCTTCGCGACAGGATCAAATTTGGCGCTAGAAGGAGGGACACCAGCAGCCTGATCGGAAGCGAAGATGGGAGACCACAATCTGCTCGTGATGACTGTCACCCATGAGGAGTACGAGGTTCTGATGGCTACGCGAGCTCAGAGGGCTTCTCAAAGGCCTTCGCAAGCTGCTAGCCAGGCGCCTAGGGCCCCGGAGCCAACGCCCCATCAACCTTCCGGAGGTCAAGGAAGGTCTGCCCGACCGGAGGGCGGTTCTGTGCCTCTCCCTGCAGCCCCCACCGAGGTCTGGACGATGAGGCTCACTCCATATCAACGGAGGCCTCGGTGTCTAACCCGAGGCACGGGAAGCGTCCGGATAAGGGGAAGGCCCCGGCCGACCCTGCTTCAGCTATCCTGGTACACAGTCCTTTCGCTCCATGGGTCCTGGATGACCCGGTTTCCCGTCACCTCCGTTTCTTCACTATCCCCGAGTACCTGGGGACCACGGATCCGGAGGAACATCTGATGAAGTTTGAGAGCGTGGCTCTACTTCATCAATACCCAGAGGGGGTCAAGTGCCGAGCCTTCTTGACAACCCTCTCCGGTACAGCCCAAAGATGGGTTACCGCCTCCCCGATGGGTTGGTCATGAGCCTTGAGGAGCTCAAGAGAGTTTTTCTGCAACACTTCGCTAGCAGCCGGAGGCACCACAAGACAAGCCTCAACCTGTTCGCTCTAAAGCAAGGCCCGAAGGAGACCCTCCGGGCCTACATCAGGAGGTTCAACGGGGTGGCACTGGGCGTGCCGAATGCTACACCCAATGTCCTGGTCAGCGCCTTCTCCCAGGGCCTGCAAGAGGGGGAGTTCTTCCGCTCGCTAATCAGGAAGCCCCCGACGGACTTTGACAGCCTTCTCGGCAAGGCTGTCAAATACATTAACGTGGAAGAAGCCCAGACCGCTTGAAAGAAGGAGTCGGCCAATCCGGCGCCTCCACATCCCGTTCAGGATAACAGGTCCCCGGGCGGACCTATTCGTAGCCCCCGCGGACCCATCGACCGAGTAGGAGGAGAGTGGCGACATGTGCAGTAGGTGGACCAGGGGTGTCTTCCGAATCGGTGGAGGTCATACTGCACATTCCACCAGATTCATGGGCATGCCACCGAGGAATGTCGGCAGACCGGGCGAGGTCGGGCTCCAACTCCCCGGGGGTGAGGATGACAGGCACCCCAAGGGCGTGGGGTAGGCCGAGGAGGCAGGGCTATCGACCCTGTCGCGGAGGAGCTCCGAGGAAATCCCCCAGCTGCCAGCAATCTATTCCCTCAGGGGGACTGGCCTGAAACCTCGGAGATGGAGGAGGAGCAGGCTAACCAGCAGAACGTCGTCCAGGGTGGCGTAAATGTCATCTCGGGTGGACCAACGGGAGGAGACTCCAACTGCACTAAGAAGGCGCAGGTGCGCCGACTAGAGATTCATCAGGTCGGCACTAGTGCGGCCCAGGCAAAGGGGTCGCAGATCAGTTTTGGGCCTCAGGATCTGCAGGGACTGGAGGTCCTGCACGATGACGCGCTGGTCATTACAGCCGTCATCGCCAACTATCAAGTCCACCGCACCATAGTGGACACCAGCAGCTCGGTCAACATACTCTACAAGAGAGCGTTCGACCAGCTCCAGATCGAGAGGTCCCAGCTGGACTTAGTAGCGACCCCGTTGTTCGGTTTCACGGGGAACCAAGTGCAGCCTATCGGCCAGATCCGACTGGCCATTTCCTTAGGCGAGGAGCCACTGAAGAGGACTAGATGCTCCACTTTCTTGGTGGTGGACGCTCTTTCAGCCTACAACGCCATCTTGGGCCGACCAGCCCTCAACGAGTTCCGGGTTGTCGCCTCCACCTTCTACCTGAAGGTTAAGTTCCCGGTCGGGGACAAGATGGGAGAAGTCAAGGGCGACCAAAGAGTGGCCCGGAGGTGCTACGTGGACGACGTCCGAGTGGGGAGTCACAAGGCTCCGCGTGCCCTTCTCTAATTGCGACATGGTTCAAGATTCTCCATGGGCTAAGTTGCATGATGATAAGGAGGAGGTCCAGCTCCTCCCAGATCGGGAGGTAGCTCGAGTCAAGATTGCGGCAGGGCTGTCGGAGGAACTGAAGAAGCCCCTGCTGGAGTGCTTGGCTCGAAACCAAGACGTTTTCGCCTGGTCAATCAAAGAACTGAGAGGCATTCGACTGGAGGTGGCGGAACACTGCCTCCACGTTTATCCCCATGCTCGGCCTATGAAACAAAGGAAATGGGACTTCAGCACCGAGCAAAATAAAGAGGTCCGAGCTGAAGTTGAGAAGCTGCTAAAGGCCGGTCACATCCGGGAGGTGCAATTCCCGGCCTGGTTAGCCAACGTGGTGTTGGTACCTAAGCTGGATAATAAGTGGCGGATTTGCATTGACTTCAGAGATCTCAACAAGGCCTGCCCAAAGGACTGTTATCCCCTGCCTCGGATCGACCAGATGATGGACTCGACAGCTGGCAGCGAGTTCATTTCCATGCTGGATGCCTACCAGGAGTATCATCAAGTACCCCTGGCCACTGAGGACCAGGAGAAAGTCAGCTTCATCACGGCGGACGGTACCTACTGTTACACCGTCATGCAGTTCGGGCTGAAGAATGTTGGAGCCACCTACCAGCGCATGATAAATAAAGTCTTCCGATCTCAAATCGAAAGAAATGTTGAAGTATATGTGGATGACATCCTCATCAAGTCCACCTGAGCCGGAGACTTGATAGCCGATGTTGAGGAGACATGCCAGACACTGCGCCGATATGGGCTCAAATTGAATCTTGCAAAGTGTCTCTTCGGTGCTCGGAGCGGAAAATTCCTGGGGTACATTGTGACCGAGCAGGGCATCGAAGTCAATCCCAGCAAGGTCATAGCTTTGCTAGACATGCCCCCGCCAAGAAATCTACGAGAAGCACAATGACTCATAGTGCGAATCACAGCCCTGTCTCGATTCATCTCCCGGTCAGCTGAGCGGGGATTACCGTTCTTCAAGACCCTGTGCAAGGCCACCAAATTTCAGTGGGACAATGATTGTGATAAGGCGTTTGAAGAACTGAAGGCCAACCTCGCTGAGTTGCCTGTGCTAGCCAAGCCGGAGGCCGGGGAAGTCATGTATGCTTATTTGGCCGCATCAGCTGACTCGATTAGCATGGTCTTAGTCAAGCAAGAAGCAGCCGAGCAGCACCNGTGGAAAATATATATGGATGGCTCATCAGCTCGGTTGGGGAGTGGGATCGGTATCCTAATGATATCCCCGAATGGAGAGCAGATGCACTTGTCCGTCCTGCTGGAATACCGAGCCACGAATAATGAAGCTGAGTATAAAGCCCTCATATCCGGACTGCAGGTTGCCAAGAATGTGGGAGCTACTCGGGTGATACTTTACTCCGACTCTCAGTTAGTCACACAGCAAGTTGCCGGGCGGTTTGAAGTTAATAACGACCGGCTGCAGGCTTTCATCAAGGCTTACGAGAAATTGAAGGCCGAATTCCAGGAGGTACAAGTCCAAAAGATTCCCAGAGAAAACAACTTCAAGGCGGATGAGCTGGTTAAATTGGCTAGTTCCGTCGAGTCTTGGGTACTTCCCCAACCGGGTGGTCCGGCCTTGTTGGTCATTCAAATAGAGAGACAAGCTAACCTAGAGTTGGAATCCGACTGGCGAACCCCAATCATTGCCTATCTCACGGGGGGAGTCTTGCCGGCCGACCGAGAGGAAGCTCGGTGGCTCAAGAAATATTCAATTTAGTACACCATGGTCGGCGACGTGTTATACAAAAGAGCATTCCCCCGACCTCTACTCAAGTGCCTGGGCGAGGAAGATACAGACTATGTGCTGCGAGAAATTCACATGGGGATCTGCGGAAACCATGCAGGGGCTCGTGCGACGGCTTGGAAGGCACTGATGTCGGGTTATTATTAGCCGACTGATAACTTTCATTTTGTTAATTAAATTAGGCCTTCAAATCCATGTTTTGATCCACTATTCATATGCTTAAGTTTGCATTACATGAGGTTCAAGGATTGTCTCCATCTTATCTTAAAATTCAATTCTTTCTATATTTGAGATGTTTTGGCACTAAAATTTAATATCATTTTGTAGGGATCAGATGATCGTGGACCTGGATCATATTGGGTTAAACTTAGGTCAAAATTGGATTCGAATCAAAGGGATCAAACATCGGATTAATATGGGGCGTCCATTCAAGAGAACGCTTAGATCCGAACCATCCTTCAACTTCTGGTCGATCCAAGCTCAAGATAGACTTAATCAAGTAGATGGATCAAGATCTGAAAGTTTGGGCCAGATCCGAGTTGATTCAGCCGTTGGATCAAGCAATGGAGGATCTAGACCGTCTAAGCTAGAGAAGAGAAGATCTGAGCCATCCGCTTCAGATCTAAGTGATCCGAGTTAAGGACAAGCAGATCAGAGCCCTTGATCAAGATCTGGGAAGTTTGGGTTCAATCTGACTTGATCTGACCGTTGGATCAGAGCGGAACAATCTCAGCCGTCGAAATTCAAAATGCTCATTTAAATCCAGAATTCCCTCTGTCGCTCGGGGTCGTCGCGATTTCTCTGCTCCAGTGTTCTTCGTTGTTTCTCTCCATTTTCTTCTCAATTGTGGCGGGCGACCACTCCAGATCGGGATCTCCTCAAGGCTTCGAATCATCAAGGTCTGTTCTTCGTGAGATCTGCTACAAATCTACTGCTAACAAGCTTTGGTGAGGGTATCGCCAAGTTCTGCTCCGCCAAATCCATTCTCACTCGATCACTGACTTCGCCGATTGGAACCTTCAGCGCGTGAGTTAAGAGGGGTTCTCTGCTTGGCACTGGAGTTTCGGAGTTGGAGTTGCATCAACTGATTGAGGAGAAGGAAAGGGAGGGAGATTACAGCCAGTTCACTAATCGGACGCAAATCGATCGATGGAGTTCGATCTTGTTGATTTTCGATCAAAGGGGTTCTTGGATCGGTTCTTGGTTGACAACAAGAAGCATCCCTTGGTGACGAATCTGATCTGGAGTTTTTGATTGTTAGATTTCGTTTCTGATACTAATTCTGCATCGTTCTAGTTCTGTATCATACTGTGATCAGCTACTGATCGGTCTAAGTGATCTATACAGACCACTCCTGATCGGACGCCAGTCCGATCAGGCTTGTATCTGATCGGTCAGCTGACCGATCAGGTAATTTCCTGCACAAATGTACTCTGTTTCGGTATTCAGCATAGTTTTAATCCTTTATTTCTGAATTTAAGTTCAGCACTAGTGTAACTTTGCATTTGATATCAGTCTTATATTTCAAATTTTGCAATTTCAAATAGTTTGTTAAATTTCTTAAGTGGTTAAGTTTCATTCTTGCAATATCTAGCTTAACTCTAGTCAAGTTAACTCCATTACAAAGTTCACTTCTATTCTTACTTGCAAAACAAAACCCCCATTTTATCTCGAAAATCCAAAATCATTTAACGACAAATAACTTTCAAGCTCGATTCAAACACTCAAAACTAGTCCAGGAAAAATATGACCTGAGGCCCCTATTCTACATTTCTATTTTGCTAGCAAGGGTTTTCAGCTTTATAAATTTCTAAATTTGATACCCACATTCGTGACATCTATTCTGGGTAGCATCAAATTTTTGGCGCCATTACCGGGGAACTACTAGTTGAGTTTGTTTGATTTAGCTTGTGTGCTTACTTTCATATCTTGTGATCTAGTTTACTTGTGCTTATTTCTATATCTTGTGATTCATACTATTTGCTTAATTCTTTTGTATACATTTGCTACGATTTTTGTATTTGTGTATGACCAGATCTGCAGGTGGTATTCTTGAAAACTTTGACCCAGAAATTGAAAGAACTTTCAGAGCCAGGAGGAATCAACTCAGTGTTTCAGAGTCTATTGATATTCTTCCTACGCAGTCTATTATTTATTCAGTTGATCCTATGACAGACCACCAGAAAACTATGAAGGAACTAGCAGCACTAGATGATGCCTTTCAGTACTCCTGCATTGCATATCCAGAGCTCACTGGAGATTTTGAATTAAGATCAGGACTTATTCATCTTTTGCCCAAATTTCAAGGTCAGTCTGGGGAGGATCCCAACAGGCATTTACATGAGTTTCACGTTGTCTGCTCCACTATGAAGCCTCAGGGTATTTCAGAGGAAGATATCAAGCTTAGGGCATTCCCATTTTCCCTGACTGGAGCAGCGAAGGATTGGTTTTACTACTTACCTACTGGGCATGTATCTAGCTGGATTTCTATGAAGAAAGCATTCTTGGAGAAGTACTTTCGAGCATCTAGGACTGCGATCATCAGAAAGAGCATATATGGCATACAGCAAGTAGTAGGAGAAACTTTGTATGACTACTGGGAAAGATTCAACAAACTTTGTTCTAGCTGCCCACAGCACCAGATTAGTGAGCAGTTACTCATTCAGTATTTTTATGAGGGACTTCTTCAGATGGATCGGATCATGATAGATGCTGCAGCAGGAGGTGCCCTAGTAAACAAAACACCAGATCAAGCTAGGGAGCTAATTTCAAATATGGCAGAGAACTCACAGCAATTTGGGAGTAGAGCTTTGTCTACCAGAGGAGTTAATGAAGTTCAGATGGTATCAAATGAGCAAAAAGAAATCAAGAATTCATTGATGGAGCTCACATCCTGGTGAAGCAAATGACTCTAAATAATGTGAGTCAAAATCAAAATTTCTCAGTACCACCACCTTCAAGCCAAGTGATGAGGTTATGCAGTATTTATTCAAGCCAAGACCACAATTCGGATCTATGTCCTAACCTCCAACAAGATGAGACATTAGCTGCATTGACTAGGGGCAATTCCAAGCCAAAAACAACCCCTACTCATCTACTTATAATCCGGGTTGGAGGGATCATCCAAACTTGAAGTATGGTAATTTTTTTTATCAGCAAAACCCATCACAACCACAGTATCAGCAGCCCCAACAGAATTTCCAGCAAGTTCATCAAGGACAACAACAATTTCAGCCATTTCAACAAGCTTTTCAACAATTTCAGCAACCCTATCAAGGAAATCAGCCATCTTTTCAAGTAAATCAGCAAGGGTTTCAAGGAAATCTGAATTTTCAGCAACAAAATCAGTTCTCACAGCAAGGTTATCAGTCATTCAACCAAAGTTTTTAGCCCTCAAATCAGAATTTCCAATTTCCAGCCCACACAATTTCAGCCCTTACAACCACAATTGCAACCTCAACCTCAGAATTTTCAGAGTTACAATTCTCAACCATTTCAACCAAGTTCTCAGCAGAATTTTCAGCAATTTTCTCAACCATTTCAACCCTACAATCAGCCCCAACAGCCCTACTTTCAAGGATCATAGTAAGTTCAACAATTTCAACCACCTCAATCATTATTTCAAAGTCAATCAAAGCCTCATGTTAACCAAGGGGGGTATGGAGGTTCTAGTGGGGGAAATGCACAACAACAAAGGATAGAGGAGATGCTTCAACAACTTTTGCAACAACAAAGGAATGATCCCACCATACAAAACCTTGAGAGGATCAAGCCAACTACCTTCTCAAGCTACTCCCAATCCAAAGGGAAACGTTAGTGCTATTACTTTGAGGAGTGGGAAGGTGGCATCAACTCCAAATGGTCCAAGAGCTAAATTTTCTGAAAACAGGACAGCAACTTCATTTCCAACCCCAAACAGCCCTGAAATCACTTCAAATTCAGTTGGTTCCATCCCTAGTTTAAGCCTAACTCCTTCATCAAGTAATCCTATGAATTTGGTGGGAAATGAGGGAGAAAATCAGTAGCAAAGATGGACTTACAGCAGCTACCTCAGTGGAGAAGTCAGTCCCAATTTCAGCCCCTCATGTTTCGGCTCAAGAGGAGGATTTGAGAGTTCCTTTGCCATTTCCTCAGCGCAAGACCCAAGCTAAGAAGCAAGTGGAAGAGGAGAAAGCTAAGGAATACAATGAGCTAGTGAAATTGTTTAGCAAAGTGGAGATCAATGTACCCTTGTTGACCATGATAAAACAGATTCCTAAGTATGCCAAGTTCCTGAAAGATTTATGTGTTCATAAGAAGAAGCTTAAGGAGAATGAGTTGGTTAGCTTGGGGAAAAATATTTCAGCACTTATTCATGTCATTCCTCAGAAGTGTGAAGACCCTGGAGTTTTTACTGTATCTTGTGAGATAAGGAGAACCATGTTCCATGATGCTATGCTGGATTTAGGAGCCTCCATAAATGTGATGCCCATATCAGTCTTCTAGATGCTTGGCATAGGCCCTCTACAGCCTACTGGTGTGGTGATTCAGTTAGCAGACCGGAGCCAGACCCACCCAGCCGGTATAATTGAAGATGTGTTGGTAAAGGTAAAGGAGCTGATATTTCCTGCAGATTTTTACATTTTGGATATGGAGGGAGATTATCTTGCACACAGATCTCCACTCATTTTAGGAAGGTCATTTCTGAAGACTGCGAGAACAAAGATAGATGTTTATGCTGACACACTGTTCATGGAGATTGGAGACACAGTAGTTCAGTTTAACATTTTTGATGCCATAAAGCACCCGAGAGAGGACCACTCCATTATGAGCATTGGTATTCTGGAGGAGTTGGATGATGCAGGTATACTTGCTAAGGGAGTTTCATTTGATATTACAGAGGAGTTGGCAGTTCAGAGGAGGCTGAGGCTATATTTGTTATTGAGGCTGAGGACATTTCAGAGGGTATTTCAGATCTACTTCCAGCTGGAGAGGATTTTCTAGGTGTAGGGGATTGCACAGAGCCCCAAGGATCACCTATTTCTATTGATATTTCAGAGGATTCAGAGTTTAGGTGTGATAGTGTAGGGGATTGCACTGAGCCCTAAGGATCACTCATACCTTCTGAGCAGGCCCAGATTGAGCTTAAGCCACTACCAGATCATCTGAAGTATGTTTTTCTTGGAGAGGAGCAGAATTTTCCAGTTATCATCGCACAGCATTTGGTATCAGAGCAGGAAGAGAAATTATTGCAAGTCCTGAGGCAGTACAAGAAGGCTATTGGGTGGACTTTATCGGACATACCAGGTATTAGCCCAGCTATCTACATGCACAGAATATTCTTGGAAGAAAATGTTAAACCAGTGAGGCAGCCACAAAGGAGACTTAATCCACTCATTTTGGACGTTGTTAAGAAAGAGGTGACTCGACTTCTACAGACAGGAATCATTTACCCTATTTCAGATAGTCAGTGGGTTAGTCCCATACATGTGGTACCCAAGAAATCTGGAGTTACAGTGGTGGAAAATGCAAGTAATGAGCTAGTACCCACAAGAGTTAAAAATTCATGGAGAGTATGCATTGATTACAGGAAGCTCAACACAGTCACGAGGAAAGACCACTTCCCTTTACCCTTTATTGATCAGATCCTTGAGAGACTTGCAGGGAAGTCCCATTACTGCTTTTTGGATGGGTATTCAGGCTACTTCCAGATTTGTATCGATCCGGAGGACCAGGAGAAGACTACCTTCACTTGTCCCTTTGACACTTTTGCCTACAGACGGATGTCATTTGGACTCTGCAACGCTCCAGGAACATTTCAGCGATGCATGGTAAGTATATTTGGTGAGTTGTTAAAGCATTATATGGAGATCTTTATGGATAATTTTTTAGTTTTTGGCACGTCTTTTGATTCATATTTAGAAAATTTGTCTAGGGTTTTACACTGTTGCATTGAGACTAACCTTGTGCTTAATTTTGAAAAATGCCACTTTATGGTAGAGCATGGTATTGTACTAGGACACTTAGTCTCTAGGAGAGGTATAGAGGTAGATCCTGCAAAAATTAATGTTATATCTGCTTTATCTTACCCTGTATGCGTACGGGATGTTCATGCTTTTCTTGGACATGCAGGTTTCTACCGCAGGTTTATTAGAGACTTTAGCGATATTGCTCGGCCCTTGACAAGACTTTTACAGAAAGATGTTGATTTTTGTTTTGATGATAAGTGCAAAGAAGCTTTTCACAGACTCAGGGAGGCTCTTACCTCAGCTCCTATTATTAAATCACCTGATTGGAATTTGCCATTTGAATTAATGTGTGATGCATCTAACTTTGCAGTGGGAGCTGTTCTAGCACAGAGGGTGGAGGGAGCACCTCATGTCATATGCTATGCCTCCAAGACCCTAGATGCGCCCAAGCAAATTACACCACCACTGAGAAGGATCTTCTTGCCATAGTTTTTGCTTTGGACCATTTTAGATCTTATTTATTGTGCTCACATGTCATTGTTTTTTCTGATCATGTAGCTTTAAAGTACTTATTGAAGAAGCCAGATGCTAAGCCTAGGCTAATCAGATGGATGCTTCTACTCCAGGAGTTTGACTTGGAAATCAGAGATAGAAGTGGCAAAGAAAACTTGGTTGTAGATCACCTGAGCAGGATTGAAGGAGATGGATCTCCTACCACCATTAACGATGATTTCAGAGATGAGCACCTTCTTGCAATACATGGTGAGTCACCTTGGTATGCAGATCTTGTTAATTTCTTAGCTGCACATGTTTTTCCTACACACTTTTCTAAAGCTCAAAAAGATAAACTCAAAAGTGATGCAAAATTCTATGTGTGGGATGACCCGTATTTATGGAAATTTTGTAATGACCAAATAATTAGGAGATGCATACCAGACCATGAGATTTGTTCAGTTCTTACTTTTTGCCATTCATCGACATGTGGGGGACACTTTGGACCACAAAGAACAGCTAGGAAGGTTTTAGAGTGTGGTTTATACTGGCCCACCTTATTCCATGATGCATATGTATTTTATAAAAATTGTGATAGATGTCAGCGAACTGAGAACATAGGAGCTAGAAATGAGATGCCCCAGCAGACTATGCTATTTTGTGAGATTTTTGATGTTTGGGGTATAGACTTTATGGGACCTTTTCCTTCATCCTGTGGTTATTTGTACATTTTACTTGCTGTAGATTATGTTTCTAAATGGGTGGAGGTCATTCCCTCCAGGACTGATGACTCTTCTGTTATTGTTAGTTTTGTTAGGTCACATATATTTTGCAGGTTTGGAATTCCCAGGGCTATAATAAGTGACCAAGGATCTCACTTTTGCAACAAACACATGAAGGCCTTGCTTAGTAAGTATGGGGTGGTACACAAGGTTTCTACTTTCTATCATCCCCAAACAAATGGCCAAGCCGAAATTTCCAATAGAGAAATCAAAGCAATTTTGGAAAAGACCGTTGGGCCCAATAGAAAAGATTGGAGCAAGAGGCTAGATGATGCACTTTAGGCTTATAGAACGGCATTCAAGACACCGATTGGCATGTCTCCCTACCGGTTAGTCTATGGTAAAGCTTGTCATCTTCCCGTGGAGATAGAACACAAGGCATATTGGGCGGTGAAGGCTTGCAACTACGATGCTACCAAGGTGGGAGAAGAGAGAAAACTTCAACTTCAAGAACTTGAAGAGATTAGACTAGAGGCATTTGAGAACTCAAGGATCTACAAGGAAAAGACCAAGAACTTCCATGACAAACATATAGTGAGGAAAGAATTTCAAATTGGTGACAAGGTCTTATTGTACAAATCAAGGCTCAAGTTGATTAAGGGTAAGTTGAGGTCAAGGTGGGAAGGTCCATTTATTGTAACTAATATTTTTCCCTATGGTGTTGTTGAAATCAAAGATGAGACTAATGGTTTTGTGTGGAAAGTTAATGGCCACCGGCTCAAGAAGTACTATGAAGAATTAAAGGAGCTAGAGGTGGATGGAGTGGACATCAAAGATGCTATCTACCCAACCTAAAGGGGAGTTTCCTTTTCCTTGCGTTTTACTTTATTGTAAATACCATTTCATTGTTTTCAAATAGTTTAATCTTTCTTTTCCAATGAGTTTTTGATAATAAATGTTTAGGAAGTGTAGATTGAATAAATAGTGATTGTAGACATCATTTTACCCTTTTGGCACTTTATTTTTGCATGATTAAGAATAAATGTATCCCTCTAGGTTGTCTCTATATCATTTTAGAGTCTTTTGAAAACAAATTAAATTTGGTTGTCAAAACTTAGGATTTGAGTCAATGGATGAAAATTCTTGGTTGCTTGAGTACTACTTGGTTATGGACTCTAGATTGATGAGTTGAGATGGATTCTTTTTACCTAGTGAGGACTTAGATTTATTGTTGAGATACACACATGTGATTGTACTCAGAACTTGCTTAGGTTCTTTCAAAATCATATTTCTATGATTGGACCACATTTTAAAAGTTAATCACTTTGTTTTCCCTTTTTCATTTAATTGTTGCAACATATCTTGTTGATTCATGCCTAATTCTTTTTCTTTTTCCTATTTTTCTGCTCATTACCATATTTTTCTATAGACTTTGTTACTTGGATTTTTCTTGATGTTGTTTTGCCCGAGACGGACAAAAGTTTAAGTGTGGGGGAGGTGGCTAGAGCTTTGAAAGGAATTGTGGTGAAAAATGATAATTTGGAAATTTTGAGAGTTTTCTTTTTGTTGAATCATAGTCCGAATGTCTTGATGGGATTAAAGGAATGGAAGAGCATGAGAAATACAATGCGAAAACAAAAAAAAAAGAAGAGAAGAAAAGAAATGGAGAATTGTGCCAATTTGATGGGTGATGTATCAAAGATGAGTTGTGAGTATTAAAAAGTTAAGTTCACTTTTGGAGCAATCTGATTTATGGATGTTGTATGGTGTCTCAACTCTATGAAGCTAATTGTGAAAGGAATGGGAAACTTCCCGATTTACCCTGGTGACCGGTGGGAAACTTCCGTAGGGCCGGGCCGATCACCCCAGGTTCAATTTGTCTGCTGCCTGGTTCATCATTTTTTTTTAATTGTGAAAGGAATGGGAGCTCATAAAGGTTAGTTTTTAGTGATACTTTGCAAGCCTACCAAAAGTTTCCATTTAGGTATGGAATTGGAAAGTGGAATTGTTTTCAAAAGTTCAAATTGTTGCCATGACTCAAGTGGAGAATTGGGAGTAAAAGTTGGTTGTGGATCTGAAATGAAGCTGCTCAAAAAAAATATATATATACAACAAGCAGCTGAAAAAAATAGAAAAGAGAAAAAAAAGAAAAGAGAAGAGAAGTAAAGAAAAGACAAATGGAAACATGAAAGTTCAAAAGATGGATAGATTTCTGAGTTTGAAATTGAGAATAAGAAGCTAGATGGGTTAGGATTTGGTGATGATGGGAAGAAAAGAAAAATTCAGGCAAAGTCAGTTTTGAAATTCTGGAATCTGGCTACTGATCAACCCCTGATCGGTCAGACCGATCAGGGAGCACCAATCCGATCACCAGACCGATCAGGCAATGACTGATCGGTCTCTGGACCGATCCGAGCAGCTGGCACAGCACAGAATATTGCTTTTAGTATTAAACCTCCTCCAATTCAGCTCATAATCACTTCCCTTGGCTCAGGATTCATAAAAAGCTATCACAAAAGGGCAAAGAGCATTAGGAATAATTTTGAGTATCCAAGTCTTCTATTTTTCTTACTTTTCCATATTTCTTCTTCATGCTATATCTCTTCATCATATTCTTTTTCTTATCATATCATATGTCTTTATTTCCTTTACCATTAGTCTTTGGTATTAGAATTCATGGAAAAATTCTTTTTCATTCTATTCATTTCATACTTCTTTTATGTGTTCTAATAAACCTTTGTAGATAAGGATCCAAGGAAAGAATGATGGTGGAGAGTAGATAATAAGCAAGCCTATGGTAGTTCAAGAAACATGTTGTGTTTGAGTGAGCTCCACTTTCATTGAAATGTAGAACTTAGGAAGAGAGCCACTACAAATTCCTTTGGGAGGTTTTGTGCGTTGATTTCATCTCAATGAGTCATGAAGGAGGAAGTAAGCTAAGTTGTTGATTTAAGGACAAGATACTAGTCTATTGAGCTTAGATTTTTGAGAATTGACAACCCTAGGTAATTTCTTTTCAATTGCTTCTAACAATGATTGAGAATAATCTAGGGGGGAATACATTTTAGTTCCTTTGTAGCTTGTGCGGGACGCCCAAGAATAAGTGTGGGGGAGTTGATAACTTTCATTTTGTTGATTAAATTAGGCCTTTAAATCCATGTTTTGATCCACTATTCATATGCTTAAGTTTGCATTACATGAGGTTTCATGAATTGTCTCTATCTTATCTTAAAATTCAATTCTTTTTATATTTGAGATGTTTTGGCACTAAAATTTAATATTATTTTGTAGAGATCAAATGATCATGGACCTGGATCATATTGGGTTAAACTTAGGTCAGAATTGGATTCGGATCGAAGGGATCAAGTATCGGATTAATATGGGTCGTCCATTCAAGAGAACGCTTAGATCCGAACCATCCTTCAACTTCTGGTCGATCCAAGCTCAAGATAGTCTTAATCAAGTAGATGGATCAAGATCTGAAAGTTTGGGCCAGATCCGAGTTGATTCAGCCGTTGGATCAAGCAATGGAGGATCTAGACCATCTAAGCTAGAGAAGAGAATATCTGAGCCATCCACTTCAGATCTAAGTGATCCGAGTTAACGACAAGCAGATCAGAGCCCTTGATCAAGATCTGGGAAGTTTGGGTTCGATCTGACTTGATCTGACCGTTGGATCATAGCGGAACAATCTCAGCCGTCGAAATTCAAAATGCTCATTTAAATCCAGAATTCCCTCTATCGCTCGGGGTCGTCGCGATTTCTCTGCTCCAGTGTTCTTCATTGTTTCTCTCCGTTTTCTTCTCAATTGTTGTGGGCGACCACTCCAGATCGGGATCTCCTCAAGGCTTCGAATCATCAAGGTCTGTTCTTCGTGAGATCTGCTACAAATCTACTGCTGACAAGCTTTGGCGAGGGTATCACCAAGTTCTGCTCTGCCAAATCCATTCTCGCTCGATCACTGACGTCACCGATTGGAACCTTCAGCACGTGAGTTAAGAGGGGTTCTCTGGTTGGCATTGGAGTTTCGGAGCTGGAGTTGCATCAGCTGATTGAGGAAGAAGGAAAGGGAGGGAGATTACAGCCAGTTCACTAATCGGACGCAAATCGATCGAAGGAGTTCGATCTTGTTGATTTTCGATCAAAGGGGTTCTTGGATCGGTTCTTGGTTGACAACAAGAAGCATCCCTTAGTGACGAATCTGATCTGGAGTTTTTGATTGTTAGATTTCGTTTCTGATACTAATTCTGCATCGTTCTAGTTCTGTATCATAGTGCGATCAACTACTGATCAGTCTAAGTGACAGATCCAGACCACTCCTGATCGGAAGCCAGTCCGATCAGGCTTGTATCTGATCGGTCAGCTGACCGATCAGGTAATTGCCTGCACAAATGTACTCTGTTTCGGTATTCAGCATAGTTTCAATCCTTTATTTCCGAATTTAAGTTCAGCACTAGTGTAACTTTGCATTTGATATCAGTCTTATATTTCAAATTTTGCAATTTCAAATAGTTTGTTAAATTTCTTAAGTGGTTAAGTTTCATTCTTGCAATATCTAGCTTAACTCTAGTCAAGTTAATTCCATTACAAAGTTCACTTCTATTCTTACTTGCAAAACAAAACCCCTATTTTATCGCGAAAATCCAAAATCATTTAACGACAAATAATTTTCAAGCTCGATTCAAACACTCAAAACTACTCCTGGAAAAATACGACCTTAGCCCCTATTCTACATTTCTATTTTGCTAGCAAGTGTTTTCAGCTTTATAAATTTCTAAATTTGATACCCACATTCGTGACATCTATTCTGGGTAGCATCACCGACCCTGCAGAAGGACGCCAACGAGCTGGTTTCCACCTGCCTGTCTTGCCGAAAGCATCACTGCCTACCACATCGGCCCGTGGAAGAAATGAAAGCATCGGCGGTTTCCTGTCCTTTCGATCAGTGGGGCATGGACATTGTTGGGCCCTTCCCGACTGCCGCCGCCCAGAAGAAATATTTGCTGGTGGCCGTCGATTACTTCTCCAAATGGATAGAGGCTGAGGCTCTAGTGCGTATCACTGAGCAGGCGGTGATGAAGTTCTTGTGGCGGGATATATTATGCCGATATGGAATCCCGCACAAAATTGTCTAGGACAACGGAAGGCAGTTCCAAGGGAGAAGGATACAAGAGTGGTGTTCAAGGTACGACATCAAGCAAGCCTTTACCTCGGTAGCCTATCCTCAAAGCAACGGCCAGGCAGAAGTGGCCAACCGAGAGATCCTCAAAGGATTAAAGACTAAGATGGACCATGTCAGCGGAACATGGGTAGATGAGCTCCCGAGCGTCCGATGGGTCCTGCGGACTACGCCTAAAGAGACCATGGGGTGCACACCTTTCCAACTAGTCTAGGGAGTGAAGCGGTAGTCCCAGTCGAGGTCGGATGCGAATCGGACCGACGGGCGGCTTATGGCGAGGATAACCCGGAAAGGAGGCGGATGGAGCTGGACCTGGTTGATGAAATTCGAGACAAGGCAGCCGCTAGAATGTTTGCATATCGATAGAAAATGAAGCAGAAGTACGACCGGAGGGTGCTGCCTAGAACATTCCAAGTGGGGGACTTGGTCTGGAAGAGAGTCAAGCCCGTCGGAGACGTAAGCAAGCTGGAACTACAGTGGGGAGGACCCTTCAAAGTTGTTCAGAAACTCGCCTCGGGGCCTACTACCTGGAGAATGAGCAAGGGAAGAGGTTGGATCGGCCCTGGAGTGCGATTCACCTTCAGCCATACCGGGTGGGCGAATGAGAGGTTGTAATGTAAATGTAAAATACTCATGATAGTGGAAAAACATGGTCCTCACTCCGCTTGCAGGTACTCCAGACTCTTATCTCCGTGCGAGTTATAATCTATCCCTCGGATCGGCTCTCAGTCGGACGCATGGTGCCCACGCTCCCTAACTCTTGCCCGACCGAGTGCGCAAAACTCTTGCCTCGCTAGCAAGTTATAAGCGGACCAACTTCCGCGCCCCACTCTGCTCAGTGTCTCCGATCGGACGCGTGGCGTCCCACACTCCTGAGAATCGGCCTAAGCAAGTGTCTAGACTCTCGTCTCCGCACGAGTTATAATCTATCCCTCGGATCGGCTCTCAGTCGGACGCGTGGCGGCCCACGCACCCTGAGTCTTGCCCAACCGAGTGCGCAAAACTCTTGCCTCGCCAGCAAGTTATTAGCGGACCAGCTTCTGCGCCCCCACTCTGCTCAGTGTCTTCGATCGGACGCGTGGCGGCCCACGCTCCTGAGAATCAGCCTGAGCAAGTGTCCAGACTCTCGTCTTCGCACGAGTTATAATCTATCCCTCGGATCGGCTCTCAGTCGGACACATAGCGGCCCACGCACCTTGAGTCTTGCCCGACCAAGTGCGCAAAACTCTTGCCTCGCCAGCAAGTTATAAGCGGACCAGCTTCCGCACCTCACTTTGCTCAGTGTCTTCGATCGGACGCGTGGCGGCCCACGCTCCTGAGAATCGACCTAAGCAAGTGTCCAGACTCTCGTCTCCGCACGAGTTATAATCTATCCCTCGGATCGGCTCTCAGTCAGATGCGTGGCAGCCCACACTCCCTGAGTCTTGCCTGACCGAGTGCGCAAAACTCTTGCCTCGCCAGCAAGTTATAAGCGGACCAGCTTCCGCGCCCCACTCTGCTCAGTGTCTCCGATCGGACGTGTGGCGGCCCATGCTCCTGAGAATCGTCCTGAGCAAGTGTCCAGACTCTCATCTCTGCACGAGTTATAATCTATCCCTCGGATCGGCTATCAGTCGGACGCGTGGCGCCCCACGCTCCCTGAGTCTTGCCCGACCGAGTGTGCAATACTCTTGCCTCCCCAGCAAGTTATAAGCGGACCAGCTTCCACGCCCAACTTTGCTTAGTGTCTCTGATCGGACGCGTGGTGGCCCACGCTCCTGAGAATCGGCCTGAGCAAGTGTCCAGACTCTCGTCTTCGCACGAGTTATAATCTATCCTTCGGATCAGCTCTCAATCGGACGCGTGGAGGCCCACGCTCCCTGAGTCTTGCCCGTCCATGTGCGCAAAACTCTTGCCTCGCCAGCAAGTTATAAGCGGACCAGCTTCCGCGCCCCACTATGTTCAGTGTCTCCGATCGAACGCGTGGCGGCGCACGCTCCTGAGAATCTGCCTGAGCAAGTGTCCAGACTCTCGTCTCCGCAAGAGTTATAATCTACCCATCGAATCGGCCCTCAGTCGCACACGTGGCGGCCCACGCTCCTTGAGTCCTGCCTGATCGAGCGCACAAAGTGTTCAGACTTTCATCCTCGCAAGACCTAAATCAGGAACAACCCCCAGACATCTCCTCGACTCGGCTGTTAGTGGGGTGCGTGAAAGGCCACACCCATGAGCATGGCCTGAGTGGATGCACCATTGCGGACCTTTATGAGGCCCCTGGCTCAGCAAGGATGCTTCAAATTGCCCAAGTTAGCAACCTTACGCAATCAACTCAGACGAGTCCTCTAAGTACTAGATCACTCGCTTTCATCTGATCGGCTGACACTCAGAAACTGTTATGCGTACGAGTTTTGCTTCGTCGTTTGCAAAGGATGGATTACCATCGCTCTGGTCAGAATTATTTTGACAATTCTAACTTACAAATTTTCACAGGAAATGCTTCGAAAATTCAATATGAGTGATTCAAAAGAGGTAACCACTCCCATGGCTACAAACACAAGATTAGACAATGATGAGAGTGGTAAACCTGTTGATCTAACTCAATATCGAAGCATGATAGGTAGTCTGCTATACCTCACAGCCAGTCGACCAAATATCCTATTTGCTGTGGGTATGTGCGCTAGGTATCAAGTCTGTGCCAAGGAATCTCACCTAATTGCTGTTAAGCAAATTTTGAGATATCTCAAGGGCACAATTGGTGTAGGTCTTTGGTATCCCCGTACCAAATCTTTTGATTTGATTGGCTATACGGATTCCGACTACGCTGGATGTAAGTTGGACCGGAAAAGCACTAGTGGGGGCTGCCAATTCTTAGGTTCGTCCTTAGTAAGTTGGTCGAGTCGGAAGCAACATTGTGTTGCTCTTTCCACTACCGAGGCAGAATATATCGCCATGGGAGAGAGTGTATCACAATTGTTGTGGATGATTCACACCTTAGAGGACTATGGATTGAGTTACAAGGGTGTGCAAGTGTTATGTGATAACATTAGCACAATTAACTTAACCAAGAATCCAGTCCATCATTCTAGGACAAAACATATTGAAGTAAGACACCACTTCATTAGGGATCATGTAGCTAGGGGGAACATCATACTCTCTCATGTAGAGTCAAAGTCAAACCTAGCTGACATTTTCACTAAACCACTTCCCGAAAATGAATTTAGTTTCCTAAGACAGGAATTGGGAATGTGTCGCGCTTCATGATTTTCAAATTGTATTCAAAACCCTTCATGATTATTTCGAAATTGTTGGGAACAATTGGGTAACTTTGGGAACATCTCACACAAACTATAAGGTATTACCAAAATGTTTTTGTTTGCTAGACATGGGGTGAGATGTTAGGTTCAACTATATTTCTCAAAATGTCATTGCATCACTTGAGAAATTAAGTTGATGAGATAATAATCACGGTGGTGACCAAGTATGGGGAAAACCATTGCATAACATATGTGTATATGGCTCTATAATCATACTTGGACATTCCAATCAAGGCAACTTGATTGGAACATTGGATTTGACTCAAACTTAATTGAATTTGCTTGATTGATTGTTGATTGAGTTTGACTCCATTTGTATGGGTCAAAGTGATTGTTGAACCTATAAGGACCTTTGATTCTTGTTAAGGGATCAGTTTTAGTCAGGAAATCATGTCCAAGTTCAATAAAGTTCATCAGATCTCGTTGGAAAGTTTCAGAAATTCTGAAACTGAACATTTCAGTTCATATCAGGGAATACCAGGAACCCTGATCGGTCACCGGACCGATCAGGCATAGGGCTGATCGGTCCCTGGACCGATCAGGCTTCTTCCTGTGGTGTTCGGTCCACAGACCGATCAGCGAGGCAAGCTGTGATCTTCCGGAATTTGACTAAGCGTACTGAGCTAGCCTGGATCGGTCCCTGGACCGATCTGGCACCCTGTGGTGATCGGTCCACAGACCGATCAGGGAGCCCAGCAGTTTTCCTCCAGACCCTACTGATCGTATCCTGATCGGTCACCCGACCGATCAGGATCTCGTCTGATCGGTCATCCGACCGATCAGGCACATTCCAGTCCGATCAGACTGTAGCCTGATCGGTCTGGACACGATCAGATCGAACGGTGAACCGTTCAAACGCATTAAATTCTGGTTGGTGGACCGATCCACCAACCGATTAACTTCGCAAAACCCTTCTCAGCGCTGAACCCTAGCGCCGAAACTCCTCATCTGCGCGACCTTACTCGAGCGAGAGCACTCTCCTGCGTCTCTCCCACTTCGTGCATGCGATTTCTTGCGGAGATCCCTACTGGTGTCTTCCGGTTCCCTGCGAGCTCCCCACTTGTTCCAAGCTCTCTGCGTCCGAGAGTCTCTATTGCGCAGGCCCCTCTCTCAACCTTGAGGAACTAGATTCTTCCTCCTTGCGCAAGCTCATCCATGGCGCCTAAGTAAGCTTTGATTTCAGTTGTTCTACCAATCTCTTCATGGATTATATGGATGTGAAGCTAACCATGGTTTTTGTTCTTGTTCTTGCTGTGGTGTCTTGATCTTTGTCGCAACCCTCTTTCTCACCTTATGATCGAAATTTCCTTTTGATCTAATGATTGGGTATCATCTTATATGATCAATTCTTGTTTTGTATGATCGATCTTATCATTTGAATCCTATGTCATGATCAATTCAACCTTTTAGAAAGCCTTCTAAGGGAAAGGAGGTTTTAGAGGGCAGTTCAAGAGGGAAAACTTCTTCGTCATCTACATCTTCTCAAGGGCATCCACCACCTTAACTTACTCGGTTTCAGAGTCCTGGTCTTGCTTTCAAATTCCAGTGGCACAACTTCAAGTTAATGCCATGTCGAATTATTGACCATTCCTTCATCTATGAACATTGCCCAACCATCCAACACATTATCACACATTATAATCTCCAATCTATTCTTTATCTTGAGAGACCAATCAACCTTGACTTGGTCTCTGAATTCTATAACAACATGATGTGTGGAGAGGGCACTGGGTGGAGCACGGGATGGCGGACCCGTGTTGCCGGTATTGATCTTGATTTCAATCGATCTATTTTTACTAATTTTCTCGGCTGTCGCAGATCAAACAATGATTTCTTTCTCTACCCTTTTCCTCCTAATCCCCTTCCAGTTCCCTTCGATGGAGTGACTCCTGATTCCATCTACGAGTACTTTCTAGGTCATCCCAGGCCAGGGGGTTCTGGTGAGCGCACCCGTGACGTTCCCACTTTCCCTGCTCTTCGTCTTTCCCCTGCTGACTATGTGTTGTTTAAAATCATCACCAATTGTCTCCTTCCTACTACTTCTAAACACCTTGATGAGATTCATCCATTCCACTGCTTGATGCTTTACGGGATGCATCAACAGTTAGACTTTGACCCAGTGGCTTCGGTCTATCTTTCTATCATCATCCACAGTATGCCGTTATCCCAGTCAGTCTACATGCCATTCGGCCATATCATCACTGCCTGGCTGGAGTCGGTTGGCATCGACGTTTCACAGGGCCAAATTGTGCCGATGACTCGACAAGACTGCCGCCTGGATCGTCGTATGCTTGCTCAGTCCGGCATTGTTCTCGGGACCGAGGGGCTGAGATGGAAGGATCGCAACCGCGTTGGGGAGCTACCGCAAGCAGTTCTTGACCAAGGGGCGCCAGCTATTACTGCATACTATGATGAGTGGGCTCCTGACCTCAGTTGGCAGGTTGCGGAGATAGAGCGAAAGATAGAATGCGAGCTACACATCTCCGAGCTTTGGCGACAGGAGGTCAGCTCCGAGTTTCAGTCTTTTGATCGCCATTTTAATGCCCTGGCATCTGATGTCTCTGAGATGAGCGCGTTCCAGGACAGATGGTATGAAGAATGGTATCATCATACGTTTCCTGATGGTGCGTCCCCCAGTGGCCCTTCACCCGGGGATATCATATATATTGATGATTCTGATGACGATGTCGTTGACGGTTAATGATTTCCTGTGTTGTATGACTTTTGGGCTGTATGCTCTGTGACTTGATAGTTGTGGCCTTGTGTCACATGTATTTTGCTACTTGTCTGGATGTCTTATGCTTTGACTTGCCGACTTTGCTTCACATGCTTATCTGATATTAGTATATCTATTGTTGATGCCATGAGTTTTATCTGCATGTTTGCTCAATTGCCATGTTCATGCTTGTAATGCCATGTCTACCTGATACATATACATGTTATGGCATGATTTGCGAGTTGATAATTCGTGTTCATATGATGCATGTGATTGCTATATCTTGCTTTATCTTTTTCACATGTGTTCGTATGGTTATCCAACAACCTATCACATCTTTGTTGATTTGGGATACTCCTAGGGTTGAGGGGGAGTTTGTTTTAATCTTAACAGTCCCTCTTGCCCCTTTTCAGTGTTCGACAAAGGGGGAGAGTGTGGATCATGTTAAGTTTAGGATGATCATGTTGTAGGGGGAGGATCTGGATTCCCCTATGATTCTAAAGTTGAAAAATATTGATTGAGATCCCTAAACTTAGATCGGGTTGTCAAACAACAAAAAGGGGGAGATTGTTGATGCAGTCTGACCCTGATTGTTGTTTTGGTGTTGACACCGATTTAAGTTTAGGTGGATGATTATTGATTATGATTAATTCCTGATCGGGGATCAGGCATGGTATGGAAAATCATAACCTGGAGGGTTAGGTGTTGAAAATCCTAGTCTGAAAGGCTAGGTGCTGGAAAATCCTAACCTGGAGGGTTAGGTGTTGAAAAGTCCTAGCTTAGAGGGCTAGGTGTTGGAAAAGTCCTAATTCGGAAAGGTTGGGTGAAAAGTCCTAGCTTGGAGGGCTAGGTGAAAAGTCCTAACTTGGATGGTTAAGTGCAAATTCCCATCCTGGAGAATTAGGTGAAAAATTCCTGGCTTGGAGGGTCAGGTGCCTAGCTTGGAGGGCTAGGTTGGATGAAGTTCTAACTCGGAAGGGTTGGGTGAAAAGTCCTAGCTTAGAGGGCTAGGTGAAAAGTCCTAGCTTGGAGGGCTAGGTGAAAAGTCCTAACTTGGAGGGTTAGGTGCAAATTCCCAACTTGGAGAGTTAGATGAAAAATCCTTGGCTTGGAGGGCTAAGGTGGAAGAGAACTTAGCTTGGAGGGCTATGTTTACGTCTCTGGATCGGTCTGGTGATCGGTCAGGGATTCTGGCACGCTGCTCTTTCGTGGATCGGTCTGGTGACCGATCCAGTAACGACTGATCGGTCTGGTGACCGATCAGGGAGCACACAGTGAGGTTGGGAACCTACTGTACTGCTCCTGATCGATCCGGTGACTGATCAGGGAGTGTGTGTTTCACCTACTGCTTGGCTCCTGATCGGTCGAGTGACCGATCAGGGAGCGAACAGTTGAGGTTGAGTTCCCTTGCTGATCTGAACCTGATCGGTCTGGAGACCAATCAGGATCACTGTACAGATCGTTCCGGAGAACGATCCAGCATCGCAGGTTCCTCACTATGATCGATCAGGCTCTAGCCTGATCGGTCTGGTCATGATCTGATCGGTCTGGTGACCGATCAGGAGGCTACCTGATCGGTCTGATGATCGATCAGGAGGTCTGGACTGCGAAGCTCAGAAATCGCCCAAGAAAGGGGTGGATCGTTCGGGTGATCGATCCACAACCTGGGATTGGTCCAGTGATCGATCCAGGAGAAGTCACAAAGAAATCGTGATTTCTGATTGAGCGTTGGGGACCGATCAGGACAGAACCTGATCGGTCTGGACCTAGCCTGATCGGTCTGGTGACCGATCAGGAGGCTCTCTGATCGGTCAGGTGACCGATCACTTTAATTCAAAATGCACTGTCAGACGCTCTGATCGCGTCTGACCATATTCGATTCGCTGCTGTTTATCTCTGATATTTGATTTACTGCGTGATTTGCTGCTCTAACAGTCTGATTAAGTTACAGGTGACAGGGGAGGATTCAAACACTCAAGGAGAAGTCAATGAGGGCTTTCCTTGGAGCAGGTTTATCCCTTTCTCAACTCAGGTTGCAACGGCTGGAGCTGCAGGACTGAAGCCGCTGACTGAAGCTTGGCTGAGGGAGCTCAGGAAGTTCAGTAAGGGTTCAGTGTAGCTGGCGCGTTGGCAGTGAGGTAGCTGTAGGCTGCTGGAGATGAGGTCACTTGTTGCTTAGTGGAGAAACAAAAGGAACGAGAGAGTTTTGGTGGAGCAAGAGTTCGACAATTCTTCAGCTTGTGCTCTTGAGTTCCAGTGCTTTGAGTTCTCCACATTAAGCTTGCTGTGTTCTTGAAGTTTCTATCATTCCAAGCAAGCAATTGAGAAGCAATCATCCATTACTTGAGCGCTTGAAGGTGAAAACAAGAAGCTTGGAGTCCGACAGTGGGAAGACACGAAGAAGGGTTCTTACGTGAGATCGCCACTGGGTGGAGCTCAGGGAAGCTTGCTGTGTTTTTGTCCTTGCGAAGTGTTTGAGTAAGATCCTTGTTATTTCTTTGTGCTTAATCTATATCCTTGTTTGAAACACACTGTGGAGAGGTTTCTCCACTGAGAAGGAGGTTGCTGATTTATCCGGTGTAACCGGGGCTTGATCTGTCGACGATCAAGGGATCGCCCACCTTAAGGGCACGCCAAGGAGTAGGGGCAAGTTATTTCCGAACCTTGTAAAATCTCCTTGTTAGCGATCTTGCTAATCTTGGTAGTTAGTTTTCTGTTTTAGTTTCTGCACATTCTGTTTTCCATACTTCCGCTGTGCTACTCACAACTTCGAGTGCAGAAATTTGCTAACGTCTCAAAGGAAAGTGATTGGCTATATTCACCCCCCCTCTCTAGCCATCTCGTCACCAACAACCCTCATTGAGGGAAAGCCAATAGGACCTCACTAGCAGAGGTTGGTGAGAATGCATTAAAAAAGGCCCCACGGGATAGTAGGGTCGAAGGGCCACCTTAGCCGAGGACTGATGGTAGCCCACAACCAAGTGTCACGATGAGCCTCAAATTTAGATATTTATAAGACTCGGATAGTTCAGACTCGGATAGCCTCAAATTTAGATATTTATAAGACTCGGATAGACTCGGATAGACTCGGATAGCCTCAAATTTAGATATTTATAAGACTCGGATAGCCTCAAATTTAGAAAAGCATGCGGCCATGCCGAAACCGTCAGATCAAACTCGGATAGTTCTCGGGATGGCTGGCCACACGTGTGGGTCGAACATTCGAGAAGAGAGGTGGCATATCCCTCGATATGCAGGTGCAAGTGACTTGGCAACATGAGTCCTGGGTCATTAGGGCGGTAATTAATGAGAAGCTATGCCATGATTGTAAAGGATCCCGAAGAAACAATTTGCCTAGTGGATGATTCCTCTGGGTAAAGCTGATTGCAAGATCTGATCATTCGGGTGCGCCAGGCTCGAGCCAGAGTCAGGGTCCAGTCAATCAGACTGCGTGCCTCCCTCGACTAGACTTAAGGGGGATGCTTATGATCCCGGGCCAGCTCGTGTGTAGCCGGCAGCCTGGTGCCTAGTCAGAAGGGAAGTGGTTGATGGGCTGGAAAGGCCCGGAGAATAGGCGTCGCTCGGGCCAAGGCCCCTGATTGGATGCGTGGCGGCCCACACTCCTCTGGATCGATCTGACTCAAGCTTAGATATTCATGCTCTCCTACCCCTCCAGGTTTGGCTCCCCGCCGACGCGTGGTGGACCACGCTCCGAGGGTAAGCCCGAACCGGAGGGGGCATTACTCGACACATAGTCATTCAGTGCCCCAGTCGGCACCTTCATAGGCCCTCAGCCGGCCTCGTCATTCAGTGCCCCAGTCGGCATGCAGTACCGCAGTCGGTACTCTCTCTCCAAGGGTCCTCAGTTGACCCTAATTTGCCCCAGCAGGCAACACAACCAGTCTCTGACACCAGATTACCAGAAGTTGTACGGGGTCGGCGCGGGACTGGAGTCATCCTGGTCTCAAACGACGAATATCTCGCCGATGTCTTGATCTTCCTGCCATACCCTGTCCCCCCTCCCCCGTACCACGACCACCGACACTGGTGTCAGGCCGAGCGGCGTCAAACGACACCAACCATTAAGTTGACAGTGTCCTTTTCCTTAATACAGTATGCGTTAGTTTATCCTGCCACCTCTGGGCATGCATCACCTTGTCCTCACTATATGGCAATCGGTGGCAGGCGGGGCAAGAACTGTCAGCTTCCCCGGCTATATAAGCTCTTTCACTCCGCATTTCTCAGGATCGGAGCGCGCCAGCTCTGCAGACAACCTTAGCGACCTTACGCTCCCCGGAGGACCATTTAGCCATAGGGGCGCCACCTCGCTTCGCGACAGGATCAGTTATAATCATCTTTAGAATGTACTTCTCAATAGTCATGTCTTATTCTTGAATCTCCAACAATCCAAGAACTAGTGCAAATTTTGTGGTATCTACCTTTCCTCGTAGATAATGAGCATGTATACAATTTGTTAGTCCTCATTGGATGGACTGATGGTTAATGCGTAGGTGTTACTACCTTGAGGTCTACGGGTTAAAACCTAGCAAAGACAGTGTGCCCGTCCTCACCACGCACTAGCCACAGTATCCGGGCTAGTAGTCTCCGTGATTTACCTCCTCTGTATTGATCCTGGACAGTTGGTAGGGGTACTGAGGACGAGCGAATCTCTTTTTATCACCATGTATACAATTTTTCAAACATAGCGTCTAAAAAGTTCTAGGCTCTCTAGCAATAATACTTCATGCACAGGACTGAACCTTACAAATAGACTTCATTTTATAATTACTTGTCTTCATGTGTCTAATCTCAAAGTCTTTATATATCACATAATCATCTAAATCTTTTCTAAACCTTTTTCCCATTAGATAATACTTGACCAACTTTTGATGATTTTCCACTATACTCTCATTTGCATCAGCTAAATCAAATTTGATAGTGTCCTCGACTACATTAGGTTAGATTGTTATCTCAATTTGGTTTGGCTCATTCACACCAAAGTTTTTTGTCTCAACATCAGATGCATAGAAATCATTGATGTTTGAGTAATTATTTTCTTAATGCTCAAATACAAACTGTCGTTCATCTTCTAGAGACGCAAAGTTAAAATAATCTTCATCCCCTTCAAAATCATATGCGTCCTCATCGAGCTGATGTGATGATCCGCCTTCCTCCTCTGCTATAATATTGATGTCAAATTGTGGTGTATTAGAATACAGTGCAGTCTCTTGTATATTTTATGCTTTTGACTCATAATATTGTCCTTAGTTGATGATTTACCAAATGGATGAGAAAGACACCCACTGTTGCTCAATACTATCAATATAAGATAATAAAAATAAATCAGTAGAAATTTATGGGTCCTTGAAAACAAATAAAGTGAATTATGAAAATGAAATAATATAAAATTATTTACAAATAAAAAATAATTTAACACTACTAGCTACAATGTTGTAGCAGTTATGAAAACATAGTTACTACAATGTTATAACATTTATGTTTTTATAACTGCTACAATGCTACTGTAGCTATCAAATCATAATTGCTACAGCGTTATGGTCTTAGCATATTGTAACAGCTATGAAATTATAATTGCTGCAATATTGTAGCAGCTATCAAATCATAGCTACTACAACGTTTTAGTTTAAGCACATTGTAATAACTACGAATTAGTAGCTCTTAAAATGTGCTTAGACCACAAATTAGAATGTTGAAACAGTTACAAAATCGTAATTGGTACAATGATATATATGCTACAACAATGATAGTTGGATGTCTATTACAGAGGAGGAAGATCTTCGAACACTCGAATGGAAATTGAACAGACACTAAAAATCTAAATCCTAAATTATAGCATAAGGCTACCGACAGTTAAAAGATAAAATAGAAGATTATCACATACATGGGTACACATTGCAGATGAACGGAGAAGAATAAGGTTTTTCCTGTACGTCAATAACTTTAGACAAGTTTAAAAGGCGGTGGGTAGGCGGTGTGGTGGAGTTGATTAACAAAGACGATGAAGGGAGAATGAGAGGATTTCAAAAGAGTAGGATTCGAAATGTTTGAGTTTTTCAAAAGCACAAAATACTTAAGGAGTGTTTGGGAGAGCTTCTGCTTACTGCTTTTTAGCTTCTAGCCATGCAAAAGTGCTTTTGAGTGTTTGGGAATGCCAGATTCTGCTTTAACTTCTGCAACTTTTACTAAAGCTAGAAGAACAATTTGATGCTTTTTTTGCTTTGCTTTTTTTTTGTGAATTAAAAGTTATATTTATACCTTAATAAATTATTTTACATAATTACCATCAATTTTAATAAAATCTATATTTTTATATAATTATATTTTCAAAAATTTATACATATTTGTATAAATTTATATAATTTTATTATTTTATTATTTTTAAATTTTATTAACTTTATATTTTTTTAAATATATATTATTAAAAAAATAATTTTGATATAATATTTAAATATAATATTAAATATATAAAATATTATAGATCATGTATCAAAATTATATTTAGATAATTGAAAAAATTAATTTTGATAGTTTAAGGATATTATTGTCATTTAATTAAAATTAAGCTTAAAGTGATTATTCACCAAACACTCAAACTTTACCTTGTATCAGCTTTTGACTTCTATTTCCAAATACTGCATGCTTTAGCTTCTTACTAACTTCAAGATAATCACTATAAGAATCACTTTTCAAGAAGTAAAAGCTCTCCCAAACACTCCCTTAAATGTATTGGTTTTTTTTCCAAGCAGCCCTAAAATCATAAATCCACGCCCCGCCTGCCCTATCAGTTTAGGGTTTCAATGTGAACCAGTTTGGAAACTAACCAAATCCAACCGAACAGTGGATTAGGAATAGAAACAAAAAGGTATAAAAGGGTAGGGTATCTTTTTGATAAAAAATCTAAATAAAGCACATCTTCACCGACTTAGTAAAAAAGGGGCACTTTTGCCCATTTATATTTAACTAAGGTTATTTTAAAAAAAATACAAAATAGGCCCTTTAGCCAGTAATAATCAACTTTCGTGTTCTATAATTTACCAAAGACTAAATTTGTCATTGTAAACATTCTGAAAAATATATTCTCATGCTAGTCCAAACGTTTTCTAAAATTTTAAATATATTGATATAAACAAATTTTCAATAACTCTAAAAAAAATAACACCGAATGTACCGGATCAATCCAATTTCATGAAAATTCTTCCTCGACTATCAAAATAAATTAAAAAATAACGAACATTCAGAAATCCGGCTCGATAAATACATTATAAAGAATATTTCAATAATATTCTTATATTATTATTTTGACTGTTGAAATATTTGCAATATTTTTATAAAAAATGCTTGTGTAAGCTTGCAAGCTATCTCATTGGAAAATGATTTGAACGTAGTAGCAGGGAAGATAAGGATGTTAAGCTTGATAAAAGCCAGCTGCACCATAAAATGGAAGGAAAACCAAGAATGATCAGATATCATTTAGGGTGCCATGAACGGAAATATATAGATAGGAGAAACACAAATGCAAAGGATAGACCGGTTTGTTCGACATAATCAAGCAAAAAACACAGAAAGATACATAGTTCGATACAACCACCACCTAAGAGAAAAGCAAAATAAATCCATCCATACTTGGTTTGACAAAACTATTGAGACGACTAGCAGCTAAGGAGTTAGAGCATCATATAACAAGCTCATCCTCACTTAGCCATCATGACTTTGACAAATTCCTCGTAGTTGATTTGGCCATCACCATCAACATCAGCCTCACGAATCATCTCATCAACTTCCTCATCCGTCAGTTTCTCTCCGAGGTTGGTCATAACATGGCGAAGTTCAGCTGCGGAGATGAAGCCATTCTGGTCCTTGTCAAAAACTCTGAAGGCCTCCTTTAGCTCCTCTTCTGAATCGGTATCCTTCATCTTCCTAGCCATCAAGTTGAGAAACTCAGGGAAGTCAATTGTACCATTTCCATCAGCATCAACCTCATTGATCATATCTTGTAGCTCAGCTTCTGTAGGATTCTGACCTAAAGAACGCATCACAGTTCCAAGCTCCTTGGTTGTGATGCAACCTGCACATATTACATGAAGGCATGAGGCCACATTTTTTGCAACTGTTGGTCATTGACAAGTCATTTTAGTATCAAAATGTCATAGCATATGTAAAGAGCAAAGCGTTACTAAGAGCCAAACAATTTTATCTCCTGTACAGTGCATAATATTTTGTATCATGTGCTTACTTTATTAAGAAATTAAGCTTAATCTTTAAAGATATATGCATGAGAAGAGAATTACTTCTTATCACCATAGAAATTCCATCACTATGTATTGGAAGTTAGCCAGCAATGATGTAATATCATAAAGTAACATGAACAAGCATCAAGAATTCTTTTTTCCTTTTTGCAGCTAGTACTCGCTCGTAACAAATTATAGGTGCTCTCTTCTCACATCGTAGCTTCTAGCTACCATCTTCCTTTCTGTTGTAGTTATATAGTAACTCTACAGATCGTTTTCTCAGATTACATAGGTCTTTTCCATCAACTAATCAAAGTATAGTTGTAACAGGTTATCTATTTTTAAAATGTATTTCAACATGAAGCATGATTAATTAAGATCTCCAGGTAATAAATGCTGTTTAGATTTTTTTTTTTTTAATACTTTAGAACAAATAAGAGCAGTATATACCAAAGCCAGATGTATATAATATATGTGAGTACCCTACGAGACACATTTTACGAAATGATAAATACCTTCCAGACATGTTTCTTTATAACTTCTTAAGGTTCAATTAACAAATAAAAGCAAATACTTACAGACTTCTTATGTAACCAATAACTTCTCTCAAACTGATAATCACGCAAAAGAAATTTGCAGATGACACTCGCAAACCTTTCACAACCAAAAGGTTATCCTAGCAGTGTTTTACTATAGTGGGCTAAGAATTAAATATCATAAACCATCGGTCTCCTATATTCGGAAAGATTTGGAGAAACAGGTTTTGTAAGCAAACGATTTTGGGTTCCCACTAGTGAACCTACCAATAACATATTTGGCCTTTCAGCTCCCCGATGGAATATTTTGGGATTCACTAGCTGAAGTACATAGAAGATTATCACCAAGGCAAAGGGCTTTTCTCTCTTCAGGTGGCCGCATCTACCCTTACATCTATTGCTATTTAACCAGCTCCTAGTATACAAACTCATAGCCCATGTAATCGCTGCCGGGGTCATGGTGCAGTGAAAGAGCGACTAGTTGTCATCCCAGATATCCGTGGTTCGATCCCCGGCTACAGCGTATTTTGCAGGAATTTTTCCTCCAAATGGGGCGCGAACCCTAGGATGCTAGGCTTCTGAACCGCCCACCATGAGTACTTCCCGATTTACCCTGACAACCGATGGAAAACTTTCGTGGCACCAGGCCGGTTGCCCAAGGTTGAAAAAACCTTGTTAATCGTTTCATAGCCTATGTACTCAATGAGGCAGAAACAACTGTGGAACTAGAAAGTTCTTGAAGTGATGCACTTTATAGATATATATATATCACAAGTATTTTGACAGGTAAAATAGACACAGAAATGGATACAAATACTTCCATAAATATATTACCATATGCATACATTATATTTGAAAGAATTTCATTGACCCAATAATTGTTAATGTGGTTCTGCCACTAGATAGAAAAGATAAGAAGCAGCTCCTTTTGGATGAACACTGTTGACGGACTTGTTGGATCAATAAAAAAAACATTTGGACAACAATTCTGCAGAGCACCTACCTTAAATCGGGGAACTGGATTCAAGGGGAACAGTGTTTGCGTTTAGGGACTTCAATGGACCCAGCATCTGACTGCATGGGAAGCAGATTATAGGCCAGGGAGGCAATGGGAAGAGTAGATCAATATTAAAATCTCCAACATAGATCTACACTGCAGATGGTGGTCTAGGATCAATAAAACATCTCATTTGGGCAACAATTCTGCAGAGTACCAACCTTAAATTGGGGAACTGGATTCAAAGTGGCACAGATGGAAGTGGCACATTATGATGGAACAATGGAGATTTTCTGGAATTCAAGATGGCCAGATAGTTTGGTTTATTGGTTTTATTGATGGCAGAACTTGTTTCATGCATGCCTTGAAAACAGGTGGCTATGCAGAGCATCCAGCCATCACAACAACTCCTTGAGTTAACTTTTATCAGACCCATTCCACAAGCAGGTATCCTATCCCTCCATGAGGAAGTCCTCTCGTTAGAGCAGGATTCCTTTGAATGAGATGGAGTGGCGCCAAAGCATTCTCAACTTCAACTGCATATAGCATGCTCATTCAGGTATCTCCTATAAAATGGAGGGCTCTGTTTGAAATTCCTTTGCTCCAAATAAAATCGAATTGCTAGCTTCACTAATGGTGAAGAAGGTAAACACCAAGGTAAGATTGATTGATACGGGGTGCCAATTGATGATGCATAGTGCTACTTTGTGCAGGAGTGATAGTAGAGGAATAAATATTGCAGCATTTGTTCTATGATTTCAGGGTGGACTTGTCAAGTTAGTAATGGATAAAGCAGAAGTTGCGCTTTAAATTGGCTGAGGCTTTTTACTATCAATGGTGCAGGAATGGAATGCTACAATGACCAAAAAATTGGCAGACTGGAAGATGTTGAATCAAGATGGTTTTCAACCCTGCTTCTGTGTGGTGAAGTGTGTTGGCTCCCGAGGTAGTAGATTCTGGATCAAAGCTGTGTGTCGTGTTGCCGCACTCCTATCCCTTTTTTTTTTCAAAAAATCAACGAATAAGAATACGTCTACAGATTCAATTTTACCGTACCATATTCTCGGTAGAGAATTTGAATAAATTGATTGAAAGAGCAACAAATTTAAAGATACAGGAATCCGTTTACGAAAACCTGTCACAAATTACTGATAGGAGAATCATGCCCAATCTGTAATAAAATAAAATAAAAAGGTTTGGTGAGATCATAGATCTCGTTATGGTGTAATCGTCAATTTCTCCGACAAAGCGAAGTTATTATACAGTCTCACAAGCGGATACAAAGTAAGAAAGAAAAAGAAAACGCACATTTATCGTTATCGACGTGAACCCAAGTCGAGATGATTGGATCAAATACAGATCCGGGAAAGCAAACCCCAAAAGCATAAAACAAAGGCCACCAGCGCGCGCTGTGGCCCGGATCCAAAACAAAAGGAAGGAGAAAAAATGAGATCGAAGGAGACATACCATCGCCGTCCTTGTCGAACAAGCTGAAGGCCTCCTTGAACTCCGCGATCTGGTCGTCGGTGAGCTGCTCCGCCATGCCTACCACGCGATCGCTTGGAGACACGAAGAGCGAAAGATCTGCAAACAAACACAAGTGGAAAGGAGAACACGAAGCGAGGAGACGACGCGAGCGCGATTTCTCCGGCGAGGTTGCCACCGCTTCAGCCACGGTTGGCAATCTTATAAGCGGGCGCTGTCCTCGTGAATTCCCCAGGACGCCCTTCCTGATTGCCAAATCAGGGACTTCCCGTGGTCATTTCGTTCCAGGCTGTCCCTTCAATCAGTGATTCAGCCGTCGTGACCTAGCGGTCACGGTGTCACCTGCTATTTTCGGTAACGTCTCCACCTAAATTCTTCAACCGTCAGATCTTAATCTAACGGTTTGTATGCGATCCGGGAAGACGAAGAAGGCAGCCGCTTATTGTTATCGAATGCCGGCTAATGTCCGTTTTGTGTGGGACCCAGCGAAACGCAGCGGCTCAAGTGAGGGGCGAGATGGGCATTGTAACCGAGATCGTGGCAGGGGTTGTTTTGTCATTTGATGCTAGTATTGGGTTTTCTTTCCGCTGCGCTTCGGTCGATTGGAAGGATTTGAAGTTCCTCTTTTACCCTCCGCGGATGCGCGGGATGTTGCACGACTGTGATCATAACGGCGGTGATTGTCGGTGGATTTGTATTGGATTGACCATACAAGTAAATCTGGTGTATCAGTTCGAATATAAAAAGGATGTACGCGGTGATGCCTGGTGCCGTCATCGCGGAGTTGATGTTGATGTCGATGTATCGGGGTTTCCAACTATATGGGGCACGGTGACCGTCATCCACAAAGTAAACCAATCTGGTGTATCACGTTACGGCGTCTGAAGTATCGTAATATAGTTTGATTGGCGGATGATGAACATGTTACATTTCCGTCATTCACTTTTTACCAAACTCAAAATCACCAAAAAAAAAAAAACGATACAAATCAAAAAACAAAAAAACGTACATGAAAAAATATATTTATCAAAAAAAAACATCTCACAATTTATTTTTTACCAAAAACGTATCAAAAATTATCTTATTCCTCTTATACTCCTCCCACCAATCAACCTCTTTCGCAATTACATTTCTGAGACATCCGAACCTTTTTTTTTCATAATTTTGATTTTAAAATAATAAATTATGATCTAGATACAAATATTCTCTTTTTCTTCTTTCTCTCTCAGCACAAGTAACATATTTCTCTTTGTCAAAAAATGATAGCTATGTTATAGTCGTGAGCTCATCTTCTAACCTTTACAGACTTTTATATTCACAAACTTTTAAATTCTCAGGTACATCTTTTAGTTATGAATTTAAATAAGAATTATAGTAAAATAAAATAGGGATAAAGAGGATCTAATATTATTGTGATATCATCCTCAAAAAGGACCTAATATAGCGGTCATAGCATTTTTCCTCCAAATGACCGCGAACCTTGGGACGTTGGGCTTTTAGACTGCCCACCTCGAGCGCTTCCCGATTTACCCTAACGGCCGGTAAAAAACTTCCATGGGTCGGGCCGATCGCGCCGAGATTGAAAAACCCTCGTTAATCTTAATATAATGGTCATAGCACATTTAGACTGTCTTATTTTATCTCTCATCTTTATCTCATTATTTTTTTATATTTATATCTTATTATGTATCTTAATTTTTTCATAGTTATATTTTATTTTAATTGTTATTATATTTATTTCTTATATTTTTCATCAAAAACTCTATTTATTTATTTATATTTTATATTTCTTTCTTTATTTTTTATTCTTTGTGTGTTTCTATATTTTATATTTATATTTTCTATATCCCTTTATATATTTTTTTTATCTTTCTCTCTTTTTATATTTATTACTTTATTATTTATTAGTATTATATATTTTTTGTTTACTTATATTATTTATTTTATTTTATCTTTTATTTGTATTATATTTTTATTTATATATCTATTTATTTTTTTTATTTTATTTTTTTGTTTAATTTTATATCTGAAACTAATGTCTAAACTAGCTTCAGATCCTAAAAAAACCAACAGAGGGTCTGATATTTGGGATATCAAGTCTAACATGGATTGATATTTATTCCTTTTTAAATAAAATTTTAAAATATATAATCATCTTTTAATAATTTTTTTATGATATTTAATCTATCTTAATTTCCACATATAAATTTTATTTAATTTTTATTTTATATATTTCTATTAAATACAATTATAGAAATTATATTTCTTTTTTTATATTTTTATATCATTTTTATTTTTATTTTATTCATATTTTTCAATATTTTATATTTTCGGGCCTAAAAGGGGCCTAAAATGAATTAGTTCATACTCTCTTTGGGTCTAAAATGAAATATTGACCTGATATTTATGCCTTTTTAAATAAATTTTAAAATATATAATGATCTTTTAATAATTTTTTTCAATGATATCTAATCTATCTCAATTTCCACATATAAATTTTATTTTAATTTCTATTTTATATATTTCTAATATATATAGGAACTCTATTTCTTTTTTATATTTATTTATTTTTATTTTATTTGTATTTTTCTATGTTTTACATTTTCAGACCCTCTTCGGACCTAAAATGAAATATTAGTCTGATATTTATCCCTTTTTAAATAAAATTTTAAAATATATAATCATCTTTTAATAATTTTTTCGATGATATCTAGTCTATCTTAATTTATATATATAAATTTTATTTAAATTTCTATTTTATATATTTCTATTATATACAGTCTAAGGACTCTATTTTCATTTTTATATTTTATATATCATTTCTTATTTTATTTTTTTATATTTTTCTGTATTGTACATTTTTAGCTAAAAAGGACCTGAAATAATTCATTTCAGACCTTCTTTGAACATGATATGACGATAATATTACACCCTCTTTATCCATATTTTATCTTACTATAGTTCATATTTAAAATTCATAACTAAAATATGTACTTAAGAATCTAAAAGTTTGCAAATCTAAAAGTCTGTAAAAGTTAGGGGCTAGCTCACGACTATCACAAACCATCACTTTTTGGCAAAGAGAAGTACATTACCTGTTTGAGAGAGAAAGGAGAAAAAGAAATATCTGTATCCGAATCATAATCTATTATTTTAAAATCAAAACTATGAAAAAATAATTCGGATGCCTTAGAAATATAATTAGGAAATAGTTTGTTGGCGGGAGAGGTATAAGATAATTTTTTATATGTCTTTTGATAAAATATAAACCGTGAAATATTTTTTGATAAATACGTTTTCTCACACTTGTCTTTGGATAAAAAGTTATTTATTTTTCAATTATGTATAGATATATAGATATACATACGTACAAAAAACTAATATTGCTGCTAAATTTTTATGTCAAAATATTCTTCCAACTCTTTGAAAATATTTAATTTCTACTTACAATTATACTGAAAATTCAATTATGAGCTTGTTCAAATTTTCTTTATCAAGTTGACGCCATTCTTGTTCTTACCCCTTCAAATTATATTGCTTTTTAACTTTAGTTTTTCTGGAATTTAAAATAAAGAAATAAAAAGGAGATCTCATTTAGTCTCTACAACTTCAATTCATTTTCTATATATATCTTTATAAATTCGCAAATTAACCAAAGGATGCGCTTTTACAATTTATCAAAAGGGACATTATACTTTAATCAGTGGCGGCCCATGTGGGCAGGCAGGGCACCTGCCCAGGCCCATTTTAGATGAGCCCCACTTAATTTAGTTTATATATATTTAAATATTATTGATAATTTAATAGAACTTAATTTAGTCATATTCATTAAAACGTAAATACAAATATTACTATATATATTTGTATACGATTGATTAAAAGTGTCTTAAAAGCTATGCGCATCTAGGGAATAGAAAAATATTATTATATATATAAAACAACTCTCATTGATGGAAAAGTAAAAACCCTAGGGCAAACTATTACCTCTTTGCCGAATTACCATATTTCTTCGCAATCATGCCGTGCCGCCGTGGGAAGCTGAGTTTTCTCTTCGTCGTGCTTCTTCGTCACAGGAGCTTTCTCTAATCCTCTTCCCCTGCTTTCTCTAATTTCAGCTCTGTTTTCTTCGTCTTGATGTGACATTAATCCTTATTTCTCTGATTTCGCTACGAACCACCGTTGATAAGGTACTATTATTCTTTGTTTTTCCTTACTTGATGAGTGCTCTTGTTGCCATTTTGGACGCTTTGTCTGAGGTATTTTATCGAGGTTCAATTTTAAGATAAATTCTCTATGCAAAATTTTACTGAATTAGAAATATTATTTTCTCCCTAAAATTAAATGACTCTAGAATCATTAGAAATATTATTTGTTTATTTTATAAACTATTGTGGATACCTTTCTCCTAAAATAATTTGTTTATTTGTGCTTGGATCGGTAAACAAACTCATGATACATTAGGGACTTTATGTTATTTTGAACCATGTTTTAAACATAATATTAATAAGTAGTGTGAATCATGTTACCCAATAATGAATCGATACACTTACTAAATGTGATCTAGTTACTAGTAAAATGGATATGCATTTGTTTGTTTTTTTCTTTTTGGCCTTCATGCTTTTTTTAATCCATTTTTTACTTTGTTAGTACTTAGTAGGCTCATATATCGTGGTTCAGTATATCAATAAAGTTTTGTGTTACATTTGTTTGATGTTTTACAATATAATGAACCATTAAGAATTTAAATTATCACTTTTATCTTATTGTGTTTATACTTGGTGTAGCAGAACTTAAAGAAAAATTATGCCTAGAAAATATCCCTCCAGAAGTGCTAAAAGGAAAAAAAAAGCAAATAGAAGAGAAGATGACTCAATCAATGAAAGGTTCTATGGATAAATTTATTTTGAAGGAAATAAAAACAATGAAAGAAGATTTGATTGACAATTTAAATAATCAGAGTGCACAAGAAAATCATTCTGAAGAACAAATAGAAGATGTGTATTTTGAAAATACTAAGGATATGGATCAAGACAAAAATAATAATGAAGGAAATGAAAACATAGATCAGTCTCTAAATATATTTGATCCAAGAGTTTGGGATAATCTTGATACAAAAAAGAGGGATTTACTCGTTGAAAAGGGCCCAATTAGAGAGGTTAATTTTGAATACCCTCGTGATAAACTTGGTAGACATTTTTCCTCAGAGCATTACAATAGAGTGCATCCAAACAAAACAAGTCATGGAAGACAATGGCTAGTTTATTCAAAAGAGTTAGATAAAGTATTTTGTTTCTGTTGTAAACTTTTCAAAACACTACAATCACGAAGTCAATTAGCAGAAGAGGGATCCAAAGATTGGAAACATCTAAGTGAGAAGCTTAGAGAGCACGAACAATGTCATGAACATCTTGCTAATTTAAGATCCATGGTGGAGTTACAAGTGAGATTGAGGAAAAATGAAACAATTGACAAAGAATTGCAGAAACAGATTAAAAATGAAACATGCCTTTGGAGAGGAGTTTTGACAAGAATTGTAGCAGTGGTAAAATGTTTGGCTAAAAATATCTTGGCATTCCGTGGAAAGAATGAAAACTTAGAAGATGATTCAAAAGGTAATTTCCTGGATTTGATTGAGATGATTGCCGAGTTTGATCCTATAATGCAAGAACATCTTAGGCTCATTAAAGGAAAAGAAATTCATCATCATTACCTCAGTCATAAAATTCAAAATGAGTTGATAACAAATATGTCATTAAAAGTGAAAAGTGTAATCACTGAAAAGGTCAAGAAAGCAAAGTATTATTCGGTGATACTTGATTGTACTCCTGATGCAAGCCACAAGGAACAAATGACTTTAATATTACAGTGTGTTGATGTATCATGTATTCTGTAAAAATTGAGGAGTACTTTATAAAATTTCTAAATGTTGTAAACACAAGTGAATTGAGTCTTTTTAATGAATTGTGTAATGCATTAGACTCTCTTGGCCTTGATATTGATAATATTAGAGGACAAGGTTATGATAATGTCTCCAACATGAAAGGAAAACACCAAGGCATCCAGAAAAGATTGTTTGATATAAATCCGAGAGCCTTTTACATGTCATGTGGTAGTCATTGTCTTAATTTGGTGATTTGTGATATGACAAACTCATGTGTTAAAGCAAAATCTTTTTTGGAGCATGTCAATGCATGTATACAGTGTTCTCCAATTCTACAAAACATTGGAGTATTCTACTTGATTGTTTGGATAATTTGACACTTAAATCATTGTGCACCACAAGGTGAGAAAGTCATATCGAAAGTGTCAAAGCTATTAAATCACAAGTTAAGCAAATCAGAGAAACTTTACTTAAGGTAGCTGATTTAACTGATGATGCAAGATTATCAAGGGATGCTAGATTGTTAGCAACACATGAACTTAGCAGCTTTGAATTTTTGTTAAGCTTGGTAATTTGGTATGATATTCTCTACAACATAAACTCGATCAATAAAGCTTACAATCTGAAACGATGCGAATTAATGTTGCAGTGAAACAATTGAAAGGGCTTGTTTCTTTTTTTGAGAATTACAAGGAAAAAGGATTTGCAAATGTCATAAATTCTGCTAAAGAAATTGCTTTGAATATAGGAGTTAACCCTGTATTTCATGAGTGACGACAAAGATCTAGAAAAAGACAATTTGATGAGGTTGCTAATACTGAAAGAGAACGACAAAAAGCTGAAGAATGTTTCAGGACTGATTATTTTCTTGTTGTAGTAGATATTGCTCTTGTGGAGTTGAGGAGTAGGTTTGAGCAATTGAATACTTTTGCAGAGATGTTTGGATTCTTGTTTGATGGAGAACAGTTAATGGCATTGGACGAAGATGGGTTGAGAAAATATTGTGTGAATCTTGAATCTGCTCTACAAAAGGATGATGTATCTGATATTTATGCGCATGATTTACTTTTGGAATTACGAATGTTGCAAGAGATGTTACCTCTGGAAGCATACGATACAAATAAATCTTGGACGACCATTAAAATTTTAGAGTTTGTATTGAAAATGGATATTTTCCCTATGATCGTGGTTGCCTATCAAATTTTACTAACTATTCTTGTGACTGTAGCATCAGCTAAAAGGAGCTTGTCAAAGTTAAAATTATTGAAATCTTATTTGAGAACTACAATGAGTCAAGAGAGATTGAATTGTTGGGGCAATCGGCCCAAGTATGATCTGGAGGATCATAGGTTTTGATGTGTGTGGTCAATATGATTAAGTTAGGGTTTGTTGTTGGACTAATATGTGTATGTGAGTGTGTAGGTGTGTAGGTACACATAGACTTGGTTGGATGTCTTCAAGTGAAGGGTGGCATGGAGGCAAGCTGGAGGCTTGTGTGCGCATCCGAGGGACCATGGGCAGAGACGATGAGCCGAGGGACACGAACTTCGAGGCATGCATGAAGGATGACATGGATGCAAGCTGGATGCTTGTGTGCGCATCCGAGGGACGGGAGCCAAAGACAAAGAGGGCGTGAAGGCAACAGATCGAGACTACGGATTAAAGAGTAAACCAAGTTGCGAGGGTCCGAGTGTGAGTGTTTGTACTCGGGAACCAAGCCGGAAGGGTTCGAGTGCGGAGAGAAATGTACTCAGGAAGGATAACCCTAGACTTAGTGAAGGACCAGTCGATTGCCCCAGGGGCAGTCGACTGGTAATGACTGGTGATTCGAACGTTGGTTGTTACGGTCGAATCTGAGTGGGACCAGTTGACTGCCCCAAGGGCAGTCGACTAGTAGCGGCCAGTTAGTACTCAAGCTCTATTTAAAGGAGCTCGTTTAAGGCTACTGTTTCTCGGCGAAACTTTCTTGGATAGAGTGAGTTAGTAGCCTGTTGTGCTTAGGTAGTGTCCAAAAATTATGGTGAGGTTTCTCGACCCACAAGGAGCTACGCGATCTAGCCGGAGGTGCTCCGGGGAATCATCCACCGACGGATTAGGGATCACCCACCTTACGGTCAGCCGTGGAGTAGGAGTTTTATCTCTGAACCACGTATATCGGTGAGTTCTTCCTTGTTTAGTTTAGTTTTAGTTTATTCCGCTTGCGCACTAACGATTGTAGAAAGAGGAAATCGAGAAATTGCTATTCACCCCCCTCTAGCAAGACGTACACGACCTAACATGAATGACTTAGCAATCCTTTGCATGGAAAAAGATATATTGGAGGATATCTCATATGACGACATCATTGATGACTTTGCTTCAAAAAATGCAAGAAAAGTGCATGAAGAGTGCATATTAAATAATATTGATTGTTGAATATGTTATTTTGAGAAATTATGTAAAATATTCTTTGGTGTGTAATTTCTTTAGTTTCATATTTTGGTTTACTCTAATTATGTTATTCAATTAGTTTTTGTTAAATATACATTTGACTTTTCAAGTTATTGTAAGAGGGAAGGAGGGCCCAAATGGCCAAATCTATGACTTCGCCCAGGGCCTAATTTGTCTCAGGGCCACCCCCTGACTTTAATAATTATCAAAGAATATATTTAATTATCTATTGTTTTCATTTTACCCCTCCGATCAACCTCCATTTTCCAAAGGTCATTTGTTATTACACTTCGAGAGCTAGAGGGATACTAACACCTTCTTCTTTATATGATATTCACCTCTTTAAGATGACTAATCCAAGGATTCATTCTCCTCACATTCATAATTTCACTATGAATGATCTCTTTCTTAGAGACGAGAAAACTTCATACAATGCACAAGCAAATACAAATGAAATCGAACATAATTTACCATAATAAAATCTTCTTTAGCTTGCTCTTTTGTTGCTTTGATCAACTTCTGGATACTCGAAAATGTTGGTGCAGAAAGCACCAAAGTCAAACCTGTGTTTTGATAATGGCAACAGGGTTCAAGAGTTAAGTCTTATTTGTTATCTAACATGTCACTTGAGTGTGCAGAGTAAAAAGCCCTAGCGAAGGACTGCTAGGCACTGGCGAAGGAATGCCAGAGTGAAAAGCCCTAGCGAAGGACTGCTAGGCACCGGGTGAGAGTGACAAGCTGCAGGCATGCGGGCAGAGGAGCCTGCGAAGGAATGGACCGGGGAGGGCTCGCATCCAAGACCTGGCAAAGGACGTCAGGCAAAGTCCAACCAGAGAACGGTTGGCATCAGGTACACTCTCCCGAGAGGAGTAGGTGAGGACGCGTTCCCCGTCGAGGGAACAGTAGGCGTCGATTCGACCTAGGGTTCCATTTTGGAGACCCAAAGTCAGAACTAAGACAGCCAAGGCTGTATAAACTAATATTTTATTATTTTATTATGTTTTGGACTAACCCTGGATGCAGGACCGAAGGAACGAGTGTCTGCAGCTCAGAGAGCCTCAAAGGAATGAGGCAATAGCTGACCAAGGCGCCCGGAGTGTCCCGGGCGCCCCCAAGGTGAACACAAAACACAAGAAAACAAAGGGAGCTTCGACAGTTCAACTCCCGGGCGCCCCCGCTGCTCCCGGGCACCCCCAGTAACAGCTACCGAAGCAGCTCCCCTCGAAGCCAAGAAGATAGAAGTTTAACCCGGTCAATCCGGGTGCCCCGAGCGCTCCGGGCACCCCGGTCAAAACTGATCCCGAAGGTAAAGGGATCAGACGCTGACCGAGCAACTTGCGGATCAAATGCCTCGTGGGGGGGGCGCCCCGACGTCCCGGGCACCCCCAGGCCCTATATAAAGGGCCCTCGACCCCAAGCTTCGAACATCACTTTGAACCAACGCTTCTACGCTCTTCTGCTCTCGCGCCTCGCTCCGGAAACCTCCCAACTCGAGCCGACGACGTCCCGTTGCTCCGAAAAAGACCATCTCCATCGGACGTCGGTAAAAGAAGAGCTTCTTTTAATTGTTAAGTTTGCCGTGTCATATTTTGTAAATCAATTTGTAAACTGTTATTGCGCTTCATATAGAATTGCCCAAAGTAAACGGTCAACGACCGTGGGCCTTGGAGTAGGAGTCGACCTAGGCTCCGAACCAAGTAAAAATTACTGTGTTCGCGTGTTTGCCTTTATCTTCCGCTGTGCAATCGCTTTTTACATAAATCCGAACGTTTTCCGATATTCACCCCCCCTCTATCGATTTTCTCGATCCAACAAGTGGTATCAGAGCGGGGAAGTTCAAACTTGGTGCAACCACCAGTTTGAAAACTTTTTTTTCGGATTTCTATTTTCTTTTTTTTCGTTCGAAGTTTCTTTAAATATTTCGTTCAATTTTCTGTTTCCCGTTAATCGAGGTTGGTGCAACACCCCTCGCTATTTCATTTTATTCATCCCGCACTACTAATCCAAGACCTAGTCTTGGGAAATTTTTTTTCTCTCGTTAGTTTTCTTTTTCCAGATTAAATGGCCATGCAAGAAGGATTTAGCACCGCCAGACCTCCACTCTTCAGTGGAGAAGACTTTTCCTACTGGAAAAGTCGAATGGAGGTCCACCTGAAAACTCAGGTGGACATGTGGATCATCATCCAGTCCGGACTGGAGATCCCCAAAAACGCCGAAGGAGTACCGCAGACCTACTCAGAATGGGACAACGCCCTAAAGCGTAAAATTGAAGCCGATGCAAAGGCGACCCAGACTCTCCAATGCGGATTGACAAAAGAGGAGCTGAACCGGGTAGGTCCCTTCAACAGTGCTAAGGAGTTGTGGGCAAAATTGATCGAGCTGCACGAAGGAACATCAGACACCAGGATCAGTAAGAGAGACCTGCTCCTAAACAAACTCTACACCATCAAGATGGCCGACAACGAAACAGCAGCCCAACTCCACGCACGAATCCAAGAATTGATGAACGGTCTTCACACTATAGGTCACAAGGTTGAAAACCGTGACCTAATAAGGTATGGTCTAAATGCTTTCCCTAGAAATACCTTGTGGGCATCTATGGTAGATGCATACAAGGTTTCAAGGGATCTCTCTAAAATTAAATTAGATGAATTGTTTTCTGAGTTAGAACTTCATGAACAGACTAACTGCAATATGGCCGAGAAAGGAATTGCCTTTGTTGCAAGAAAAATTGGAAGATCGACAAAGAAGAAACCTCAACCTGAACCTAAGTCCAACTCAGACTCAGACGCAGAAGACGAAGAAGGAGATCAATCTGAGCTGGTCCGACTGGCCCGAAGCTACTATAAAAAAATTGAAAAACCAAGTCAACACACGGAGGACAAGCCGAAGAAAGGACGAACCAGCTGAACCTGCGAATAACAAAAACAAGCCCAACGTAACCTGCTAAGAGTGCAAGAAGAAGGGCCACTACAAGACGGAATGCCCAAACCTAAAGGAGAACAAAAAGACAAGAAGAAAGAAAGCACTCCAAGCAACCTGGGACGAATCTTCATCAGAAGAAGAAGAAGAAGAACCCCAGTCAAACCTACTAGCGCTGACCGCTTCAGAAGAAATCGAGACGGAGTCAGAGTCAGAAAAGGACGACGGCAGACTAACCTTTTCAGAAGACGGCGAAATCAAGGTAAGCGGTTTCAATAAAAGTCAATTGAAAGAACTTATTTCCTATCTTTCTCGAGATTTGGCGAAAGCCAAACTCCGAGTCGAATCTCTCCGACAGGAAGTAAAACTCCTGAAAGAGGGAGCTGACTATAAATCCTTAGCCGAGAAAGTTCAAGAAGGAACTCCTACTCAAGTTGAAAAACTTGAGAAAGAGAACTCCTCCCTGAAAACTCAGGTTAAGGATCTTAGAGCGGCCTTAGAACGATTCACTTCTGGTTCCAAGGGTCTTGACATGATTCTTGGAAAACAGAAGTCTGTTCTAAATCGATCCGGACTTGGCTATAGAACCAAATCCCGACAAAGATCTTACTTTGCTGTACTGAATAATCCAGAAGTAAAGTTCAGGCATGGGTACCTAAACTGTGCCTGAACAAACCAACTGGATCAAATCAGTATTGGATCCCTAAGGACATGATTCACATCTTGCCTAATTATTATCGTGGCTATAGTCCAGGGGGAGCCAAATTAAAAACTATTTTTATTGTTAAATAGAATTTAATTCTTTCAATTTGCCTGATTGATTGTTTATTTAAACTTATGCAATTTACTATGCTTAGACTTAGGTTAGTATAAGGACAGAACAAACTTAATTGAAACTTGAAAACATAGTATTGGGTGGAGGTGAGATGATAGTACGTTAGGGAAACTAATTCTAATAAGATCAAGTTCACTTGGTCTCTTTAGACTGGTGAAACTAGCCGAAGCTACCGATCCAAAATCCAAACTAGTTAGACCAGAACTTTTTCAAAGATTAATTTTGAAAATGAAACTTCATTAAACGACTTTGTCAAGGAAAGGGTTGATGATCCAATAAGGCTACGGCCAAAGAAGGCCTAGTGCCTCGCCAAGACCTGGAAGCCAATTTTTGAATTTCAAATTCAAATTACTTTTTGTAAAATTCAAATCTAACACAATTTTCAGTTAAGTATAGACTCAAACATCTCCTTTCAAAATAAATTGAAATATTTTCAAAAATTAATTAAGATTTTCAAAATAAATCATGGTTTTCAAAAATTCTTTTATCAAAACCCTGTCTCACGAAACCTATAAGGCTAACGTGATTGAAAACCCTAGATTGGGTGAGACAGTAAGAATAAACTCAATTATAATTACTTTAATACCTATATTGTAGTCAAATTGGTCAAACCATGGTCAACATAGTCAAACCATGGTCAACATAGTCAAAACATGATCAACATAGTCAAACCATGGTCAAAGCAGTCAAACCTTAGTCAAACCATGGTCAAACCGATTAAACCATGGTCAAACACAAAACTTGTCTCTTCGCTACAGTCCCGGGCGCCCGTGACTCCTTGGGCGCCCCACCCCACCTTCTTCTTTTTCCCTAGGCAAAAAGCTGCCTCTGCCTTTGACCAGGGCGCCCGGAACCACGCGGGCGCCCCCATGGCTCTCATGCAGCAAAAGCAGCCTGATGAGGGCGCCCGAGCTGTCCCGGGCGCCCCCAACCAGACAAAAACACTGCCTTTGGCAGCAACCCTGACCGGGGCGCCCGGAAGCTCCCGGGCGCCCCCGTTGATCTGCCTATATAAGGCACCCGAATTCCTCCTCTCTTCCCACACCAAAATCAACTTCCTTCTTCACTTCTTTCCCTCCAAGGAGATCTTGCAAGTCCTCATCCTCAACTATGCCTCCCCGAGCTGCCCGGTATGATTTTTATTTTTATTGCATTTAAATTTATTTTTAATGCAATATCTTCATGCTTCTTTTAATTTCCTTAACTTAGAAGACGCCGACCAAACCCGGGCAACCCCGGTGCCGAACCAAGTCCTAACCCTAGATTCCCTACCCTAGAATTATGCAACAAGTTTGCTCAAACCATTTACAAGCCCATTAAAACAAGTTATCTTAATAGGCACTTCTTTACCCAATCATCCCCCGTAGCCATGAATATTATCAACTTCTATCAATTAGATAATCTTGTCTTCTGCACTCATACCATTAATGAATCCTTATGTGCAGAATTCTACAATAACATAATTCGACAAGATAATCTCATGTTTCACACTACTGTCCAAGGGATACCTCTGTCTATCGCCCCTACTTTGTTGAACCGATTCCTTGGACTACGACCCTCTCAGTCCACATTTTGCTGCTATCCACCTAGGAATCCTCCATTTGACCCTCCCTATTCTCACATTACCTTAGACACTATCCACGCCTACTTCTATAGGGAAGCTAGACTCCCCGCAAATAGACGATTCCAAGCCGTTGACCTTCAGGCACAGGACTATGCCCTGTACAGAGTCCTGGTCCGCTGTATCCTACCACTCTCCACTAGAGATCTCGAGACCATGCGACCCTTTCATGCCTTTCTTTTGTATGCCCTAGTCCATCACCTTGACATAGACATTGGACTACACATGTTTCATACTATTCTACATGCGTCCAGTGTCACGACCCAGGGACGAGTGCGTACTCCATTCTGCCATATTATCATCTCTCTCCTTCATCACCACGGTCGTGACATAACCGTGGGTGAAATAACCGCTATGACCGACTTTGATGAAATAGGATTTAGGAACTTCTCGTTAGCGGGTCTAGAGGTATCGGCCACCGGGGTTCTGAGTTGGAGACGACAGCAGGCCGGAGCTCCGATCGACTCAGACGAGGAGGTCGACATTGACGTCGGAGATCTAGCAGCAGCAGCCCGAGCGCACATAGATGAGCCCGATCCACCAACACTCTACGATCGAGTGGTACAGCTAGAGACACGTGTTCAGAGCCTCCGAGAAGAAGTAGAGGCCAATCATGCCAAAAACATGGAGGCAAATCTGGGCTACTACAACAATTACATGAGCGCCCTTAGAGCCGAGAGGGAGGCCAGAGAGGCACAGTACAAAGCTGACAGGGAGGCCAGAGAGGCACAGTACAAAGCTGACAGGGAGGCCAGAGATGCAGAGTATCACGAGATGATGACTCTATTTCGATCCTGGCAGCCAGGCTCCTCTGATCATCCCGGTCCCTCGTCCTAGATTTGCTTAGTATTGTACCAGTACCTATTTGACTGCCCCTACTCAGTAGGGTTGACTTATGTTTGACTGTATGACTGTGTTGACTATTCTATGTTGACTAGCTTATGAGTACTGGTTTCTTGTCTATTCAGCAGTTAGGATTGTGCTCTGTAGAATAGATTAACTTTACTGTTGATTATTTTTACTTGATTTAAAAATCAATTTCTAAAAGAATTTTGAAAAACTGTTGTTTTTAAAATCAGTTTTAAAAATCTTTTCAGACGTAGTTTTTTTTCAAAACTACCCCCTTTTAAAACTAGGGCTTTTTCGTAAATGGACTTAGCTTAGGCCCTAACCCTAGAACTGCATGCACCAATAGATTTAGAAGCCAGCATCTCACAAGCACCTTAGGGTACTTTGATTGATAACCTAGAAAGGGTTGAGATGCTTAGGTCTTTGCCTTAATTCAAGATGCTTTAAGTCAGTGCATCTGCAGTAATTGGGGCACTAAATACAACTTTTACAGCAATCCAGTTAAGTGTCAAGTTTAGAAAATCTAACTTGAACATAAACACTTAACTTGACTAACTCTAGCGAAAACTACTGCTTATAACAGTTAGTAAGTAGCTAAATGAGTTAGACAGGTCCCTACAAGAGAAAATTAACTGATTTGGTCTAAATCTTGGTTCAATACAGCAAAATCATACGAATATTTTTCCTTTATGAAAGTCATTTCTTTTATGCAATTTAATTTCTGCAATATCTATTTGTTTTTGATATATGACAAAGGGGGAGAGAGAGATAGGAAAGGAGAGAGTTCAAATTCTTCAAATTTTTTTCAAACTCTCAAAATGTTTTTTCAAAAAGTTAGCTACTTTTCAAAAGCTTTTTCAAAACCTTTCTAGAAATACCTTAAGTTTTTGTTTTAAGCAAATCCTACTAAGTTTTTACAAGTCTTTAAGCTTAAGTTTTTCAAAACTTTTATAAGTACTTTAAGCTTAAGTTTTTCAAAACTTTTACAAGTCTTTAAGCTTAAGTTTTACAAAACTTCCATAAGTACTTTAAACCAAATTTACTAAGTACTTAAATTGTTTCAAAGATTACTAAGTGCTTAAGTTTTTCAAATCCTACTTAACTTAAAAGTTTTCAAAAACTTTTTGAGTACTTTAAACTTAAGACTTCAAATTTTCGTTAAGTACTCTAAACTCATGCTTTCAAAAATTCCTCTATGAACTTTTAAAACTTAAGTTATCAAAAGATTTTCAAAGTATCTAAACTTAAGTTTTCAAAGTGCAAAATCATTCCAAGTAAGGTTTCTTTAAATTAGAACCCCACGACGTTTTGAAAAAATCTAGGGGGAGATTCCCTCCAGGGGGAGGGAACAAATGTTTATGCTTTTGATTAAACTTAACTTTTTGAACTAGGGTTGTCATAAATCAAAAAGGGGGAGATTGTTGGTGCAGAAAGCACCAAAGTCAAACCTATGTTTTGATAATGGCAACAGGGTTCAAGAGTTAAGTCTTATTTGTTATCTAACATGTCACTTGTGTTGGGAACGAGATGGCTAGAGAGGGGGGGGGTGAATATAGCCAATCACTTCTTCTTTGAAGAGTTATCAAATTTCTACACTTGAAGTTATTAATAGCACAACGGAAGTATGAAAACAAAACTTGCAGAAACTTAAACCAAAACCTAACTAGCAAGATTAGCAAGATCGCTAATAAGGAGATTTTACAAGGTTCGGGGATAACTTGCCCCTACTCCTTGGCGTGCCCTTAAGGTGGGCGATCCCTTGATCGTCGGCAGATCAAGCCCCGGTAATCACCGGATATGAAGCAACCTCCTTCTCGGTGGAGAAACCTCTCCACAGTATGTTTCAAATAAGGATATAGTTTAAGCACAAAGAAACAACAAGAAGGATCTTACTCAAACACTTAGCAAGGACAAAAACACAGCAAGCTTCCCTGAGCTCCACCCAGTGGCGATCTCACGCAAGAACCCTTCTCCGTGTCTTCCCACTGTCGGACTCCAAGCCTCTTGTCTTCTCCTTCAAGTGCTCAAGTATGATGATTGCTCCTCAATAGCTTGCTCAGAATGATTGAAGAACTCTAGAACAACAAGCTTGTAACGCAGGAACTTAGAAGCATAAAAACTCAAGAACTACTGAACACAACTTCTCTCGTTCCTTTTTGTTTCTCCGCCAAGCGACAGATGATCTCATCTCCAGCAGCCTACAGCTGCCTCACTGCCAACGCGCCAGCTACACTGAACCCTAACTGAACTTTCTGAGCTCCCTCGGCCAAGCCTCAGTCAGCAGCTTCAGTCTTGCATCAAGCCGTTGCAACCTGTGTGGAGAAAGGGACAAACCTGCTCCAAGGAAAGCTCTCTTTGACTTCTCCTTGAGTGTTTGAATCCTCCCCTGTCACCTGAAACTTAATCAGAGCATTAGAGCAGCAAATCAAACAGCATATCAAATATCAGAAGCAAACATCAGCAAATCGGATATGATCAGACGCTCTGACCACGTCTGACAGTGAAATTTGAATTAAAGTGATCGGTCACCGGACCGATCCAGAGTGTGTGGATAGGTCACCAAACCGATCCACTGCCTCGTTGGGATTCCCAGCTCTCGCAGCTATACACGCCTGATCGGTCACCAGACCGATCAGGGTGAAGCCTGATCGGTCACCAGACCGATCAGAATGAATCCTGATCGGTCACCCAGACCGATCAGGGCAGATGAACAGTGATTTTTTAATCAGATCCAAGATCCCCGATCGGTCACCAGACCGATCCAGGACTTTGATCAGCAAGGGAACTCACTCACCGTTTGCTCCCTGATCGGTCACCAGACCGATCAGGAGCAAGACAGCAAGGAAGCAGCCTGCTCCCTGATCGGTCACCGGTCCGATCAGGAGCTACCCAGTAGATTCCCAATCTCACTGTGCGCTCCCTGATCGGTCACCAGTCCGATCAGACATAGCTGGATCGGTCACCAGACCGATCCACTCAGGAGCAGGGTGCCAATGTCCCTTATCGGTCACCAGACCGATCCAGAGACTCAACCCTAGCCCTCCAAGCTAGGAATTCATCCACCTTAGCCCTCCAAGCTAAGGATTTTTCCATCTAACTCTCCAAGTTGGGAATTTACACCTAACCCTCCAAGTTAGGACTTTTCACCTAGCCCTCCAAGCTAGGACTTTTCACCTAGCCCTCCAAGCTAGGACTTTTCACCCAATTCTTCCGAGTTAGAACATCATCCAACCTAGCCCTCCAAGCTAGGCACCTGACCCTCCAAGCCAGGACTTTTTCACCTAATTCTCCAGGATGGGAATTTGCACCTAACCCTCCACGTTAGGACTTTTCACCTAGCCCTCCAAGCTAGGACTTTTCACCCAACCTTTCCGAATTAGGACTTTTCCAACACCTAGCCTCCCAGACTAGGACTTTTCCAAACACCTAGCCTCCCAGACTAGGATTTTCAACACCTAACCCTCCAGGTTAGGATTTTCCATCACCTAGCCCTCCAGACTAGGATTTTCCATTTCATGCCTGATCCCCGATCAGGACTTAATCATAATCAACATGATCAACCTAAACTAAAATCGATGTCAACACCAAAACAACAATCAGGGCCAGACTGCATCAACAATCTCCCCCTTTTTGTTGTTTGACAATCCGATTTTAAGTTTAGGGATCTCAATCAATATATCAACTTTAGAATCATAGGGGAATCCAGATCCTTCCCCTACAACATGGTCATTCTAAACTTAACCAATCCACACTCTCCCCCTTTGTCGAACACCGAAAAGGAGCTAGAGGGGCTGTTAAGTTTAAACAAACTCCCCCTCAACCCTAGGGGTATCCCAAATCAACAAAGATGTGATAGTTTGTGGATTAATCATACGACCGCATGTGAAAAGGTATCACAAGACATAGCAAGCACATGCATCATATGCGTATGAAGTATCAGATCACAGAACATGCCATAATAGTCATAAGTATCAAGTAAACATGGCAGTGTAAGCATGAACATGCAATTGAACAATCATGCAGATAAAAGGCAAATAAGCAACATGGCATCAACAATAGTAGATAAGCATGACAGGTAAAAGTAGATAAGTCAAAGCATGAAAACATCCAGACAAGTAGCAAAATACGTGTGGCACAAGACCACAACAATCAAGTCACAGGGCATACAGCCCAGAAGTCATACACCACAGTCAAATGATAAGACAGCAGACATCCTAGCTCAAATGTCAGTGGGGGGGTCGTCATCGCGCATAAGGTCGTCCATCGTGGCATCATCAGCAGCAACAGCTGGTGCACCCTCGGCATGAACCGCTAGCGGCAGCTCCCCCACTTGGTTGCGATCCTTCCACTGTAGCCCCTCGGTCCCGAGAACAATGCCGGACTGAGCAAGCATACGACGATCCAGGCGACAGTCTTGTCGATTCATCGGCACGAGTTGGCCCTGTGAGACGTCGATGCCAACCGACTCCAGCCAGGCAGTGATGATATGACCGAATGGCATGTAGATCGTCTGACCAGACCTCAGACCATGAACAATGATGGAGGAATAGATGGACGGTGCTATGTCAAAATCGAACTGCAGATGCATCCCGTAAAGCATCAGGCAGTGAGATGAATGGATCGCGTCAAGATGCTTGGACGTAGTTGGAAGAAGACAAGTTGCGATAATTTGAAACAGAATATAATTAATGGGAGATAGATGAAGAGCAGGAAATGTGGGAAAATTATAGATGTCCGCACCAGAACCCCGTGGCCTAGAAAATGCTCATATATGGAGTCAGGAGTGACTCCAGTAAAGGGAACAAGAAGAGGAACAGGAAGGTATGGATAAAGTGAGAAATCATTCTTGGAGCGACGACAACCCAGAAATATAGTGAAGGATGATAGGGTAAAGTTAAGATCGACACCGGTGACACGGGTCCGCCACCCTGTGCCCTCCACATTGGTCAGATTATTGTAGAATTCAGAGACCAAGTCAACATTGATCGGCCTTTCTAAGAAAAGGATGTTTTAGAGCCCATAGTACTCAATGATTCCTTTTACCATAGGGAAATGTTCATAAACAAAAGTTTGGTCCACTGATCACATGCATTAGTTCGAATTGTGCCAATGAAAGTCTAGGGCATAGAGAATGTTCTGAAATCTAGGATGCGGGGGAGATGGAGGCCTCGGAGGAGGTGTAGATGACAAAGGATTTTTCCCCCTTGAACTGTCCTCGAAAACCTCTTTTCCCTTAGCAGATTTCCTAAGGAGGTTTGAATTGATCATGACACATAGATTGAAGCACAAGAATTGATCATAAGATGAGACCCAATCAAGAGATAGATATGAAACAAGGAGAAATTTGATGAAAAGTGGGGTTACGGCAAAATATAGGGGTCACGGCGAGGATCAAGACACCACAGCAAGAACAAGAACAAAAATCATAATATGATTAGCTTCACAAACAAGGTTTTATGAACTGATTGTCAAGAAAATCAAAACGAACAACTTACTTAGGTGCCATTGAGAAGATTCTTGGATCGGAAGAACTCGTAGGGAGGAGCTCGGCGCAAGAGAAAATCGCAGACTGTCTCTGCGAGAGAGGAACGCGAGGAAGAGAAGCACTCAGGAGGGTCTTCTCGCACAAGCAAGTCGCGCAGATGAGGAGTTTCGGCGCTAGGGTTCGGCGCTGAAGAAGGTTTTGCGAAGTTAATTGGTTGGTGGATCGGTCCACCAACCAGAATTTAATGCGGTTGATCGGATCACCGTTCGATCTGATCGCGTCCGACCGATCAGGATACAGCCTGATCGGACTGGATGGTCCTGATCGGTCGGATGACCGATCAGACGCGCTCCTGATCGGTCGGGTGACCGATCAGGATTCGATCAGTAGGGTCCGGAGAGAAAACTCTGAGCTCCCTGATCGGTCTGTGGACCGATCCCCACAGGGTGCCAGATCGGTCGGGAGACCGATCCAGGCTAGCTCAGAACACTTAGTCAGATTTCGGGAGATCACGGCTTGCCTCGCAGATCGGTCTGTGGACCGAACACCACAGGAAGGGGTCAGATCGGTCTAGGGACCGATCAGCCCTATGCCTGATCGGTCCGGTGACCGATCAGGGTTCCTGATACGAACTGAAATGTGCAGTTTCAGAACTTCTGAAATTTTCAAAAGAAATCTGATGAACTTTGTCGAACTTAGACATGATTTTCTGACTAAAATTGATCCCTGAACAAGAATCAAAAGTCCTTATAGGTTCAACAAACACTTTGACCCATCTTAATGGAGTCAAACTCAAACACCAATCAATCAAGCAAATTCAACCAAGTTTTCATTCCAAATTCAAGTTTCCAATCAAGTTGCCTTGATTGGAATGTCCAAGTATGATCATGGAGCCATATACACATATGTTATGCAATGGTTTTCCCCATACTTGGTCACCACCGTGATTATTATCTCGTTAACTTAATTCCTCAAGGGATGCAATGACATTTTGAGAAATTGAGTTAAACCTAACATCTCACCCCATATCTAGCAAACAAAAACGTTTTGTTAAACCTTATAGTTTGTGTGAGATGTTCCCAAAGTTACCCAATTATTCCCTAACAATTTGAAATAATCATGAAGGGTTTTGAATACAATTTGAGGATCATGAAGCGCGACACATTCCCAATTCCCGTCTTAGGAAACTAAATTCACTCTCGGGAAGTGGTTTAGTGAAAATGTCAGCTAGGTTTGACTTTGACTCTACATGTGAGAGTATGATGTTCCCCCTAGCTACATGATCTCTAATGAAGTGGTGTCTTACCTCAATATGTTTTGTCCTAGAATGATGGACCGGATTCTTGGTTAAGTTAATTGTGCTAATGTTATCACATAACACTTGCACACCCTTGTAACTCAATCCATAGTCCTCTAAGGTGTGGATCATCCACAACAATTGTGATATACTCTCTCCCATGGCGATATATTCTGCCTCGGTAGTGGAAAGAGCAACACAATGTTGCTTCCGACTCGACCAACTTACTAGAGACGATCCTAAGAATTGGCAGCCCCCACTAGTGCTTTTTCGGTCCAACTTACATCCAGCGTAGTCGGAATCCGTATAGCCCATCAAATCAAAAGATTCGGTACGGGGATACCAAAGACCTACACCAATTGTGCCTTTGAGATATCTCAAAATTCGCTTAACAGCAATTAGGTGAGATTCCTTGGCACAGACTTGATATCTAGCGCACATACCCACAGCAAATAAGATATCCGGTCGACTAGCTGTGAGGTATAGCAAACTGCCTATCATGCTTCGATATTGAGTTAGATCAACAGGTTTACCACTCTCATCATTGTCTAATCTGGTGTTTGTGGTCATGGGAGTGGTTACCTCTTTCGAATCACTCATATTGAATTTTCGAAGCATTTCATGTGTATACTTTGATTGGTGCACATGGATACCATCGCGAGTTTGCTTGATTTCAAGTCCAAGGAAGAAAGTCAACTCTCCCACTAGACTCATTTCAAACTCACTCTCCATGTGTCCGATAAATTCACGTAAATAGCCCTTGTTGTTTGAGCCACAAATTATGTCATCGACATATACTTGGGCTACAAATATATTGACACATCTCTTCGTAGAAACAGTGTAGNATCATTAGGGATACATAGACGATCCCTAAGGTATAATACTCCACTGTCGGCGATACGAAAACTATCGCCCTTTCCTTCCAGAATCTCCTGCTTGATTCTCTGAAGACTCGGATCACCATTTCCTAACTCTGGAAATATTTTTATTACTTCTCGCACAATATACATGTACCACATTCTCTACATTACAAAATTTTTCTATTACAGGGTCATCTTTACTTTCGCTTATTCTATCTTTCCATAGTCTTCTTTCACATATCCAAATACCTTTTCTCATTTACCAGTCATGCTTCCTCCACTCTAATCACAAAAATCACATTCTTATGATCTCCGTATCTTACTTCTCTATAACCTTACTTTTAAGCAACAAGTATCTAATATATTCCTTACCGAATTTCATAAAGCTAATACTATTCTTTACAAAACTCTCTCTCATTATTTATTTTCTAACATGAATTTATAAAATATTCCTATATCAATCTTTTCCCAAAATCTATACTTTATTAGATCGTTTCACCTAGTAAGTTTGCTTGACCTAGATTTCTTACTACATTCTTGCCTTTGATAACATTAACATCTAGTTCCTTCATACAGAGTTATAGCTAAGGTCCTATTCGCTGATCTCTATCACTCTTTCTTTTGCATATCTAGTTCTTACCCTCTCTCTTTCTTATATCAAGAATATTACTCTATTGCTACTACTATATATATCTGTTTAAAAAGTCAAATAACTTAACACCTTAATCTGTTCCTAATAGATATACATCACTAAGTCTTCATTTCATAACTACTATAAACTCTTAGAATACCTACACTAAATACTCTACTCCCTTAATACTATAGCTAATAAGTCTCCATTAATAAAGCACTATCCTCTCTTCACTCTAGGCTCATCGCTAAATATTAATATACATCCTTCACCAACAGTACAAACTTGCTTTGCTTCACAACTCTTCTTAATTCCAGACAGTCATGACACTTATACAAATAATCTCCTCATTACTTACACATTCCTCCTCTTACATCTACTTGCTCTTCTTTTTCAATTTACTCCGTTTCACCACCACTCAATAATTTACTATATTTATTCCACATGACTACAGCTACTTAAGTTAAATCTCCACAAATCACTGTCGCTCACTATCACTAACATATAAAAGAGAAGTAAGTCTAATATAAGTTATTGTTATTCCTACCTGCATATCAAACTCTAAAGTATTCGATATCATAAAGTAAAATAAGGTATCATTCATATTTACATATCATATTTAAATATAATAAGGTATCATTCATATTTACAAATCATATTTACATATCATAAGGTATCATTCATACTTGCATATTCTAGAATCATAAAAGAAAGTAAGGTATGCATAGAGGTACTTACTTGGAAGCTGCAGGTAGAAGGCTTGATGTGTGTGTAGTGAGATGACAAACTGCTCTGATACCAACCTGTAACGCCCGTCTTTTCCCACACCTTACGGTGTGGTGAGAGACGGCGTTACGCTAACATACATAAGCATGAAAACATCGTAATGCAGCGGAAACATTTAAAACTTATACATACATGCACCTAACTCTTGAATCATGAATACATGTCTTAACTATCCTTCCTAAACTTGGTGACATGGGATCTTAGCGTATTAACATCATACTTAGTATCATGACATAAAATTCACATAAGTCATCCATTAGGCAACATAAGTAGCAAGTGTATAATTTTTCTTGACAACCATCCTAATTATAGCATGAGACTTGCAAAATATAGAACATGTGACAAAGTATAACATCAAAACTTTTCTTCCTGCCATGTCACTGCCACACACACACTCTTGCCCCTCCTGCTGCTTCACTTAATAACCTCTTGCTTGATCTGCGGTAAAAGAAAATAAGACTATAAGCACATAGGCTTAGTAAGACCCTTTCCTACTCACTAAAAATCATACGTCACATAAAACATAAACATATGAAACATTTAACATAGCATAATTTTGAACATAAGACATAAGCATATTCTTAACATAAAACATAAGCATATTCTTAACATACATCATAAGCATATGAACATTTAACATAGCATGATTCTTAACTTAAAACATAAGCATAAAACATACTTATCATGACATAATTCTTAACATAAACATAAGCATAAACATACTTATCATGGCATAAATTATAACATGAACATGAGCATAAACATACTTATCATGGCATAATTCTTAACATGAACATAAGCATAAACATACTTATCATGACATAATTCTTAACATGAACATAAGCATAAACATACATATCATGACATAATGCATAACATGAATGAATGCATGAGTCAAATGCATATATCATAAGGATGCTTATTTGAAAACCATAATTATAAATACTTAAACATAATCATAACATCATGGGGGTCCCCGGCTTGTACCACATACATACATCATATGTGCGCATCCTTAAGTAAATACGAGGTAGCTAGTCTCGACCTACTAGGATAGGACAGCTACGGTAGTTCCAAAAATTGAGACGTTCTTAAGGTGCCCATCCCTGTTGGACAGCTACGGTAGTCCCAGAACCGTGGACATCTACGGTAGTCCAGAACCGAGGCGTTCTTAAGGGGCTCATCCCTTGGACCACTTACTTCGGTCCGGTACAAGCCCATTCATAAAGTAAAATAACTTCACATGCTTCATCATTCATAGAACATACATAGCATAAACATAATCTTGTTTCATGAAGCATATCATAAGAATAGGAACAGCTACGGTAGTTCCAGAACCAGGCATTCTTAAGGTGCCCATCCCTTATCATGACATAAAGCATACTTGGCATTTCATCATTCATACTTAATGCATAACATCATTATGCCTTCATCATTCATACTTATCCTTCATACTTATCATTCATACTTAAGGTATAAACATTATCTTCATTCATCTTCTTCATTCATAAAACATGACATACATACATAATCATAGTATCCATCATAGAGCATGCATGGGTAAGATTCATATGAACAGGGTACATACTACTTAGGTTCATGGCATTCTACATTACTTAGGTTCATGGCATTCATCATAGAGCATGCCTAGACTTTCATAAACATATATCTATTATAGGCCTTCAACAACATACATGCATTATTCTATATAACATGAAGCCTACATCAAATACATGTGTTCATGGTATATAGTTAAAACATTCATGAATAAAAATAACACATAACCAAAACATACAAAGTCATGGCATATAACACATGAAGCTAGGGTTTTAGGTAGCATAAAAATTCTTACAACATACTTAACATATACATACATCATAGTAAACTATAAACAAGTATCTTTGAAACCTTAACCCATCCCGAACCCTAGTTCATGGACTTGGCCGAAAGTTCATTAGGAGGAGGCTCCCTCATTCAATCAACATAAAAGGTTCCATAAGAAAAAGGAAACTCATACATTACATACCATGCCATAGGGAGCTATTAGACCCCACAATTGGAGCTAACCCAAAGTCCTAGCCCTACATCTTGACTTTGGACGAAACCCTAGAGGGTCGCAAGCACATGGAAAATTCCTACAATTCCAAATTTACATCTCATACCTTACATATAATACCATAGGAAGCCATTACGACCCTTGCTTGGAGTTAACCCTAACCCCTTGTCCTAAAACCTAACTTGGCCGAAAGTTACAAGGGTCATAGATCATGTAAAAACTTTAGCATAAAGCCCTATTAAGATCCCTTACAACATGAGAAAACATTAGAAACATTATTAGAGAATTAGATCTGAACCTAACCATGGGAACATGTGGTGCCCGAAACCCTTGAAAGCCCTAACCCTAGTTTTCTCAACATATAGTCCAAACAAATTCTTATATCATGAAAATAACTTGAAAACTATTATACCACAGGTGAGGGAGTCTTACCTTAGTTTATCTTGATTATCACCTTGAATAGAGAAGCCAAAAGAAACCTCCTTGACCCTAGACCTCTCCTTAGCCATTGTAGCCTTGTAGAAAGCCTTGGATCTTCAAGATGGAGTCCTTTGTGAAGCTTTTCTAAGGGAACCAAACCCTTGTGGGTTTCGGCTAGAAGAAGGAAGGAGAAGGAGAGGAGAAGCTTTGGTGGAAGAAAAGGCAAATAACTTTAGTGTTAAGTTGTCTCTTCCCTTTCCCTCTCTTATATACTAAGCAATGAGGCAAGTGAATGGGCATGGTGCCTCTTCTCATGGTGACCCTTCACTTCCCCTAAGCCTTACCTAAATTCCTCTTCATTCTCTCATAGCACTCCCTTGCTAGGTGAATTGGTTAGTACATGCATGGTGTTACACTAGGTCCAAGGTTCAATCCTTGGTGTATGCACTTTATTTTTATCTTATTTTATTTTATTTTTTTTCTTTTATTTTCGGCAATTCCCCCTAAGGCCCACCAATAGTCATGCTAATATTCCTAATTGAAACCCATTTCTATTTATATTAAATTCTACCTAAGATCCACTAATAACCATGGTACTAGAAAAGCCCATGTAAGGCCGATTAGTACTTAGCTTCTTATTTTATATCGAAAATCATGGATAATCATGCTAAGGTTTATACTAGTGTCCCTATGTTCCTCGAGAATCTATCTAGGCTTGGTCAATATTTTTAAAGAAAATATTGAGAAAATTTTTCGGGTCGTTACACGGCTGGACGGTTCGGTTCAGTATTTGGTTCAATTACTTGGGCTAGTTCAATTATTCGTTCAATTGACTCAGTAGTTGGTCTGATAGTCAGTTCATATAGAGGTTCAAGTAGTGGTTCAATTTGTTCATTATCTTCATGATCAATATTTGCTGAATTTAGATCTGGATTATCGGATTTTGAATTAGTTTCCTCATCAAATATTAGATTTGTTGTTTCTTCAATTTTGTTAGTTTGTTTATTGTAGACCCTGTAGGCTCTACTTGTTGATGAATATCCTAAGAAGACCCCTGGGATTGACTTAGACTGGAATTTCCCTAGGTAGTCCTTAGTGTTTAGGATATGGACTTTGCATCCAAAAACCTTAGGTAGTGTAGGTTTACACGTCTATGATAATATAATTCATAGGGAGTTTTATTATGTCGTTTGTTGATTAGGACCCTATTTTGGATATAGCAAGCCGTACTAATTGCTTTTGCCCAAAATTGGTTAGCTAGGTTGAATTCATTGAGCATAGTCCTAGAGGCTTCCTGTAGGGTTCTATTTTTCTGTTCTACTATCCCATTTTGCTGGGGGTTCTAGGACATGAAAATTCATGTATATACCCCGTTTATTCTACAAAATTCCTCGAACCTTTGATTTTCAAGCTCTCCCCCATGATCACTCCTAAGTCTTTTGATTTTGGTATCATTTTGATTTTCAATTATCTTACAAAAATCAATAAACAGGGTTAGGGTTTCATCTTTAGTCTTTAGGAACCTAACCCAAGTAAACCTAGAGTAATCATCGATAATTACTAAGCAGTACCGGTTTCTGCTTAGTGACTTGGCTCTATGTGAATCAAATAGGTCAAGGTGCAGGAGCTCAAGCGTAGTTTGGGTTAGATCTGATTGAATTTGTTTGTGATTGGACCTGGTTTGTTTACCTTGGTTGCATCATTCACATATCATGTTTTCATGGTTCTTAATTTTTGGTATTCCTTTAATTAGACCAAGTTGGGTGATTTTTGAAATTAATCTTAGATTAATTTGACCTAATCTCCTATGCCAGAGGTTTGATTCTTCTAACTAAGTTAAGAAGCATTTAGGTTTTACGGGTAGGTTTATAGTGTAAACGTTACTTCTCCTAGTGCACTTAGGCATGACTTCTGAGTCTTGCAAATTTCTAATCAGGCAGTCAGAGTTGGTAAAGGTAACTACATAGCCAGTATCACATAATCGACTTATACTAAGCAAATTAAACTTAAAGTTCTCAACCAAGAGTACCTTATTAATTACAAAATCAGATTTGAGTTCAATGTTACCTAACCTAATGACTTTGAGTGTATCATTGTTGCCAAATGCTACTGAGCCTAGGTTCTTGAACTTGAGTTTGGTGAATTTCAATTCGTCTCCAGTCATGTGTCTGGAGCATCCGCTATCCAACATTCATTGGTCCAAATCTTTATGTTCCTACACATAAAGAATTTCTTGATTTGGATCCAATTAGAATTAAGGATAGCCTAAATTGATTTTCACAACCTAGTCTATCTCACCCAATCTATAGTTATCAATCACGTTAACCTTAAGGGTTTTTGTGAGACAGGTTTTATAGAAGTAAGAATTTTATTTTAAAAAACCATGATTAATTTTGAAAATTTAATTTTAAAAACAATTTATTATTCTTTAAATTTTATTTTTGAAAAAATGGTTGAATCTAAGATTAATTGAAATCTGTGTTAGATTCAAATCAGACAATAGTAAAGTGAATTTGGTTTTCAATAATCGGCTTCCCAGTCTTGGTGAGGCACTAGTCCTTCTTTGGTCGTAGCCTTATTGGATCGTCAACCCTTTCCTTGACAAAGCCTTTTATTGAAAATCCATCTTCAAGTTACTCCTTGAAAGATTTTGATCTAACTAGTTTGGGTCTTGAATCGGTAGCTTCGGCTAGTTCTGCCAAAATGGCTTCCCTAACGTACTATCATCTCACCTCCACCCAATACTAAGTTGTTCAAATTTTAGTTAATTGTTTTAATCCTTAATCTAACTAGTCCTAGGTCTAAGCATGGTAAATTGTAGAAAGTAAATAAACAACCAAGCATGCAATTTTAACATAAGAAAAGAATTTATCTAACTATAAAAATTGTTTTTAAGTTGGCTCCCCCTGGACTAAAGCCACAGTAATGATTAGGCAAGATATGAATCTTGTCCTTGAGGATCCAATACTGGTTTGGTCTAGCTTGGTTGTTCAGGCAAAAGTTTGGGTACCCATGCATGAACTTTGGGTCTAGATTGGTTCAATACAGCATAGTATGACCTTTGTCAAGCCTTGGTTCGATACCCTAACCCGGATCGATTTATTTGTTTTTCAAGGATCATGTCAAGACCCTTGGAACCCGAAGTGAATCGTTCTAAAGCCGCTCTAAGGACCTTGACTTGAGTTTTCAAGGAGGAGTTTTCTTTCTCAAGCTTTTCAACTTGAGCAGAGGTTCCTTCTTGAACCTTCTTAGTCAAAGATCTAGAGTCAACTCCCACTTTTAGGAGTTTTACTTCCTGTCGGAGGGACTCGACTCGGATTTTGGCTTTCGCCAAGTTACTAGATAGGTAAGCAATTAATTCTGCTAATTCAACTTTAGAATAACCACTTATAGTTATTTTGCCGTTCTCTGAAATTGTGAGCTTTCTGTCGTTCGGCTCCGATTCTGATCCGGTGTCGATCTCTTCCAAAGCAGTCAAGGCGAGCATGTTCGATTGTGGGGCCACTTCTTCTTCTTCAGAGGAAGACTCACCCCACATAGCTTGAAGGGCCTTCTTCCTTCTTGTCTTCTTGGCTTCTTTCAGATTAGGGCACTCCGATTTGTAGTGTCCCTTCTTGTTGCATTCGTAGCAGGTTACGTTTGATTTGGTCTTAGACGTTGATGGCTCAGCTGGATCTTCCTTCTTTCGGCTGACTTTTCTTCTGTTGGTCTGATGCTTCAGCTCCTTGTAGTAGTCCCAGGCTAGCTGAACCAGTTTGGGTCGATCCCCTTCGCTGTCTTGTGAGTCTGAGTCTGAGTCAGACTTAGGTGCAGGTTGAGGCTTTTTCTTGGCCACCTTTCCTGTTTTTCCTGCAAGAAAAGCAATACCTTTCTCGGCTAAGGTGCAGTTAGTCTGCTCATGTAATTCTAGTTCAAAAAATAATTCGTCTAATTTAATTTTGGAAAGGTCCCTAGAAACATTGTAAGCATCTACCATAGATGCTCACAAAGTATTTCTCGGGAAGGCGTTTAGGGTATACCTGATAAGGTCACGATTTTCTACCTTGTGACCGATTGTGTGTAGACCGTTCATCATCTCCTGGATCCTGGCGTGGAGCTGGGATGCTGACCCACCTTCGTTCATTTTGATTATGTACAATTTGTTCAGAAGTAGGTCCCTTTTGCTGATTCGGGTGTCAGAGGTACCTTCGTGCAACTCGATCAACTTACTCCAGAGTTCCTTTGCACTGTTGAAGGGTCCCACCCGGTTCAATTCTTCTTTGGTCAATCCGCATTGGAGTGTCTGATTTGTTTGCCTTTGCATCAGCCTCGATCTTCTTCTTCAGTGAGGCCTCCCATTCTGTGTAATGTTGTGCCACTCCTTCGGCATGCTTGGGAATTTCCAGATCAAATTGGATTATGATCCATATATCCACTTGAGTTTTCAGGTGGGCTTCCATCTGACTCTTCCAGTAGGAGATGTCTTCTCCTTTGAAAAGTGGTGGTCTGACTATGCTAAAACACTCTTGCATGGCCATTAAGATTTCTGAGATGACAAAAACAACAAAAAATCTTGTCCCAAGACTTGGTCTTGGATTAGTAATGCGGGAACAAGATAATTAAAAAAATGATCGAGTGGTGTTGCACCAACCTCGATTAATGAGAAAAATTCGAAAGAAAATAAAAAAATTTCGTAAGATCCGAAAAACTCTCAAATTGGTGGTTGCACCAAATTTGAGGCACCCGCTCTAATACTATAGGACCGGTGCCGTCGATAGAGGGGGGGTGAATATCGACCGTTAATCTTTCATTGAAAACATCGTAAGACTTTTGTTCGTTCTAGACTTAGAGCGTTAGTGAAGCGGAAAATAGAAAAATAAAGAACAGAACAAAACACAGATTACTCGCGGGATTTATTTACTTGGTTCCCGACCCCCCTGGGTCAGTACGTCCAAGGCCTATGTACTCGGCATGAGTCCACTATTGGTCTCCTTTCCGGAATTTCTGGAGGTGGAGAAAACCCGTATTAAAGTTGATAGTTACAAACAATAATATAGAAAATTAAGTGCGGAATTAAATAACAGCAAGCCGAACGAAACAAAGTCTGAAGCTTGGCCGATCTGGACCTCCAAAGTGCTGCGCACTTCCTCCTGGAGCCTCCCGGTCGTAGAGCCTCGTCTTTAGCGCGTTGTCGTCGGTCATAATGCTAAGAATTGCTTTCAGTAGTTGTGTTTGAAGCAGAGTGGTCGAAACCCCTTTTATATCACTCTTAGGGGCGCCCTGGACGTCGGGGGCGCCCCTAAAAACTCGGTCAAACCTTATCCCTGCGCCGACCTTGCGGCAGCTAATAAAATCTCCGACCAGGGCACCCTGGACCTTCCGGGAGCCCTCGTGAAGGCTTATCTGTGTTTCGAACTCGAAACAGCAAATACAGCTTTCAACTTGGGCGCCCCGGACCTTCCGGGCACCCTCATAGGAGCCTATTCTGCTTATCACCCGAAACTGCACTTCTCTTCTTTGTCTTGGGTGCCCTGACCATTCTGGGCGCCCCCATCATGCCTTTTAACCCATTACTGGGTTTTATGCACTGCTCAGGGCGCCCCCAACAATGGGGGCCCCTGGATTAGCTATTTTCCAGCTTTTTGCCTGCTTTGTCTCCGGTTCTTGGTACCTGCAAGATACACAAACACAAAGCACATATACATAGAATATTAAGCTTAAGGACTTGGTTCGGACTTCGGATTTGCACGAAACCCTAGGTCGAACCGGCGTAAGTTCCCACCCCCGAGAACGTGCCTTTCACCTACTCCTTTCAGGAGACGGTTGCCACCCAGTCCTTCGGGTGGACTTTTGCCCAGCAGCCCTTCGCCAGGTGCCTAGCAGTCCTGTGATGACCCGACTTCTCTTCCTTAAGGCAGACGTCACTTTTTACTTAACCTTAACTTTACCTTATCCTTAGCCTTAGCTTACAACTACTTGACTTCCCTTAGCCTTAGGTTTCAGGCCAGGGAAATCCTTTCAAGGGTCCATAATTCATACAGGTTCATAATTCATACACTTCCAAAGCATATAGATAAATAACTCCAAATCTGTACTCTATACTAGTTTTATAAACATCTTAGCAACCCAAAACAAACCCATTAACATGCAATTAGGATCTCTGCGGAATTAAATAAACTATCAAAACATATGAAATCTATACCAGAGTTTGTACTCAACTTTGTCTCTATGGAAAGTTTAAACAAAATCATTACGTTCTACCAATCCAAAACACCAACCACAAGTTTCTATAAGACTTAACCCAAAGATCTCTCCCACGGTTCGGCCGCCACTGAACATCCATGCAAGTCTCGTTCGCCTCCTTAGCTTATGCTTTTTCTTTACCTTTATTTGCAATCGAAGGAAATGCAACTAATAAGCAATTTGCTTAGTAAGTAAATCCTAATTCACAAATCCATGCAATCAATGATAAACATGCTCTTTTCAAAGGATGCTCGCTTCAAAATACATGCACTTGGAAATACTTGCACATGGGAACTTTCATATAATTATCATGCTCAATCATGCTTGAAAATATTTACTTACATTAAAACACTTGGAAACTTAGCATGCTCATGATTTCTTTTGAGACTTGATACTTATACGTTTCCATACTTTAAAATACTAACTTCCTTGATCTTGCTTTTTAACATGCTTGTAACATAACAACGTTAACATACATAACAAAACATGTACTTAACTGAAAACACTTACATATACTCATATACTTCAAAATAATAATCAACTTTCTAGGCCTTGACATTGTACCTGGTATCAATGTACCAATGCACGCATCCCTAATAGGTTTCGGGGTAACTAGCCACTGCACCCTATTAGAGCTTCTTTCTAACTTTCTGTGGGCCTCTCATTTGCCCGGTACATGTCACTTTACAAAAGTAAAATACTTTCATACTCATAATGTTTATACTTATCAAGCTATCTTCTTATTTTTTTCATAAATCTGGCACTACAAACCTTTACCTTTCTTACTCGGAACTTTCATCAAGCACCTTGCGTGCCCTTAACCCAAAACTCATTTTTGGGACTTTTCAAGAACTTGGTCTTATCATGCTTAGATTCACATACACAAAACCCACTCAAGTTTAAGTTCTATAATAAGAAATATGTCTTCCTGAGAAACCTAAACACACAATTTAAAATAGGCTTAAAGCATGCACTTAGATCACAAAACATAGTTCTACAACGAGAAAGACATGACGAAACTACTTCTATTGCAGTGAGTGATCTACTTACCCCCCTTTGCTTGAAGAAAACTCACTAAGTATATAGTAAAATCCTAGCGTAGGACTCCTTTTCTCTTCCTTCCGAGAAACTTCACTCCTTGGCCCTAGGGAAGAAACCCTAGGTTCTCTACTCAAGAAGAAGAAGAAGGAGGAAGAAAACTCTTGTTTTCTCCCTGTTTTTGCATCCTCCCTTGCCCCTTGTTTGCGCCGACTCCAATAACCTAAAGGGGGATTTAACGCAACTTAAGTGGAAGTTAAAACACCTCCTCATGAAAAGGACTTACTTACCTATAACATAATTCCGATCCATACTTTTCTGTGCTTGATACCCCGCTCAAGGATTGGCTTGCTGCGTGGTCGCGAGATCAAACCTACATCCGACCCTTTCCCTTTTCTTTTTATTATTATTTCAAAAAATTACCAAAAAATTCAAAAAAAATCCTAATAATTCATGAAAATTATTGGGTGTTACAAGCCCTTTGCTAGGTCTTCACTGCCTAGCAGCCCTTCGCTAGGTGCCTAGCAGTCCTTTGCCAGGTCTTCTACGCCTAGCGGCCCTTCGCTAGGTGCCTAGCAGTTCTTCGCCAGGTTTTCTACACCTAGCAGCCCTTCGCTAGGTGCCTAGCAGTCCTTCGCCAGGTCTTCTACGCCTAGCAGCCCTTCTCTAGGTGCCTAGCAGTCCTTCGCCAGGTCTTCTACGCCTAGCAGCCCTTCGCTAGGTGCCTAGCTGTCCTTCGCCAGGTCTTCGATGCCCAGCATCCCTTCGCCAGGTCTTAGGGTTTTAATGCCTAGCAGCCCTTCGCTAGGTGTCTTACAGTCCTTTGCCAGGTCTTAGGTTTTTGCTGCCTAGGATAACTAGGACATTTCTTCCACTTTGGTTACTCCTCCTTTGCTCACCCTCCCTTGTTCTATGTATCACTGACTTAAGTGTATTGCCAAACATTAAAACACTTAGAGGAGAACATCATTGATGCAACTTGCACCAACAATCTCCCCCTTTTTTATGTTTGACAATAACTTAAGTTAGATTGGTTGAAGAGGCTAACTTACTATCTTTGGGATCAAACTAAAAAATAATCTCAGTTTTGAAAATATATTTTTGATCCTCTAGGAAATAATAAAAAATTTCTAACTTAAGCGCATCTCTCCCCCTTTGTCATACATAAAAAAACAAAAATACATGCACCAACAATGGAAACCTTTTGGTTCTTTTTGAAAAATACTTAGTGTAATTTTTGAAAGCGTAGCATAAAATTAAGTACTTGAGTATTTTGAAACCTTTTCACTTAAACACTATTGTTTTAGAAGAATTTTTAAAAAATGTACTGATAGAACAAATTTCCAACTAGTGCATTTTTTTTTTTGAAAATACAGTAATTTTGCATAACTTTTGAAAGAATATTAACTGCTTTGAAAAGTACAAGTACTTTGAAAATTGTTATGAGCTTTTGAAAAATGCAAGTTTTTTGAAAGATGTACATTTTTAAAAACCATAAGTAACTTTGAAAGATATTGTACAATTTTTGAAAAAATCTGCAATTTTGGAAAATATAAGTACTGTTTGAAAAATTATTAGGCTTTGAAGGATATAAATACCTTTTGAAAGGATATTATGCTTTTTGAAAACATAATATTTTACTTGACTGGGTCTATCTTCCAGTCTGACACAATCCTAGGAAGCCTTGTTGACTACAAGGATATTTTCCTAAGTGTCCTGGAAAATTTTCCAAACTCAAGAAAATACTCATTCCGAACAAAATTTAAAAAAAATAATGATAGTACTTTGAAAATATATGTAACTATATTTTGAAAAATGTGTGAACTTTTGAAAACCCAATATTTTACTTGACTTGGTTCATCTTCCAGTCTGACACCATCCTAAGAAACCTTGTTGACTACAAGGACATTTCCTAAGTGTCCTAGAAATTCTCCAACCCAAGTAAATATTATTTCAAAAATAGAATAATAGTATTTTGAAAGACTTAGATTTTTATCATGATTTTGAAGATATGAAAACATGTTATTAAATAATTCTTTTAATTTGACCTCCCCCTAAACTTGACCCAGTCCTGGGAAACTTGTTAACCACAAGTACTCTTTCTCTGAGTCTTTAGGATTTGGTTCCGATTAAAAAGAACTATTTAATAAAAATAATAAATGATTACCAAAAAAACTTTTCTGAACTATTCTTTTGACTCAGACTCCCCCTAAATTTGACACATCCTAGGAGTCCTTGAAAATCATGAAGTGGACATTTCCTCTGTGTCTTTAGGGTTTATCAAAGTCAAAGAAACAGGTAAATTTTTTGAGCATATAATTTTTACAACATAAACCTTTTTCGAAAACACAAGTGATAATGATTTAAAGCACAGTTTTCGAAAAGTATTTTCAAATGATAGTAATGTTTAAAGTGCAGTTTTTGAAAACCATTTAAAAATAATAAGAAGCACTCCCCCTGTACCCGATATCGTTTGACTCTATCTAAGTGCCTTAAGGAACTTTAATGTTGTCCTAAGAGGCTTGTGTCTAATTGCGTGAGTCAAACAATTTTTAAAAAGATATAATTTTTGAAAACATGTAATATATATATTCAATCAGACAAGCATGAATTTCATAAAAACATTATTATGTTGAAGCACTATTTTAAAAATATATTTTTAGGAAAATATTCTAGCAATTTTGAAAAATATTTTTCAATTTATTAGTTCTTAACATCTCACCCATTCTAGATGTCTCAATACAGCAAGCAAGGTTGCCTTATGGGTGTATTGTGAGATGCTTGAATCATTTTTCTTAATTTATTATTAAATCTAAGATTTAATTGAAGCTTGTGTTAGATTCAAATATGACAATAGTAAAGTGAATTTGGTTTTCAATAATCGGCTTCCAGGTCTTGGTGAGGCATTAGGCCTTCTTTGGTCGTAGCCTTATTTGATCATCAACCCTTTCTTTGACAAAGCCTTTTATTGAAAATCCATTTTCAAGATACTCCTTGAAAGATTTTGGTCTAACTAGTTTGGGTCTTGGATCGGTAGCTTCAGCTAGTTCCGCCAAGATGGCTTCCCTAACGTACTATCATCTCACCTCCACCCAATACTAGGTTTATCAAGTTTCAATTGTTCTTTTTCCTATAGCCTTTCTAAATTATGCATAAAATTTAAATATGAATGACATGTCATATATTTAAAAAAATTAGCAAATGCATGGCATGTCAATTATGCATGAGTCAAACAAGTCCAAAGCATTTTAATTACGTTTCTAAAGATGTATTAAATTCCCGATTAGATACATGTCGTGTGAACCAGCGAATATGTCAACCCACATAAACATATTTAATTTTATTAAATTAATTGTTACGGTTTGGGTAAAATTTTAGTATAGTTCGGGTTTATTTAATATTTGGTTGGTTTCTAGTTAATTAATTGAAGTTGAATTAATTAGAAATTAATTTGAATTAATTAAGATTGAATTAAATTAATTTATGTTTGAATTAATTACAATTTAATTAATTTAAGTTTGAATTAAATAAGTTTTAATTGTATTAATTTAAGTTTGATTTAAATATTATTTAATTAACTTGAATTCAGTTTGAATTTAATTTGCATTTAACTTAATTTGAATTTAATTTAAATTAATGTTTAATTAGATTTAAATTTAATATATTTAATTAAGATTTAATTTGAGTTTAATTTAACTAAGATTTAATTTGAATTTAATTAAAATTAATATTTAATTTGAATTTAATTTAATTAAGATTTAATTTGAATTTAATTTAAATTAAGATTTAATTTGAATTTAATTTAATTAAGATTTAATTTGTATTTAATTTAATTAAGATTTAATTTGAATTTAATTTAATTAAGATTTAATTTGAATTTAATTTAATTAAGATTTAATTTGAATTTAATTTAAATTAATTTTAATTTGAATTTAATTTAAATTAATTTTAACTTGAATTTAATTTAAAATAATTTTAATTTAAACTTAATTTAAATATGATTTAATTTGAATTTAATTTAAATTAATTTGTATTTGAATTTAATTTAAATTAATTTGAATTTTAATATAATTAAGAATTAATTTGAATTTAATTTAAATTAAATTAATTTTAATTTGAATTTAAGTAAGATTTTCATTTAATTAAGATTTGAATAATTATGGTTGAATTGATTAATTAATAGTTGTGGGTTTAAGTTCTTCATTTTCATTATTTCGAAGATTTCTGCTTCATCCTTATTTGTCTTTTCAAGTTTTTCATTTAATTAAGATTTAATTTGAATTTAATTTAAATTAAGATATAATTTGAATTTAATTTAAATTAATTTTAATTTGAATTTAATTTAATTAAGATTTATTTTGAATTTAAGTAAGATTTTCATTTAATTAAGATTTGAATAATTATGGTTGAAATGATTAATTAATAGTTATGGGTTTAAGTTCATCATTGTCATTATTTCGAAGATTTCTGCTTCATCCTTATTTGTCTATTCATGTTTTTCCAATAATTCTAATTTATGTGAACCTTTGTAATATTTGTTAATTATGGCCTTTATCATATTTATCATAGATAATTCCATCTCCTCCACATTCTCTAAATCACATCGTTGAATATCCTTAAGGTAGGTGGAGTAATTTGGGCCATTAATTAGAGTTTTGTAATAATCTCCAAGATTTTCTATAATTAAGTTATTATCTAGGAGAATTTTATCTTTAAAATTATCCTCATACACATCTTCAATATTTTCATGAAATTCAAAATTAATCTCTAGATTATCCTTAAGATTTTCAGAATTAATTTCTGGATTATCCTTAGGATTTTCAAATTCGATTTTAGAGTTATACAACGGATTTTCAAATTTGAATTCATAATTATCTAAAGGATTTTCAAATTTAGATTCAGAATTAATTGTATCATTATCCGTAGAATTATCAGAGTGTATTTCATGTTTAAGTTCAGAATTAATTTTAGCAATTATTGAATTGATATTAATGATTAAACAATTTATTTCTAATATTTTAGCCATATTCACATTTTGTAACTTGTCATTCAAAATATCTACTTGACTATGCAGTAATTCTAACTCATCATGGAAATTATCTAAATTATTAAAAGACATTGCAGGAATTTGTAAAATTTTTGGAACATAAATCTTTTTATGTACCTTCGTCGGACACTTATTTTTGTAGTGTCCGTACTTCTCGCATTTGAAGCATCGTACGTGATCTTTGTTTTTCCGGACTCCTGGCGCTGGTGCCCCCTTTGCCGCCGGTGGTGTAGATCGAGTCTTACGAGTAGGGCACTGATTTTTATAGTGCCCTCTCTCCCTGCATGTGAAACAAATAATATGGAACTTAAAAATGGGCATTAAAAAAAAATTGTACCTGATTCACCCCTGGGCTCCCCCTCAACTCCTGGCATCGTTGCTCCGTCGGCGGTTAGTCCGGTGAAGAGCAGCCTAGCTCTGATACCAATTGTAGGACCGGTGCCGTCGATAGAGGGGGGGGGTAAATATCGACCGTTAATCTTTCGTTGAAAAATTCGTAAGACTTTTGTTTATTCTAGACTTAGAGCGTTAGGGCAGCGGAAAATAGAAAAATAAAGAACAAAACAAAACACAGATTACTCGCGGGATTTATTTACTTGGTTCCCGACCCCCCTGGGTTAGTACGTCCAAGGCCTATGTACTTGGTGTGAGTCCACTATTGGTCTCCTTTCTGGAATTTTCGGAGGTGGAGAAAACCCGTCTTACAGTTGATAGTTACAAACAATAATATAGAAAATTAAGTGCGGAATTAAATAACAGCAAACCGAACAAAATAATGTCTGAAGCTTGGCCGATCAGGACCTCCGAAGTGCTGCACACTTCCTCCTGGAGCCTCCCGATCGTAGAGCCTCGTCATTAGAGCGTTGTCGTCAGTCAGAATGCTCAGAATCGCTTTCAGCAGTTGTGTTTGAAGCAGAGGGGTCGAAACCCCTTTTATAGCACTCCTGGGGGTGCCCTGGATGTCGGGGGCGCCCCTAAAATCTCGGTCAAACCTTATCACTGCGCCGACCTTGCCGCAGCTGATAAAATCTCTGACCAGGGCACCCCGGACCTTCCGGGAGCCCTCGTGAAGGCTTATCTATGTTTCGAACTCGAAACAGCAAATACAGCTTTCAACTTGGGCGCCCCGGACCTTCCGAGCGCCCTCATAGGAGCCTATTCTGCTTATCACCCGAAACTGCACTTCTCTTCTTTGTCTTGGGTGCCCTGACCATTCTGGGCGCCCCCATCATGCCTTTTAACCCATTACTGGGTTTTATGCACTGCTCAGGGCGCCCCCAACAATGGGGGTGCCTGGATTAGCTATTTTCCAGCTTTTTGCCTGCTTTGTCTCCGGTTCTTGGTACCTGCAAGATACAAAAATACAAAGCACATGTACATACAATATTAAGCTTGAGGACTTGGTTCGGACTTCGGATTTGCACGAAACCCTAGGTCAAACCGGCACAAGTTACCACCCCGAGAACGCGCCTTTCACCTACTCCTTTTAGGAGACGGTTGCCACCCAGTCCTTCGGGTGGACTTTTGCCCAGCAACCCTTCGCTAGGTGCCTAGCAGTCCTTTGCCAGGTCTTCTACACCTAGTAGCCCTTCGCTATGTGCCTAGCAGTCCTTCGCCATGTCTTCTATGCCTAGCAGCCCTTCGCTAGGTGCCTAGCAGTCCTTCGCCAGGTCTTCTATGCCTAGCAGCCCTTCACTAGGTGCCTAGCAGTCCTTAGACAGGTCTTCGATACCCAGCAGCCCTTCGTCAGGTCTTAGGGTTTTAATGCCTAGCAGCCGTTCGCTAGGTGCCTAGCAGTCCTTCTGTAGAAATACGGTAAACTAATACTATATATATAAAAAATTAATGGTAAATATATATAATTAAATATGCATATAAATTTATATATGGTTATATATAAGAAGTTATATTTAATCATCATGAATAAGAGATGGAAATTTGAATCAATCAGATGGAAAAGTTTGCAATAGTTTTATGAAATTTTAGAAAGATTTACGGGGATAATTGGATGCAAAATAGGTTGATTACGAATTAATTAAGGAGAAGATTAAATTTTCCTTATATATATATATATATATATATATATATATATATATATATATATATATATATATATATAATATATATATATATATATATATATATATATATATATTAACTTCCCCTTTAAAATTCTTCCCCGTGCCTTTTCTCCTGCGCCTATGCCCTAGCCTTCCGCCAAACCTTTCCCCTGCTCTTTATCTTCACAGACAGTCGAGCTCCCTCTGGATCGCGTCACCGGCCAGCGTCGACCTCTCTCTGGTGGAAAGAGATATCTGAGATCGCCGGTCACCACTTCTTCCTTCCAAGTCCGACGCTACGACTCAAACCACGCGAGCCTCTGCCTCGACGCTTCTCTTTATCTTCTTCGTTTTCCTTTCCTCTCCATCGGTTGGGAATTGTTGTAATTTGCTGATTTCTCGCACCTGCTACCCACACACAATCTGTTCGATCCTCTCCTCACTCAGATTCATTCGGAGACGCCGCAGCACCATTGCGAGAGCACACCATTCGATCCGACCAGCCCCACAACCTGCAATAGTTCTTCGCCGGAGAAGGAGGAAGATTTCTGGGATCAACGAAAAGGGCAAGGGATTGGGAGAAGGAATTGCTAGGGCATCTCGTTTCCGTTGCGTTGAAGAAGGTAAGGTGTTGTTTTATTGTCAATTTAGGTGGGATATTTAACTTACCTTAAATTTTGATCATAAGTTCTTTTGACCCTATGCCATGAACTGCAAGTGGATGTTAGTGTTGGATCGAGAGAACCGATAGAGGGGGGTGAATATCGGAAAGCGTTCGGATTTAGGGAAAGAGAAATTGCACAGCGGAAGATAAAAGCAAACACGCGAACACAGTAATTTTTACTTGGTTCGGAGCCTAGGTCGACTCCTACTCCAAGGCCCACGGTCGTTGACCGTTTACTTTGGGCAAATATGAGGCGCAATAATAGTTTACAAAGATTGATTTACAAATACAGCACAGTAAACAATTAAAAAGAGGCTCTTCTTTTATCGACGTCCGATGTAGGTTGTCTTTTTCGGAGCAGCGGGACGTCGTCGGCTCAAGTTGGAAGGTTTCCGGAGCTAGGCGCGAGAGCAGAAGAGCGTAGAAAGTGTTGTATGAAGCTTGGGGTTGAGGGCCCTTTATATAGGGCCTGGGGGCGCCCGGGACGTCGGGGCCGCCCCCCCCCCCACGTGGCGGTCGATCCATCTCCAGCGCGGTCAACATCTGATCCCTTCAAAATCGGGATCAGGTTTGACCGGGGCGCCCGCATTGATCGGGTCAAACCTTCATCCTTTTAGCTTCGCGAGGGTGTGCTTCTGCAGCTGGCACTGGGGGCGCCCGCGACAGGCGGGGCGCCCGCGACAGGCGGGGCACCCGGAGCATCCGGGGCGCCCTGACATATAACTGTCGAGGCGTGTTTTCGCTCCTGCTGACTTGGGTTGACATTGGGGGCGCCCGGAACATCCGGGGCGCCCTGCTAAGCTTCTGCCTCACTCCTTTGAGGCTTTCTGAGCTGCAGATACTCAGTCCTTCGGTTCTGCATCCAGGGTTAGTCCAAAAAGCAGTATTATATTATTTTATACAGCCTTAGCTGTCTTGGTTCTGACTTTGGGTCTCCAAAATGGAACCCTAGGTCGAACCGACGCCTACTGTTCCCTCGACGGGGAGCGCGTCCTCAGCTACTCCTCTCGGGAGAATGTACCTGATGCCAACTACTCCTTCGGTTGGACTTTTGCCTGGCGGTCCTTTGCCAGGTCTTAGATGTCAAGCTGTCCTTCGCCCGGTGCCTAGCATTCCTTCGCTAGGGCTTCAGTCCCAAGCTGTCCTTCGCCAGGCGCCTAGCAGTCCTTCGCTAGGGCTTTTCACTCTGGCATTCCTTCGCCAGTGCCTAGCAGTCCTTCGCTAGGGCTTTTTACTCTGCACACTCAAGTGACATGTTAGATAACAAGTAAGACTTAACTTTTGAACCCTATTGCCATTATCAAAACACAGGTTTGACTTTGGTGCTTTCTGCACCAACAATCTCCCCCTTTTTGATTTATGGCAACCCTAGTTCAAAAAGTTAAGTTTAATCAATAGCATAAGTATTTGTTCCCTCCCCCTGGAGGGAATCTCCCCCTAGATTTTTCAAAAACTCGTGGGGTTCTAAGTTTTTAAAAAAAATTTTGCTTAGAATGATTTTGCACTTTGAAAACTTAAGTTTAGGTACTTTGGAAATCTTTTGATCACTTAAGTTTTAAAAGTACATAGAGGAGATTTTGAAAGCATGAGTTTAGAGTACTTAAAAAAAATTTGAAGCCTTTATGTTTTAAAGTACTCAAAAGTTTTGAAATCTTTAAGTTAAGAACTTAGTAAACTTTGAAACAATTTATGTACTTAGTAAATTTTGAAACAATTTTAGTACTTAGTAAATTTTGAAAAACTTAAGCTTAAAGTACTTATGGAAGTTAAGCTTAAAGTACTTATGAAAACTTAGTACATTTGCATAACTTCGAGACGTTTTGAAAACTTAAGTACTTAATAGGGTTTTTAAAACACTTAAAGAACTTAAGTACTTCTAAAAAGTTTTTTGAAAAGCTTTGAAAAGTAGCTAAGTTTTTTGAAAAGTTTTGAAAAGTAGCTAACTTTTTTGAAATTTTTTTTGAGATTTTGAAAACAAATTTGAACTCTCTCCAATCTCATCTCTCCCCCTTTGCCATATATCAAAAACAGATAGATATAGCAGAAATTAAATTGCATAAAAGAAATAACTTTCATAAAGGAAAATATTCGTATGATTTTGCTGTACTGAACCAAGACTAGACCAAATCAGTTGATTGTCTCTTGTAGGGACCTGTCTAACCCATTTAGCTACTTACTAACTGTTATAAGCAGTAGTTTTCGTTAGGGTTAGTCATGTTAAGTGTTTCTGTTCAAGTTAGATTTTTTAAACTTGACACTTAACTTGATTGCTGTATAAGTTTTTTTAGTGCCCCAATTACTGCAGATGCACTGACTTAAAGCATCTTGAATTAAGGCAAAGACCTAAGCATCTCAACCCTTTCTAGGTTATCAATCAAAGTACCCTAAAGTACTTGTGAGATGCTGTCTTCTAAATCTATAGGTGCATGCAGTTCTAGGGTTAGGGCCTAGGCTAAGTCCATTTGCGAAAAAGCCCTAGTTTTGAAAGGGATAGTTTTGAAAAAAAAACTAAGTCCGAAAAGATTTTAAAACAAACTGAAGAAACAACAGTTTTTTTTCAAAATTCTTTTAGAAACTGATTTTAAAATAAAAAATAAAAGTAGAGTTAATCTATTCTACAGAGCACAATCCTAATTGCCTTCTTAGTGAGCTGAACTCAGACTCAGGTAAGGGTTTTGTGAATATATCAGCTAAGTTGGATTTTGAGTCTATATGTTTAAGTACTATCTCACCCCTGGCTACATGGTCTCTTACGAAGTGATGTTTAACTTTATGTGTTTTGTTCTGGAATGTTGGATTGGGTTCTTTGTTAGATTAATTGAGCTTATATTGTCAATAAATACTTGAGTTTGGGTGTAGTTGAGCTGGAAGTCCTTAAGAGTGTGCATCATCCATAAAAGTTGTGCTACACACTCTCCTAAGGCTACATACTCAGCTTCAGTTGTGGACAGAGTTACACAGTGTTGTTTTCTGCTACACCAACTTACTAGACTATTTCCTAATAGTTGGCAGCTTCCACTTGTACTCTTTCTATCTAATTTACAACCAGCATAGTCAGAATCCGAGTATCCTGACAAATTGAAGGTTGAGGTTCTAGGATACCAGATCCCTACATTTAGGGTGCCCTTTACATATCTTAGTATTCTTTTTAGGGCTGCTAAGTGCGTTTCCTTAGCACAGGTTTGGTATCTAGCACACATCTCTACAGCAAAAAGAATGTCAGGTCTGCTGGCTGTAAGATACAGTAGACTACCTATCATACTTCTATACAGTTTGAGGTCTACTGGCTTACCATCAGGGTCACTATCTATTTTTACATTAGTGGCCATGGGCGTACTTATGCTTTTAGAGTTATCCATTTTAAATTTCTTTACTAACTCTTTAGCATATTTGGATTGATGGGCATAGTTTCCATCTCTAGTTTGTTTGATTTGTAGTCCTAGGAAAAAGGAAAGTTCACCAACTAAGCTCATTTCAAATTCATTTTCATTATCTTGACAAACTCTTTTAGGAAGTTTGTGTTGGTGGATCCAAAGATTATGTCATCTACGTAAATTTGGGCAATAAATATATCTTTTCCTAGGGTTTTAATAAATAAGGTTGAGTCAATTTGTCCTTGTTTAAATTCTTTAGAGTTTAAGTAAGTTGATAAACGTTCATACCAAGCCCTAGGTGCTTGTTTTAACCCATATAGTGCTTTAGTTAATTTGTAAACATGGTCAGGTTTGTCTAAGTCCTCAAACCCAGGGGGTTGTCCTACATAAACTTCTTCTTTAATGAATCCATTTAGGAAGACTGACTTTACATCCATTTGGTATAGCTTAAATCCTTTATGGGATGCAAAAGCTAACAACATTCTAATGGACTCAAGTTTAGCTACTGGGGCATATGTTTCATCGTAATCTAATCCCTCTACTTGGCTGAATCCCTTAGCTACTAAGCGGGCTTTATTTCTAACTATTTCTCCTTGATCATTTAGCTTATTCCTAAAGACCCACTTAGTGTCTATGATGGATTTGCCTTCAGGTTTAGGCACTAGTTCCCAGACTTGGTTCCTCTCAAATTGGGCTAATTCTTCTTGCATAGCTATGATCCAATCAGGGTCAGGTAGGGCTTCATCTATAGTTTTGGGTTCTATTTTTGATATCATAGCTATTTGACTAAGGTTTCTATAGGAGGATCTAGTCCTGACTCCTAGAGTTGGATTACCCACAATTTGATCGGTTGGGTGACTAAGTCTGGGTTTCTTGGTTCTCCTAGAACTTGGTTCAGCCTCAGGTCCAGTTGGTCGGTCTGGTTCACTATTTGATTCGACTCTTTGGGCTGGTTCATTTGTTGGTTCAGTTGACTCATTAATTGGTTCAATAGTTAGTTCGTTTAAGGATTCAATTAAGGGTTCACTAGTTTGTTCATTATTTTCTTGATCAGAATTTGATGAAGTTAGGTCTGGATTATCAGATGTTGAGTTGACTTCTTCATCAAATATTAAGTTTGTTGTTTCTTCAATTTTCTTAGTTTGTTTGTTGTAAACTCTATAGGCTCTACTTGTGGTTGAGTATCCTAGGAAGATACCTAGGGTTGATTTGGATTGAAATTTCCCTAAGTAGTCTTTGGTGTTCAGGATATGAACCTTGCATCCAAAGACCCTTAGGTAGTTTAGATTTGAGAGCCTATGGTAGTATAGTTCATAGGGTGTTTTGTTGTGTCGCTTGTTAATCAGAACCCTATTTTGGATGTAACAAGCCGTACTAATCGCTTCTGCCCAATATTGGTTTGCTAAGCTAAATTCGTTGAGCATAGCCCTAGCGGCTTCCTGTAATGTTCTATTCTTCTTTCGACTATCCCATTTTGTTGGGGGGTTCTAGGACATGAAAATTCATGTAAATACCCATTGACCTTACAAATTCCTCGAACCGTTGATTTTCAAATTCTCCCCCGTGGTCACTCCTAAGTCTTTTAATTTTAGTATCGTTTTGATTTTCAATTAATTTACAGAAATCATTAAATAGGTTTAGGGTTTCATCTTTGGTTTTTAGAAACCTAACCCAGGTGAACCTAGAATAATCATCAACTATTACTAAGCAGTATATCGGTTCCCGCTTAGTGACTTGGCTCCATGTGAATCAAATAGGTCAAGNTAACTGAGTTAACATACATTTGGGTACTAGGGAAGGTTTATAGTGTATACATTATTTTTTGTGCCCTTAAGCATGATTTCTGAGTCTTGTACATTTCTAATCAGGCAGTTAGAATTGTTGAAGGTGACTATATAACCAGAATCACATAACTGACTTATGCTAAGCAAGTTAAAATTGAAGTTTTCTACCAAGAGAACTTTCTTAATAACAAAATCAGATTTAAGTTCAATATTACCTGACCCAATTACCTTTAGGGTAGCATTGTTGCCAAATGCTACTGAGCCTAGGTTCTTGAACTTGATTTTGGTGAATTTCAATTTATCTCCAGTCATGTGTCTGGAGCAACCGCTATCCAACATCCATTGGTCCAAATCTTTATGTTCCTACACATAAAGAGTTTTGTTGATTTGGATCCAACTAGAGTCAGGAATAGCTTAAATTGATTTTCACTACCTAGTCTGTCTCACCCAAATTTAGGGTTTTCAATCACGTTAGCCTTATAGATTTTGTGAAACAGGTTTTGATAAGTAAAATTATTTTGAAAAAGTTAGTTTATTTTGAAAACCTTGCATTAATTTTTGAAAACAGTTAAGTTTATTTTGAAAGAGAATGTTTGAATCTATACTTAACTGAAAGTTTGTGTTAGATTTGAATTTGACAAAAAGTAATTTGAATTTGAAATTCAAAAATTGGCTTCCAGGTCTTGGCGAGGCACTAGGCCTTCTTTGGCCGTAGCCTTATTGGATCATTAACCCTTTCCTTGACAAAGCCGTTTAATGAAATTTCATTTTCAAAATTAATTTTTGAAAAAGTTCTGGTCTAACTAGTTTGGATTTTGGATCGGTAGCTTCGGCTAGTTTCACCAGTCTAAAGAGACCAAGTGAACTTGATCTTATTAGAATTGGTTTCCCTAACGTACTATCATCTCACCTTCACCCAATACTATGTTTTCAAGTTTCAGTTAAGTTTGTTTAGTCCTTAAACTAACCTAAGTCTAGGCATAGTAAATTGCAGAAATTTAAATAAACAATCAATCAGGCAAATTGCAAGAATTAAATTCTATTTAACAATAAAGATAGTTTTTAATTTGGCTCCCCCTGGACTAAAGCCACGGTAATGATTAGGCAAGATGTGAATCTTGTCTTTGGGGATCCAATACTGATTTGATCCAGTTTGTTGGTTCAGGCATAGTTTTGGTACCCATGCCTGAACTTTACTTCTGGACTGATTCAGTACAGCAAAATAAGATCTTTGTCGGGATTTGGTTCTATAGCCAAGTTCAGATCGATTTAGAACGGACTTCTATTTTCCAAGAATCATGTCAAGACCCTTGGAACCAGAAGTGAATCGCTCTAAGGCTGATCTAAGATTCTTAACCTGAGTTTTCAGGGAGGAGTTCTCTTTCTCAAGCTTTTCAACTTGAGTAAGAGTTCCTTATTGAACATTCTTGGTTAAGGGTTTAGAGTCAGCTCCCTCTTTCAGGAGTTTTACTTCCTGTCGGAGGGATTCGACTCGGAGTTTGGCTTTCGCCAAATCTCGAGAAAGATATGAAATGAGTTCGTTTAATTGACTTTTATTGAAACCACTTACCTTGATTTCGCCGTCTTCTGAAAAGGTTAGTCTGCCGTCGTCCTGTTCAGATTCTGACTCGGTCTCAACTTCTTCTGAGGCGGTCAGGGCTAGTAGGTTTGACTGGGGTGCTTCTTCTTCTTCTTCTGAGGAAGATTCATCCCAGGTTGCTTGGAGTGCCTTTTTTCTTCTTATCTTCTTGGACTCCTTCAGGTTTGGACACTCTGTTTTGTAGTGGCCCTTCTTCTTGCACTCGTAGCAGGTTACGTTGGGCTTGTTTCTGTCACTCGCGGGTTCAGCTGGTTCGTCCTTTCTTCGGCTTGTCCTCCGTTTGTTGGCTTGGTTCTTTAATTTTTTGTAGTAGCTTCGGGCCAGTCGGACCAGCTCAGATTGATCTCCTTCCTCTTCTTCTGCATCTGAGTCTGAGTTAGACTCGGGTTCAGGTTGAGGTTTCTTCTTTGTCGATCTTCCAATTTTTCCTACAACAAAGGCAATACCTTTCTCGGCCATATTGCAGTTAGTCTGTTCATGAAGTTCTAATTCAGAAAATAATTCATCTAACTTTATTTTTGAGAGGTCCCTTGAAACCTTGTATGCATCTACCATAGATGCCCACAAGATATTTCTAGGGAAAGCATTTAAAGCATACCTTATTAGGTCATGATTTTCAACCTTGTGACCTATAGTGTGAAGACCGTTCATTAGTTCTTGAATCCGGGCGTGAAGCTGAGCAGCTGTTTCATTGTCGGCCATCTTGATGGTGTACAATTTGTTCAGAAGCAGGTCTCTTTTGCTGATCCGAGTGTCTGATATTCCTTCGTGCAGCTCGATCAATTTTGCCCACAGCTCCTTGGCACTATTGAAGGTGCCCATCCGGTTCAGCTCCTCTTTTATTAAGCCGCATTGTAGGGTCTGTGTAGCTTTTGCATCGGCTTCTATTTTGCGCTTCAGTGCGGTGTCCCATTCTGAGTAGCTTTGAGGTAGTCCTTCAGCGTTCTTGGGAATCTCCAGTCCAGACTGGATGATGATCCACATGTCCACCTGAGTTTTCAGGTGGACCTCCATTCGACTTTTCCAGTAAGAAAAGTCTTCTCCACTGAAAAGTGGAGATCTGGCGGTGCTGAATCCTTCTTGCATGGTCATTTAATCTGAAAAAAAAAACTAACAGAAAAATTTTCCAAGACTTAGTCTTGGATTAGTAGTGCAGGATAAAGAAATTAAAATAACGAGGGGTGTTGCACCAACCTCGATTAACGAAAAGAAAATTCGAACGGGAAAAAAAATTTAGAGAAAATTCGAACGAGAGAAAGAAAAAAATCCGAAAAATTTTCAAACTGGTGGTTGCACCAAGTTTGAACTTCCCCGCTCTGATACCACTTGTTGGATCGAGAGAACCGATAGAGGGGGGTGAATATGGGAAATTATTCGGATTTAAGGAAAGAGAAATTGCACAGCGGAATAAAACAATCAAACGCAAACACAGTAATTTTTTACTTGGTTCGGAGCCTAGGTCGACTCCTACTCCAAGGCCCACTGTCGTTGACCGTTTACTTTGGGCAATTCTATAAGAGGCGCAAAGATGGTTTACAAAAATGAATTACAATAGGAATGTAATAAGCACAGAATTAAAATATCACTCTTTGTTACCGACGTCCAAGGTAGATCGACTTTTCGGAGCGGAGGGACGTCGTAGGCTTGAGTTGGGAAGTTTCCGGAGCAGAGTGCGGGAGCAGAAGAGCGTCGAAGCGTTGATTGAAAGTGTTGTTTGAAGCTTGGGGTCGAGGGCCCTTTATATAGGGCCTGGGGGCGCCCGGGACGTCGGGGGTGCCCCCCATGTGTCGGTTGATCCGGCTCGGTCTCGGTCAGCGTCTGATCCCTTCAACTTCGGGATCAGCTTTGACCAGGGCGCCCGGAGCGCTCGGGGCGCCCGGAGCGCTCGGGGCGCCCGGAGCGCTCGGGGCGCCCGGAGCGCTCGGGGCGCCCGGAGCGCTCGGGGCGCCCGGAGCGCTCGGGGGCGCCCGGAGCGCTCGGGGCGCCCGGGTTGACCGGGTCAAATCTTATCCCTCGGCTTCGTTGGGGCTTGCTTCGAAGGCTTGCGCTTGGGGGCGCCCGGAGCGCTGGGGGCGCCCGGGAGCAGCGGGGCCGCCCAGGAACACGGGGGCGCCTGGGAGTTGAGCTGTCGAAGCCTGCATTGCTTTCTTGTGTTTTGTGTTTACCTTGGGGGCGCCCGGGACACTCCGAGCGCCTGGGGATTATTTGATGCTCTACAGTCCAAGTAGCTAGCTAAACTCATGGCAGAAAAAGGAATAGTGATCCCCGCTATTCTAGACTCATATAGGTTATTATCAGAGTTAATGCATGTCAAGTTCGCGTAAAACTCTGTGCATAGGTCAATATCGACATCCTGTTTGCAATAGACCAACTTTCCCAACTGAAAATGATGGATCATTTCAGCGAGTTGCGGAGATTTGTCTTCAAAGAATGCCTTGTTCAGATATCTACAATTCATAACTATAAATTCATTCTCCTCAAACCATTTTTGCATTCGAGAGACCTAAAACGTGACTCTCCCTGACTTTGCTGGGATGAACTTTCACCCCTAGATCTCTTAGTGGCCATCCTAATATCCCACATGTATGCATGCGCACCAAGACCCCCCCCCCCCCCCCCAAACAAGGAAAATGACAAGGAAAACATGCACAAAATATTATATTATTTTCAAAACACAAACTAACTGAAAAACTAAAACTTAAATCGTGATACCTCTTCATTCTCTGCATGTTGACTTGAGTTTTGAGAATGTGGCTTGAAAAGAAAAAGTTTTAGCAAGCCCTAGAAGTAGATCGAGGTTGAAAGAGGGCTTAGGAAGGAGTTTTAGGGCTCGGGAGAGGTTGAGGATGAGAGAGAGATTTGGGAGATGAAGAAATCGTCGGGGATGAAATGCCAAACCCCTAGGTTTGGCCATCCCTGCGCGGTCTCAGCCTTATAAAGCCTCGCCTAGCAAGTGACTGCCCCATGGGCAGGTGCCTGCGAGAACCCACAAAAGATTCTGTGTTCACTGGCAGGTGACTGCCCCATGGGCAGGTGCCTGCAAGAACCCACAGAAGGTTCTGTGTTCACTGGCAGGTGACTGCCCCAGGGCAGTCGACTGGTATCTGAATCTTGGGTTTTCAGGCCGAGATTCAGTAATGCACTAATAATTCCATACATTCCCAAAAATTCTGAAACTTTGTGGGAAGATTTGCGAAGCCAATATTTACTTGGAAAAAATATATTTCCAAATAAATGTACTCCGGATCCCAAGATTGACACGAAATCTTATTCTTTCTAAAGTGTATCATTAAAATCTTAGCTCAAAGTTCTAATTTGGACCTCACCTAGATGCTACTTCCCTTACTCATCCACAATCTACTCATAGCATCAAGTTGCATGGTATTTAGGTATTAATACCAATTTGTCTTAATTAAAATCCCAATTTCACCTTTTTCTCTATAATTCTTTCTCTAGTGTGCCAATTCTCTAGGATTAGGACTATCCTTAGCCTTTTGAACCTCTTGGCACACCCTATAGTCCTTTTCAATCTCCTAGAAGGAAACCACCTGAGATTCATTGACCATGAACCTCATTTTGACTTCTAGAGCTTTCCCTTGAGCTCCTAGCCCTAGTTACCTCACTAGGTAACTCTTCTACAAAGGCAAGATCACACCGGTGCTCCTCCGGGGCTTCTTGACCTTCAACCCTTACTTTCTTGATTTTCCATACCTTATCCTTGGTTGACTTTTTCTCTTCTCCTTTAAATTTCTTTTCTTTACAATTTTTGACCTCTTCTCTACCATAGTCATAGGACATCCTTGAATATGAACTTTGTCACCATTAGCCCTTTTAGAGTGACATCCTAGGCCTGGCCTATTATTCCTATGCTTTTGGTCCTTTGATATCATGTTCAATTCCTTGGACCCTTGACTTACTCTACCAAGATTTCTTTCTAAACTATCAAGTTTTTCCTTTAACATTCGATTTTCCTTTTCTAACTCCCTAACCTTAGGATCTCTAGACCTAATTTGATTATCTCTAGATCCTCCTATATTTCCCCTTCTCTTAGGATTTATTCCTTGGTTTTTAGCCCTAGAATTTCTAGATTTATCATGAACCACAGAATTCTTGATGTTTTGGCACACAAAATTGTTTCTATTCCTATCATGATATTTAAAACCAAAAACACGCATGGGCAAGCAATTGCTATTAATTCTATCAGTCAAACAAACATTTTGAGCATTTATTGAGAGATTTGAAGCATAAGTAAAGTTAGAGGTTACCTCCCTTACCCTTGAGGCTCCCCCTTGATTAGTGCTCCTCTTCCTTTCTTCTTTCTCCTATTTCCTAAGGTGCTCCATCTTTTTCAACTCTCCTTTCTTTGGGCATTTTGTATGGTAATGCCCTAGCTCTCCGCATGTGAAACATCGGATGTTCCTTCTTTTCTTTTGATCTTCCTTGTTCCTACAACCCGTATTAGATTTAAACTGAATGAATTTGGGCTTAGGAATTATCTCCTTTTTACCTAGTGGGCACTTATCCTTGTAGTGCCCCTTTTTGTTGCAACCAAAGAAGGTGATGTGATCTTTTGATTTAGCTTTGGCACAGGTGGTAATCTTTTCTTGCTCTTGGATGATTGAGGGTCTCTCCTCCCCCTCAACCTTTGAATTTGTCATTTCTTCTTTTTCTTCAGATGGAATGGATGCTTCTCCACTTACTTCCTCGTCTTTGCTTGGCAATTCACTTTCTTTTTCTTTTCTTGGATGCTCGAGTTGGTTTCCTCAAACTCTTCCACTCTTTGAGTTGATGTGGAGTTCTTATGAACTTCTTCCAATTTATTCCACAACTCGCATGCATTTGAATATTTCCCTATATCACTCAAGACATGGTCAGGTAACATATTAACCAAAATATTTAATATCTTCTCATTGGCCCTAGCTTGTTCTTGTTGTTCACTAGTCCAATATCTAGGGCAAAGCTTTTTCCCATGCTTGTCCTTGGGGATTTCAAATGGGTCTCCAATGGTCATTCTACACTCCCAATCCATCCCGAGCCACATCTTCATTCTATCTCTCCAATAGTCAAAATTTTCATGCTCGTATGATGGTGGTGAGTTGATATCATCACCCAACTTGTCTTCCATGACTCTTTTCCTCTAGCGAGTGCTCCCTCGGTGATTAGTCCGATCAAGAGCGGTCCTCGCTCTGATACCAACTGAAGGATCGTTTCAGGTGTGCTAGAGGGGGTGAATAGCACTTTTTGATCGTTTTGATCTCTACAGGATTGTTACCGCAGCGGAAACAATAATATGCAAAGTAAATAAGAAATAACAATGCTAACAATACCAGATTTACTTGGTATCCACCCCGGCCGGGTGACTAATCCAAGAATTCGTTGGTGGATCACTCCCCGGATAACCTCCGGCTATCACGTGTCGCTCCTTGTGGGTGGAGAAACCTCACCACAACACCTCGGACGCTTTGTGAACACAATAGACTACTAACCGGCTTTATCCAAGTAGGTTTCGTCAAGAAACAAGGTAGTAAACGAGCCCATTTAAATAGGGCTCGAATCTGAAACAGTCGCTACCAGTCGTCTGCCCAAATGGCAGTCACCTGGTCCTACTCAGATTCGACAGTTACAGCATAACGTTCGAATCCTGGCCAGCCTATATCAGTCGACTGCCCCAGGGCAGTCGACTGCTCCATACCTAAGCCTAGGGTTTTACCCCAGAGTACAAATCTCTCCGCACTCAAACCCTCCCGGCTTAGACCCTCAGCACAAGCACTCATACTCAGACCCTCATAACCTAGTTGACTCTTCACCAGCAGCCTTGACTGTTGCCTTCACGCCTTCTTCATCTTTGATCCTCGTCCCTCGGATGCGCATGCAAGCTTCCTGCTTGCCTATGCAAGCTTCCTGCTTGCCTCCATGCCACCCTTCACGTATGCCTCGAAGTTCGCATCCCTCGGCTCATCATCCCTGCTATCCAATGGTCCCTCGGATGCACACGTAAGCTTCCAGCTTACCTCCATGTCATTATTCACTTGAAGACATCAATCAGGTCCATGTGTACCTGTACACCTGCACACTCATATACACATATGAGAACAACACAAGTCCTAACTTAACCATATTGCCCCCACATCAAAATATCATGATCCTCCAGATCATTTCAGGGTCGATTGCCCCAACAATAAATGTTGTATTGATTTGGAATAGATCATGATCTTGGTTATTGTTTTAGCTTGATCCTCTTGAATTTATTACTATTGCCATGAGCCAATACTATTTAATCAGCTTAGGCATAGGGAATTGATTCATGGTTTGAGAAATGCCTAAGTTATTCAGGCATAACATAATTAGGGCTACGTCGGGCCAAAAACCTAATCAATGAACGATGTGATTAGGGTAATCCTAATTGGGTTTGTATATAAGTTTAGCTAGTTATCATTGTGATAGTAGCTAAAGCTGCATTTTGTTATAGGGCATTGATTCATTGCGAATACTTGAATGGGGCTTCTCTTCATATTTGAGCTTCTTCTTTGTATACGGGTACCTTTTACTTGTTTCTGTAGATGTTGCTTTTCAACGCATGACTTGTTATGTGTTGCAGTAGGTTAATTACCTTAATCTGCTCTTGATTTTTCCTACATGATACATAGCTGCTTGGACTTGGGATAATCATGTTTATGTCAATACAGTCTCACTTGGATACTCTCACTCTGTAGAGTACACATGTGTGAATGTGTGCATAGGAGAGCTGTATGTCATACTATACTTGGCATTGAGTTGATCACTAATTATACTTACTTGTATATCTACTTGCATGTTTGATTGACATAGATACATGATTATGACCTATGCATGTCATATCAAGTTATGGTTCATACTCTAGTGAGCGATGTGTTGCTAGGTATCATGGGTAGTGGTTGCATAGCTATCGACCCTTGGCTCTCTTATGATTGAGACATGTCATCAGCCATATTAGATATGCACACTCGACCACTCATGGATTAGTAGTTGTCAGAGTGTGTGCAGTTTACCTTGTCGCACCATGCTCGACCACTCAAGGGTAGTGGTAGATCGGAGTGGTGTGCAGGTAGGGATCCCCCCTCTTTTTGGTGTTATGAGAGGATGAGAGCAGTGCTCTCCCATCTCTTAGGGTAGAAGTGTGGTACTCCGCTTGCATCTATCCACTCGACCACTTTGGAATAGTAGTAGTAGAATGCGTATAGTTGCCACATCCCTACCCACTTGGCCTCACAGATGAGATGTGATGATGGCTTGACTGGCGTTAGAGGTGACACATGACATTGCATCATGTGCATATGATGCATTCTCGCATTTGTTTGTGCTTGTTGCACCTGATTGAGCTATGGTTGTTGCATATGTTTAACATATGCATATAGGAGGCATATTGCATTTGGTTTTTAAACCTTGCATTGGCTTGTGTGGTATAAGCTTACCCATGGAGAGTTTATCGGGGTTTCTGATCTATTACCGTGCAGGATTAATTGATTCTGTTATGTACATTCATACAATACTTTAGTGATCTTTCAGATATTCCTATAAGACTATATCTGGTTTGTTTATATACTGCTTGTATAACTTTTCACTGCCATGCATATTTTATCTTTATACCCGTAGAGTTCACTCGGATTCACCCTTGATTGCTATGTTTTTATTTTTAGGCTGATATACTTGGAGTTGTCGGGAGAGGCTTGACAACCAATTCTCTGTTGGATTTGAATTTGAATTTGAATTTGAATTTCAAAAATTGAATTTGAATTTCAAAAATTGGCTTCCAAGTCTTGGCGAGGCACTAGGCCTTCTTTGGCCGTAGCCTTATTGGATCATCAACCCTTTCCTTGACAAAGCCTTTCAGTGAAATTTCATTTTCAAAATTAATCTTTGAAAAATTCTGGTCTAACTAGTTTGGGTTTTGGATCGGTAGCTTCGGCTAGTTTCACCAGTCTAAAGAGACCAAGTAGAGTATAATTGACCTTATTAGAAGAGGCTTCCCTAATGTACTATCATCTCACCTCCACCCAATACTATGTTGTTCAAATTTCAGTTAATCGTTTTAGTCCTTAAACTAATCAATCCTAATTCTAAGCATAAAAGAAATAAAATAAAAAGCAACACACAATTAAAGCAAACAAGAAGAAAAATAATCTAAGTTACATCATAATCGAAATAAAACTCTGGGTTTTTAAAATCAGCATGGTTGTGAATTAAGTTTTCTAACGTGTTGACCTTAACTAATTTATATGAATTAATCATGTTATTCAAGGTAAATATTGAATTTTTAAATACTGTAAATTTACCTTTTGATTCCCGATTGGGAATCTCCCCCTTGTTTCTTGCCGTCTCGGATCTAGACTCATCTTCTGATTCCATGTCTGAGTCGGACTCGGGTACTGGTTGAAGCTCCTTCTTTGGTGGTTCTTTTGGAGATTTCCCTACAATAGAAATTACACCTTCCTCGACCATTACAGTATCTGTTTGATTATTTAATTCTAATTTTGAATGGAATTTGAAATCAGTTACCATCTCAGTCAATTCGTCGTCTGATTCTGGTTTGATCTCGACTTTGGATTCGGGTTCAGACTCTGACTCGGCTGTTTGTGCTTGGACCGAGAGTGCAAGACAGCTTACCTGATCTTCTTCTTCTTCTGAGATCTCTTGATGAAGGTTAATCAATTTTTCCCAAATTTCTCTCGCACATTTGAATGGGCCTACTAGTTCGAGTTGCTCCTTGGTTAGGCAACATTGTAGGATTGCAGTCGCCTTTGCATCTGTCTTGATCTTCCTCAGAGTTGGTTCATCCAATTTATCCCAGGCAATCGATATTCCATCTTCTGTGGGTACTGTAAACCCCGTTTGGATTATCATCCATAGCTCTAGATGAGCCTTTAGGTGGGATTCCATTATCCCCTTCCAGGTTCTGAAGTTCTCACCAGAGAATAGAGGCGGACGAACACTGTTCCATTCTTGATTGACCATTAAGGATAATTCTTGCACACAAAGGGAAAAAATAGAAATGTACCAAGACTTGGTCTTGGATTAGTAGTGCGGGAGAGAGAGAAAAAATAGCCTAACAAAAAATATTGTACGAATTTCGAGGCAGAATAATAAAAAAATTTATGTCAAATTTTTGAAAATGTTACTTTACCAATTTTGATTAATGATAAAAAGTAATACTTTAATGTTTGGGAGAAAATTTGCTCAGATTAAGGTAGCACGATTTTCGAGAAAAAATAATATTAAAATAATAATAAAAAAGTTTATGACAAATTTTCAAAAATTGATTATTTTAACAATTCTAACTTATGGTGAAAAAAATGAGAATTCAAAATTGAAAAAGGTGAAAAAGATCCACCTACTGATATTTTTTATTTTAAAATAGAACGCGAAAAAGATCGAGTGGTGTTGATTAACTAGAAAGACAAGAAATAAGATTAAAAATTTTGTAAATCCGAAAAACTTTCAAACTGGTGGTTGCACCAAGTTTGAGCTACCCCGCTCTGATACCACTTGTTGGATCGAGAGAAACGATAGAGGGGGGTGAATATCGTTAAACGTTCGAATTGGAAAAGAGAATGCGTAGCGGAAGATTAAAAACAAAAACACGCAAACAACACGATTTTTACATGGTTCGGAGCCTAGGTCGACTCCTACTCCAAGGCCCACGGTCGCTGACCGTTTACTGCGGGCAATACTATAATTTCGCAAAATCAGTTACAGAAATAGAATTACAGTTAAAGTGCAGCATTGAAATTAAACTCTTCTTTTTACCGACGCCCGGTGTAGATTACTTTTTCCAGAGCAGTAGGACATCGTCGGCGCTTGTATCTCAAGTCGGGAGGTTGCCGGAGCAGAGCGCGGAAGCAGAAGAGCATGAATGCGTTTGAGAACTTGGATTATCGAAAGCCTTGGCGTTGGGTGCTATTTATAGCACCTCGGGGCGCCTTGGACGTCGGGGGCGCCCCCCCCTCCCCCCACGTGTCACGTGATCCGAGCTTCGCTCGGTCAACCTCTATCCCACTCGAATAGGGCTGAGGTTTGACACTGGGGGCGCCCTGGTTGACTCCTTCAGCGCGGGCTTCTCGGCTGGATAAGGGTAATCGGCCTCACTGGCTTAGGCGCAGGGCGCCCTGGGCGTCCGGGGCGCCCTGGGCGTCCGGGGCGCCCTGGGCGTCCGGGGCGCCCTGGGCACTGGGGGCGCCCCGGCCAGTAAGCAACCGAAGCACTTGTTGCTTCACTTGTATTGTGTTGGCCTTGGGGGCGCCCGGAACACTGAGGGAGCCCTGCTCAGCTACTTGCCTCTCTCCTTTGGGCATTCTGAGCTGCAGACACACGTTCCTTCGGTCCTGCATCCAGGGTTAGTCCAAAACAATATGAAGCAATAGAGTATTATGTTTATACAGCCTTAGCTATCTTGGTTCTGACTTTGGGTTTCCTAAATGGAGCCCTAGGTCGAACCGACGCCTACTGTTCCCTCGACAGGGAACGCGTCCTCACCTACTCCTCTCGGGAGAATGTACCTGATGCCAACCGGCTCCTCCGGTTGGACTTTTGCCTAGCGGTCCTTTGCCAGGTCTTGGATACCAAGCTGTCCTTCGCCTGGTGCCCAGCTGTCCTTCGCCAGGTCTTTGTATCCTGGCATTCCTTCGCCAGGTGCCTAGCAGTCCTTCGCTAGGGCTTTATATCCTGGCATTCCTTCGCCAGGTGCCTAGCAGTCCTTCACTAGGGCTTCGTATCCAGGCAGTCCTTCGCCAGGTGCCTAGCAGTCCTTCGCTAGGGCTTCGTATCCTGGCAGTCCTTCGCCAGGTTCCTCGCAGCCCTTCGCTAGGACTTTGTTTCCTGGAAATCCTTCGCCAGGTGCCTAGCAGCCCTTCGCTAGGACTTTTCCTGCACACTCAAGTAATATTGTTAGATAACAAATAATACTTAACTTTGAATCCTTTGTCAATATCAAAACAAGGTTCGATATGGTGCTTCCTGCACCAACACAATTAACTTACCCCAGAGTTCCTTTGCACTGTTGAATGGTCCTACCCGGTTCAGCTCTTCTTTGGTTAGGTCGCATTGGAGTGTTTGAGTCGCTTTAGCATCGGCCTCGATCTTCCTTTTCAGTGCAGTATCCCATTCGGTGTAAGATTGTGGCACTCCTTCAGCGTTCCTTGGGATTTCCAGTCCAGATTGGATAATTATCCATATGTCCGCCTGAGTTTTCAGGTGGACTTCCATCCGACTCTTCCAGTAGGAGAAATTCTCCCCACTTAAAAGTGGTGGTCTGGTTGTACTGAACCCTTCTTGCATGGCCATTTAGTAATTACTGAAATAAAATTTACAAAAAAAATGTCCCTAGACTTGGTCTTGGATTAGCAGTGCGGGAAGAAGATATAAAAAATAATTATCGAGTGGTGTTGCACCAACCTCGATTAATGATAAAAATTCGATTGATAAAAAAATTAAAAGTTTCGAAGAGAAATCCAAAAAATTCTCAAATTGGTGGTTGCACCAAATTTGAGCTTCCCCGCTCTAATACCACTTGTTGGATCGAGAAAACATGATAGAGGGGGGGGGGTGAATATCGTGAAAGCATTTCGGATTAGAAAAGAGAATGCGCAGCGGAAATTTAAATCAAAACACATGGAACACAAGCGATTTTACTTGGTTCGGAGTCGCGGTCGGCTCCTACTCCAAGGCCCACGGTCCTTGACCGTTTACTATAGGCAATTCTATAATGGCGCAAAGATTTACAAGGATTTGTACAATAGTAGTGCAGAAAAAAGTACAAGTATACTCTTCGTTACCGATGCCTGGTGTGGATCGTACTTCGGAGCAGAGGGTCGTCGTCGGCGCTAGAATCTCGAGTTCGGAGGTTTCCGGAGCAGAGCGCTTGAGCGAAGAGCGTAAAGGCATTGGGAAAATTGATTGTTGAAGACTCAGGGGTCGAGCCCCTTTTATAGTACTCCTGGGGTGCCCTGGACTCTGGGGGCGCCTGACACGTGCCTTCGGATCCGAGAAATCTCATCCGAAGCTCGGTCAGCGCTTATCCCTCAAGAATCGGCCTCGGAGCTGACGGGGGCGCCCGGGACACTGGGGGTGCCCTGATTGATGTAGTCTGCTGGCTTCGTGGCTGTTTTTGCTTCGATTCAGTTTTGGCTTTGACTTAGGGCGCCCGGGACCTCCAGGGCGCCCTGCTTACTGCAGTTTCGAAGCAACTCTGATTTGTTTGTTTTGCTTTGACCTTGGGGGCGCCCGGGACCTTCAAGGCACCTTGCCAAGCTACCTACCCCTCTCCTTTGGGGCGTTCTGAGCTGCAGAAACACATTCCTTCGGTCCTACATACAAGGTTAGTTCCAAAACAACAAAGCAAGAGTATTAGATGAATTTTTTACAGTCGTAGCTGTCTTGGTTCTAACTTTGGGTCTCCCAAATGGAACCCTAGGTCGAACCGACGCCTACCATTCCCTCGACGGGGAACGCGTCCTCACTACTCCTCGCAGGAGAGTTTACCTTTTGCCAACCGGCTCCTCCAGTTGGACTTTTTCCCGATGCACCTGACCAGGTCTTCGTGCCCACCTTCCGAGCAGGTCTTCGGTGCCCAGCTCCTTGCCAGGGATTCGTGGCTAATCCTCGACCAGGACTTCGTGCCTACCTTCCGAGCAGGTCTTCGGTGCCCAGCTCCTTGCCAGGGCTTCTTGCCTAGTGTGCCTAGGGCTTCTTGCCTAGTGTGCCTAGGGCTTCTTTCCTGCACACTTAGTAAATACATTAGATAACAATAACCTCTTAACTCTTGAACCTTTTGCCAATCGGCTCCTCCGGTTGGACTTTTGCTCGGTCTCCGAGACTGGCGGATCTCAAGACATTCGTTCCTCGACCCGTCTCTACTTCTGTCCGCAGCTCCCGCCCAGCTAAGACTTCTGCCTGATCTTCCGGATCAAAACTTCAGTGCCCAATCCACAACCAGGACTTATTGCCCAACCCCCGGTCAGGTTTTCGATGCCCAGTCCACGACCAGGACTTATTTCTCAACCGTGCAGGTCAAGACTTCCTGCCTTGCTTACCTAGGAGTTTCCTACACACTTAACAAATTCATTAGATAACACTTAACCTTAACTTTGAATCCTTTGTCATTATTAAAATTAGGTTCGATCTGGTGCTTCCGTCACCAACAAGAAAGAGTTCTAATTGAAAGATGAAAAGTTTTTTACAATACCTCTAAAAAATTTTCTTGAAAAACATTGTTAAGAGATATTACAAATTTATTTATTTTTGAATGTGCTTAAAGCACACTTCCGAAGTTACTAGAAAATATTTTTCAAATTCCTTTTCCTTAACTTTTAAAATGTTTTATATTTTTAATTTTTTTTAAAAAATATTTCCTTAGAACTCATTTTTGAAAGTATGAATTATTTTAAAATTATTTTGAAAATATCTTGTAAATGTATCTTTAAAAATGCATTAACCTCTGAAATATTTTGTCTTTTTCTTTAAAAATGCTTGGAAAATCATTTATAATTTTCAAAATCTTCCTGCATTAGAAAATCATTATCTTCTTTGAAAAATACTTAGAAAGTCTAAACTTAGTTTTGAAAATATTTTAACTTGAAAATATTTATTTTTCAAAACATTTTTTAAAAAGTTATCTTTGAAAATGTTTGAAAAATTATTTAAAACATTTTTTCTTGCAAAAATTTGGCTTTAGAAGTTTTTTTTTAAATGCTAGAAAATTATCTTTAAAAATTTTACTTTGTATTTTAAATTGCTCACTATTTATTAATACAATGTTGATTATGATTGATTGTTAATTATTTTTTGATGAATGACAAAGGGGAGGGTAAGGGTTAAAGACTAGAAAATGTAATAACTCAAACGATAGCATTTACTTACATTATCATATCCACTTATGTTGATATCTATGTTGTTGTCATTATCTACTATTTTTTTAAACTTTAATGTAAGTTGTCATTATATCAAAAAGGGGAAGATTTTTGGTGTAGTTTGTACTAACAGTCAAACTCAAGTTTTGATGTATAACAAATGGGTTAAAATTAGGTGTATTATTGCCTAACCTTGTTACCAAGTGTGCAGAATTAAAAGACTTAGGACCTGACACCAAGCTGATGTCCAGGGTGGTTGAGTCCGACAGAAAGTCCAGTTGGGTCCATGGGGCCTGACAACTGGTTGAATTGAAGCCCAGGCTGGTGGAGACCTGACATGAAGTCTAGATGAGGCATCTGGCAAGAAGACCTAGTGGGTTAAAAAGTTGAGTAGATTTGCAATGGTAAGGTAAGTCACTGAAGGAGAGAAATCCAGTAAGGACAAGTCCCTGGTGGGACCGTAGGTGTGGTCCAGCTTAGAACCATTTCGGAACTCTAAGCTGAGGTCTTGACTAGATTCTAGTCTTGGGAAGACAGGATCTAATTAATACTATTTTAATTTGCCCTGTTTATGTTTGTGCTAACTCTATTTTGTAGGATATGTTTTTTTTGGACTAATATTATTTTGCAAAGTCTAAACTGTTGGGGCAATCTATGGTCCGGGGTGACCATGTGTTTTGATGTTTGGGCAAAGGGTTTAAGTTAGGTTCACCCTTGTGTTTGATATGTGTATTTGAGTGTGCAGGATACACATGGACTTAGCTGGACGGCTTTAGGTCCGATGAAGGATGGTGTGAGGAGACAAGTCGTGGGCTTGTATGCATCCAAGGGACCGTGGACAAAGCAGGGACGATGAGCCAAGGGAAGCGAACTTCGAGGCATACGCGAAGGATGACATGGAGAGACGAGCCGTGGGCTTGCATGTATCCAAGGGACGAGAGTCAAAGTCGAATAAGGCTTGAAGGCAACAGGTCGAGGCTGCTAGATGATGAGTCCTCTAAGTCGTGAGGATTTGAGTGTTGAGAGAATTGTACTCGGAAAGGAAAACCTTAGGTGGCAGTCGATTGATGCTTGGATCAGTCGATTGATGAAATGCACAGAAAGATCAGTCGACTGATGGCGACAACAATTCGAACGTTGAGCTGTAACGTTCGAATCCAAGTTGGACCAACTAGTAACGACTCTTTTCAGCTATGAGCTCTATTTAAGAGAGCTCGGTTTGGCTGGGAAAGGGTTGACGAAATAAGCTTGGTTAGAGCTTATTAGTAGTCTTCTAGTGCTTAGAACTTGTCAAGGAATTGTGGCGAGGTTTCTCCACCCACAAGGAGTGACAAGAGCTAACCGGAGATCATTCGGGGACTCATCCACCGACGGATCAGGATTGTCCATCTTACGGATAGCCGTGGAATAGGAGCCTTATCTCCGAACCACCTAAATGGTTTGTGCTAGCGTTTGTTTATTTGTGTTATTAGTATTTCCGCTTACACACACTAACATTGTAGGAAGAAAATCGAGAGCGAAGTGGATGATCGGCTATTCACCCCCTCTAGCCTTACGTCAAGGCCCCAACATAAACTATAAAATTCACCTCAGATAAACAATACCCGAGGCACCTCCATGTTGTCTAGAGGGGCCTCAAATGGGAGTCAAGGCGCCTTAGCTTTGTTAGGATGTATACTAAAAGTCTAGCTTTTGTATGGGCATCTACATTTTGAAAGAGAATCACATGATCACTGATTGCATATTTATCGGTTATTTATATGCATATTGTCTAATACTTTACATTGTAGATAACATGGTGTGTGATGTCACACAGAAGATCATGTTATCAATCCCTTATAGAGTATAAGTAGAGGCTCACAACCGAGATGGTTTTGGACAAACCATTGGGATGGTTGTAGTGTAATTGGTATTGGTTTATCTTGAGCATAGAATTACACTAGTACACTTTGTGTATATTGAGCAGGACCAATATAGAGGTGATTCAATTTATATTGATTATATAATTGAATCAGACCTCAGATATTATGGAGTACATGCTCTTAATCCCGATATAATAATGGGTGCATATACTTAATATTTATTTCTTTGATTTACTAATGGATGAGATTTATTTGTTAAATCGATAGGCCCGGTGAGTTGGGAAATAATATATTTACATGGTGTGTTGTTGATTATAGAAGAAAACCATGTTCTGGTAAGTTAGGTTGATGATGTCCCCTTGAGAAGCTCATAAAATTCATCATGTTAAATCCTGCAGGTAGACTTGGTCCAACATGATGATAAGGTTGAGTAGTACTACTCATGGAGTTAGATGTTAATTAATTAAATTATCAGTAATTTAATTAATTAACGGACATTAGATATCTTAAACATGGAGAGAATTTTGTACTCATAATAGGTGGAGCTCATATTTAAATATGGGGGTTGGTGAGGTAGATTAATGGTGATCCTCTAGTGGAATGAATCATAATTAATGGATCGGGCTTTGATCCATTGGGTGGCCAAGACCCAACTCCTCCTCATGGTCCTTATTGTAGCCTATATATATACCCCCATGTAGTCATGATACCAAGACAATCCAATTAACCTATAGCCTCTCTCTATTTTTCTCTCCTCTCATCCTCTCTCCTAGGGTTAGGGTTGCGCTAGCGCCAAGCTTAGGTGGAAGAAGAGCTCTCAGCGGGGAAGAGGAAGGAGGAGAGGACTTCTCTTCTCTTCATCCCCTTTGGGCGTGCGGCATCACCTTGCTTGGAGAGGTGCCAATGGCAAGAAAAGAAGTCTTCTTCTTCTCTTTGGCTGACAGAAACAAGGAAGTGGAGGAGAAGACTTTCGGCTTGGGTTTCAAGGAAGAAGAAGTGTTCTCTCTCTTCTTCTTCATCTTCTTCCCTCTCCTCTTTAGCTTTTGGAGCCGACGCAAGTAAAGGAAGGGAGCTCTTCCTCTCCCTTTGGCCAGCGGCAACAAGATAACCCATTAGGGTTTCGACACAAGGAAGAAGAAGGGAAGAGGAAGCTTGGGTTTCTCTTGGTGACTTCGGTTCTTGGAGGATCGTCACCCACACGACATCCAAGAAGGGGATAGGTCATACAGTAGAAGATCGCGAGGTAAACGAGAGGTATATCTTCTCTTTTGGTTCCTTTGATCTTGCTATTATTTCATTTGTTTAATTAATTGCATGATTATTATTGCTTAATTAATTATGTCAATTAATTATTTTGGACCCCGATGATAAACACAAAAATCGACGATCCACTCATCGTCTATTCTATGGCTAATCGGTTGGACGAGATTGATTGCTAGAACAACACGTTTGTTCAAGCGGTCTCTCGAATCGGTTAACACGATGATGAGACGGTCGTTTGGGAAATTGTTCTCCATTCAGATTGAAAATTTTTAATCCGTGGACATGGGAAGGTTTCCCATGCGTGACCCAGAATCCACGTCCCAACAATTGGTATCGGAGCCAATGGTTTCCGATTTTGTGTGTTTTGGATTCGGCTACATTTTTTACACTTATCATGTATTTTATTATGTCGGATAATAGTAGGATGTGCATAGGCTAACTCTTATGTTGCAAGCATGAGATTCGACTATTATGGCTTAATATGATGTGTATGTGATTGTGTGTGCATGTGTGTAATTATATTTGAATCCTCGGGGTTGACGAAGCTAGATTTAGTATTTAATTTTTGTAATTAAATACGATAATTGTTTAGCCGCGTATTTTAATTTACTTTCGATCTAGACTTATTGTACACTCCTTCATGGAGTGTAGGATCGATGGATGTGAATTAGAATATTTTTTTATCTCTACTTGGAGATCCTCTTCATGGAGCTAGCGCATGGTGATAGGAGGAGGAGACGAGGTGGCGACTGTTGGTGCAAGTTGCATCAATGATGTTACTCTTTAAGTATTTTAATGTTTGACAATACACTTAAGTCAGTGATCTATTGAACAGACAAAGGGGAGCAAAGGAGAAGTAACCTAAGCTGAAGAAAAGTCCTAGTTAATCTAGGCATTGAAACCCTAAGTCCCAGCGAAGGGCTGCTAGGTATCAAAACCCCAAGTCCTAGCGAAGGGCTGCTAGGTATCGTAACCCTAAGACCTAGCAAAGGGCTGCTAGGCACCTAGTGAAGGACTACTAGGCATAGAAGACCTAGAGAAGGGCTGCTAGGCACCTAGCGAAGGGCTGCTAGGCATAGAAGACCTAGCGAAGGATTGCTAGGCACTAGGCGAAGGACCGCTTGGTAACAAAGACCTAGCGAAGGGCTGCTAGGCACCTGGCGAAGGACTGCTAGGGAATGAAGACTTGGTCCGAGGGACTAAGCAACTTAGCTGAGCGACGACTAAGGACAGGAGTAGAGACGGGTCAGGGTTTGGGCGTCTCGAGGTTCGGAGGTATCGGAAGCTAAGCAAAAGTCCACCCGAAGGACTGGGTGGCAACCGTCTCCTGAAAGGAGTAGGTGAAGGGCGAGTTCTCGGGGATAGGAACTCGTGCCGGTTCGACCTAGGGTTTCGTGCATATCCGAAGTCCAAACCAAGTCTCTAAGGCTAACATTATATGTATCCATGCTTTGTGTTTGTGTATCTTGCAGGTATCAAGAACCGGAGACAAAGCAGTTAAACCAGCCAAAAACCTGTTGGAGGCCCTAAGCAGGGCGCCCCCATGTAGCCAGGGCGCCCCCAGCAAGGGGGGCCCCCCCAGGTAGTATTAAAAAGGCAGTTTTCGTGATGCAGTCAAAATAGGTGTCATCCGGGGCGCCCGGAGCGTCCGGGGCGCCCGGATTCGTAGCTGTTTTGCTGTTTCGAAGCCAGAACACAGGATAAGCTCTCACGGGGGCGCCCGGAGCATCCGGGGCGCCCTGGTCAATGATCTTATCACCTGCGGCGAGGTAGGCGCAAGGATAAGGGTTGACCGAGTCTTCCGGGGCGCCCCCAGCGTCCGGGGCGCCCCCAGGAGGCCTATATAAGGGGCTTCGACCCCTCTGCTTCAAACACACCTTCCAAGATCGATTCCAAGCATTCTGACCGACGACAACGTGCTAGAGTCGAAGCTCTACGACCGGGAGGCTCCAGGAGGAAGTGCGCGGCACTTCGGAGGTCCAGATCGGACAAGCTTCAGACTTTGTCTTGTTGGTTTGCGGTTATTTAATTCTGTACTTACTTTACTATATTTGTCATTGTGATCTTACACTGTAAGTCGGGTTTCTTCGCCTCCGGAAAGTCCGGGAAGGAGACCAATAGTGGACGGGCGTTCTCGTGCATAGGCCTTGGATGTACTGACCCTGGGGGGTCGGGAACCAAGTAAAAATCCGCTGTGTCACTGTCTTGTTTTAAGTTCTATTTATTTTCCGCTGCGCTACTAATATTCTAAGTCTAGAATGAACGAGTTTTCCACGAGGTTTCCACGAAAGGTTTTCACGGTCGATATTCACCCCCCCCCTCTATCGACGGCACCGGTCCTACAATTGGTATCAGAGAGGAGCCGCTCTTCACCGGACTAACCGCCGACGGAGCAACAAGCCAGAAGTTGAGGGGGAGCCCAGGGGTGAATCAGGTATATTTTTTTAATGTCTAATTTTAAATTGCATATTATTTGTTTCACATGCAGGGAGAGAGGGCACTATAAAAATCAGTGCCCTACTCGTAAAAATCGTTCATCACCGGCGGTAAAGGGGGCACCAGCACCAGGAGTCCGAAGAGATAAAAGCCATATCAGATGCTTCAAGTGTGAAAAATTCGGACACTACAAAAACAAATGTCCGGCAAAGGTACGAAAAATTTATGTTCAAAAAATTTTACAAGTTCCTGCACTGCCATGTGATAAAATAGTTAATTTTTCTGATAAAGTAGATTTGCTGCATAGTAAAATTAACTCTTTGCATGTTAAATTACAAAACTTGAATATGACCAAAATATTAGAAATTAATTGTTTAATTCAGAATATTAATTCAGAAATTAATAAAATTAACTTTGATAATTTATCTGATAAAATTAATTCTGATAATTTATCTGATAAAATTAATTCTGATAATTTATCTGATAAAATTAATTCTGATAATTTTATTGATAAAATTAACTCTGATAATTTATCTGATAAAATTAATTCTGATAATTTTTCTGATAAAATTAGTTTTGATAATTTTAATTCAGACAAAATTAATTCTAAGGATAAATTGTAACGACACGGTCCCTCAACCCATTGGCGACCAAATCAACATTTGGTGGCCCAACAACTTGGCCCGTAGGCCCAACAACCTGGCCCGTAGGCCCAACAACCTGGCGGCCAAATCAACATTTGGCGGCCCAACTATGTCGTCGACCAACAACTGACGTCGACGACTAACAACCGTGTCGTTACTCACTAGGTCTTTCCACCCCTGGCTAGTGGATTTTTGCCTTCCTCAGGATTCGAACTCTAGACCTCCAGGATAAGTACTAGAGTTTATGAATCCTGATACCAATTAAGCTACAGCTCAATTGGTATCAGGATTCATAAACTCTAGTACTTATCCTGGAGGTCTAGAGTTCGAATCCTGAGGAAGGCAAAAATCCACTGACCAGGGGTGGAAAGACCTAGTGAGTAACGACACGGTTGTTGGTCGTCGACGTCAGTTGTTGGTCGACAACATAGTTGGGCCTCCAAATGTTGATTTGGCCGCCAGGTTGTTGGGCCTACGGGCCAGGTTGTTGGGCATACGGGCCAAGTTGTTGGGCCACCAAATGTTGATTTGGTCGCTACAGCTCAATTGGTATCAGGATTCATAAACTCTAGTACTTATCCTGGAGGTCTAGAGTTCGAATCCTGAGGAAGGCAAAAATCCACTAGCCAGGGGTGGAAAGACCTAGTGAGTAACGACACGGTTGTTAGTCGTCGACATCGGTTGTTGGTCGACGACATAGTTAGGCCGCCAAATGTTGGTTTGGCTGCTAGGTTGTTGGGCCCGAGGGGCCAGGTTGTTGGGCCCGAGAGGCCAAGTTGTTGGGCCGCCAAATATTGATTTGGCCGCCAAAGAGGTTGAGAGACCGTGTCGTTACATAAATCCGAATTCAAATTTGAATATCTTAAGGATAATTCAGAAATTAATCCTAAAAATATCAAGATTAATTCAGAAATTAATTCTGAGAATCTTAAAGATAATCTAGAGATTAATGTTGAAAATATATCTGAGGATATTTTTCTCCTAGATAATAATTTAATTATAGATAATATTCAAGATTATTACAAAACCTTAATTAGTGGCCCAAATTACTCCACCTATTGTAAGAATATTGAAAGACCTAGTCTTGAGGAGGATATAGAACTATCTAAGATAAAGGCCATAGTTAATAAAAATTATAAAAATTCAAATAAATCAAAATTATTAGAAAAACTTGAAAAGAAAAATAAAAATGAAGAAGAAATTTTTGAAATAATGAAAATAATGAATTTAAACCCACAATTATTAATTAATCGTTATAATCTTAATTAAATTCGAATTAAATTCGAATTAAATTTTAATTAAATTCAAATTAAATCTTAATTAAATTCAAAGTAAATCTTAATTAAATCTTAATTAAATCTTAATTAAATCCTAATTAAATCCTAATTAAATCCAAATTAAATCTTAATTAAATTCAAATTAAATCTTAATTAAATTCAAATTAAATCTTAATTAAATCTTAATTAAATTCAAATTAAATCTTAATTAAATCTTAATTAAATTCAAATTAAATCATAATTAAATCATAATTAAATTCAAATTAAATCTTAATTAAATTCAAATTAAATCTTAATTAAATTCAAATTAAATCTTAATTATTTAAATTAAATTCTAATTAATTAAATCTTAATTAAATTCAAATTAAATTCAAATTAAATTAAATTAAATTAAATTCAAATTAAATTTTAATTTAATTTAATTCAATTAAAAATCTTATTTAGGTCAATTAAATTCAAATAAAGCTAATTAATTCAAACTTCAATTAACTCAACTTCAAATCTTAAATAACTTAAACTCAAACTAAAATAAAATTTTACGTAAACTATAATAATTAAAATTAATAACATTAAATATGTCAAAGTGAGTTGACATATTCGCGGGTTCACACGACATGTATCAAATCAGGAATTTGATACATTTTTAGAAACTTAAATAAAATGCTTTGGACTTGTTTGACTCATGCATCATTGTCATGTCATGCATCTGCTACTTCTTTTTATATGACACGTCATACATATTTAAACTTTATGCATATATTAGAACGGCTATAGGAAAAAGAATAATTGAAACTTGATCAACCTTGTATTGGGTGGCGGTGAGATGATAGTACGTTAGGGAAGCCAACTCTAATAAGATCAAGTATACTTGGTCTCTTTAGACTGGTGAAACTAGCCGAAGCTACCGATCCAAGACCCAAACTAGTTAGACCAGAATTTTTCAACAAGTAATTTTGAAAATGAAATTTCATTAAAAGGCTTTGTCAAGGAAAGGGTTGATGATCCAATAAGGCTACGGCCAAAGAAGGCCTAGTGCCTCGCCAAGACCTGGAAGCCGATTTTTGAAATTCAAATTCAAGTTACTTCTTGTCAAATTCAAATCTAACACAAGCTTCAATTAAATCTTAGAATTAAAAATAAATTAAGAAAAATGATTCAAGAATCTCACAATACACCTATAAGGCAACTATGCTTGTTGTATTGATACATCTAAAATGGGTGAGATGTTAAGGACTAATGAATTGAAAAATATTTTTCAAAATTGTTTTTCAAAATGGTTAGAATATTTTCCTAAAAAATATATTTTCAAAATAGTGCTTCAACATAATAATATTTTTATGGAATTCATGTTTGTCTGATTGAATATACATATTATACGTTTTTCAAAAATTATATCCTTCCAAAAATTGTTTGACTCACTTAATTAGACACAAGCCTCTTAGGACAACACTAAAGTTCCTTAAGGCACTTAGATAGAGTCAAACGGTATTGGATGCAGGGGGAGTGTTTTGTTCTTTTTATTAAAAATATTTTTTGAAAACTGCACCTTAACTTGCATTACATATGTTTTCAAAATTATCTTCTTTCCAAACTGTGGCTTTAAAATTTATCTACTTAAAAATTATCGATTCTTTGACTTTGATAAACCCTAAAGATACAGAGGAAATGTCCACTTTATGATCTTCAAGGACTCCTAGGACGTGTCAAATTTAGGGGGAGTCTAACAAGTTTTAAATTATTTTGAAAATTATTATTCTTTTGATCTGAATCAAACCTTAAGACTCAGAGGAAGAGTACTTGTGGTCAACAAGCTTCCCAGGACTGGGTCAAGTTTAGGGGGAGATTAAATCAAAAAAATTATTGAATATCTCAAATGTTTTCATGCGCTGTATTTTCAAATCTTGCTAGAAACATAAGTAGTTTTTCAAAATACTATTAGTCTATTGTTTTCGTGTGACCTATAAAATTATCTTTCAAACAATATTTACATGAGTTTGAAGAAATTCCAAGACACTTAGGAAATGCCCTTGTAGTCAACAAGGTTTCCCAGGATTGTGTCAGACTGGAAAAGAAACTTAATCAAGTAAAATATTAGGTTTCAAAAATTACTTATATTTCTCAAAGTCTCATCTCTTTCAAAAACAGTTAGTACTTACAAACTAAGCATAATACTTATATTTTCCAAAATAACATTTTTTCAAAAGTTATGCATTTTCCAAAAAGTACTTTATATTCTTCAAAAATTACAAATTCTGTCAAAAGTACTTGCATGTTGTTAAAAATCATTTTCAAAGTACTTGTATTTTTCAAAGCGAATAACATCTTTTTCAAATTTATGCATTTTTTTCAAAAATGTAATATATCATTCAAAATACAATACTTTCAAAATTTCTGCACCAAGTATTTTTCAAAAAGAACCAAAATATTTATTATTTGTGCAAGTATTTTCTTAAAGTTTTTTGATGTATGACAAAGGGGGAGAGGTGTGCTTAAGTTAGAAAAATTTGAGAAAAATTTTCTCCCAAAAATCAAAAATATAGTTTCAAAACTTATATCAATTTTTTCTTGTCTTTTTATCCTAAGGATAGTGAGTTAGCCCCTTAAACCAATCTAACTTAAGTTATTGTCAAACATCAAAAAGGGAGAGATTGTTGGTGCAAGTTGCATCAATGATGTTTCTCTTTAAGTATTTTAATGTTTGACAATACACTTAAGTCAGTGATCTATTGAACAGACAAAGGGGAGCAAAAGAGAAGTAACCTAAGCTGAAGAAAAGTCCTAGTTAATCTAGGCATCGAAACCCTAAGTCCCAGCGAAGGGCTGCTAGGCACCTAGCGAAGGGCTGCTAGGTATCGAAACCCCAAGTCCTAGCGAAGGGCTGCTAGGCACCTAGCGAAGGGCTGCTAGGTATCGTAACCCTAAGACCTAGCGAAGGGCTGCTAGGCACCTAGTGAAGGACTACTAGGCATAGAAGACCTAGCGAAGGGCTGCTAGGCATAGAAGACCTAGCGAAGGATTGCTAGGCACTAGGCGAAGGACCGCTTGGTAACAAAGACCTAGCGAAGGGCTGCTAGGCACCTGGCGAAGGACTGCTAGGGAATGAAGACTTGGTCCGAGGGACTAAGCAACTTAGCTGAGCAATGACTAAGGACAGGAGTAGAGACGGGTCAGGGTTTGGGCGTCTCAAGGTTCGGAGGTATCGGAAGCTAAGCAAAAGTCCACCCGAAGGACTGGGAGGCAACCGTCTCCTGAAAGGAGTAGGTGAAGGGCGATTTCTCGGGGATAGGAACTCGTGCCGGTTCGACCTAGGGTTTCGTGCAAATCTGAAGTCCGAACCAAGTCTCTAAGGCTAACATTATATGTATCCATGCTTTGTGTTTGTGTATCTTGCAGGTACCAAGAACCGGAGACAAAGCAGTTAAACCAGCCAAAAACCTGTTGGAGGCCCTAAGCAGGGCGCCCCCATGCAGCCAGGGCGCCCCCAGCAAGGGGGGCGCCCCCAGGTATTATTAAAAAGGCAGTTTTCGTGATGCAGTCAAAATAGGTGTCATCCGGGGCGCCCGGAGCGTCCGGGGCGCCCGGAGCGTCCGGGGCGCCCGAATTCGTAGCTGTTTTGCTGTTTCAAAGCCAGAACACAGGATAAGCTCTCACGGGGGCGCCCGGAGCATCCGGGGTGCCCTGGTCAATGATCTTATCACCTGCGGCGAGGTAGGCGCAAGGATAAGGGTTGTCCGAGTCTTCCGGGGCGCCCCCAGCGTCCGGGGCGCCCCCAGGAGGCCTATATAAGGGGCTTCGACCCCTCTGCTTCAAACACACCTTCCAAGATTGATTCCAAGCATTCTGACCGACGACAACGTGCTAGAGACGAAGCTCTACGACCGGGAGGCTCATGGAGGAAGTGCGCGGCACTTCGGAGGTCCAGATCGGCCAAGCTTCAGACTTTGTCTTGTTGGTTTGCGGTTATTTAATTCTGTACTTACTTTACTATATTTGTCATTGTGATCTTACACTGTAAGTCGGGTTTCTCCGCCTCCGGAAAGTCCGGGAAGGAGACCAATAGTGGACGGGCGTTCCCGTGCATAGGCCTTGGATGTACTGACCCTGGGGGGTCGGGAACCAAGTAAAAATCCGCTGTGTCACTGTCTTGTTTTTCGTTCTATTTATTTTCCGCTGCGCTACTAATATTCTAAGTCTAGAACGAACGAGTTTTCCATGAGGTTTCCGCGAAAGATTTTCAAGGTCGATATTCACCCCCCCTCTATCGACGACACCGGTCCTACAGCGACACGACTGGAGGCATATTGGAGAACAAAAGTCATAATAGTTGGAAAATTAGATTTTTCTTATTTATTTCTTTTTGTTTATATGCTTGTTGTGTTTGCATGGTAAAATTCCTCAATTACAAATAACTAAGTGTGAGAGGGACTCTAAGAGTCCCATGACCTCCATTACAAATTTGACATGTGATACGAACAAGCTTGCGCATTGGCTATGAGTGCCTTCCTCTATATCGGATGAGCTTGTTTCGCGGATCACTAGGTCAGACATGATTATAGGAAATTATTTAGGAGCGTGTGATTTTCCCCATCGGATGACACATAATCTTAGATAATTGCCTTAGTATTGTGTAATGGTAAATACTTAGATGCAAATAATAGTATCCTCCCCATCGGAGTCATTGCTATTATTTGTAGAACTGAAGAGGAACCAACTATTAACTTTATTTGTCAAAAAGTTAGGTTGACAAGATAATAAAATTAATGGGTAAAACCTCCTCTTACAAATGTAAAATTCGTATACGTCCACACTATCGTGGCATACGATATTTTCGATGTTTTGAGGTGTTGGTTGATTTTAAAATTTATTGTTTGATGAATCAATAGTTTTTGAAATCTAAAGTATGTGATCATTGTGATTCTTAGGTTTTTCAAAACTGGCTTTCAACTCACTTGCTATAATATTAAAAGAAAATAAACTTACGGACCCTAACTATATTGATTGGAAACGGAACATGGACATTATCCTAACTGCTGAGGAGTACAAATTTATACTTTTCAAATTTTGTCCTGAAAAACCTAGCGAGAATTCTAGTGAAGAGGAGAAGGGACACTATAAGAAGTGGATAAAAGCATATGAGATGGCGCAGTGTTACATTTTGGCTTCTATGTCAAATGTATTGCAACATCAGCATCAGACTTTTTCCACTGCTTATGATATGATGTTCAATCTCAAGGAACTCATCGGACATCAGAATCGGGCCGCTAGGCAAGAGGCAATGAGGAACTTGATGACGACCACCATGATTGAGGGGACACCTGTGAGGGATCATGTTCTTAAAATGATGGCTCAGTTAAACGAGATGGAAGTCTATGGAGCGGAGATCGATGGGGAAACCCAGGTCGATATCATTTTCCAATCTCTACGAAGGAGTTTTGAGCAGTTTCGCCTGAACTATAATATGGACAAACAGACATATTCGTTGGCGGAACTTCTGAGAGAACTCCAGGCAGCCGAAGGGTTTTCTCATCAGAGTACTCATGCTTTGGTTGCTCAAAAGGTTTCTACTTCTAAGCCGAAAGGCAAGAAGAAAAAGAAAAAAGGTGTGGCAAAGAAGGCATGATCTCAGGGACGTTAGGATGGCGTGAAGAAGCCGAAAGACATGTGCTTCACATGCAAGCATACTGAACATTGGAAGGCGGACTGCCCCCGCCGTCAAAAGAATAATCGAGATATATCTTTTTTGTTTAGTCGTTAAAACATGTTTAGCGATGTTATCAACCAGTACCTGGTGTGTAGATACAGGAGTCACTGATCATGTCTACAATTCTTTCCAAGGGTTCCAGGAAACCCGATGACTAGCTGAGGGAGAGATTATCGTCTACATGGGCAATGCTACGGAGGTGACAGCTATTGCAGTGGGAGACGTTTATTTGTCTTTTGATAGGAATAAAATTTTTGTTTTGAAAAATTACCTTTATGTACCTACTTTTAGAAAGAACCTTATTTCAGTTTCTAAAGTAATAAAGGATGGGTATTCAATTTCTTTTAATGACAGAGTTGTTATAAAAAGGAATAGAAAGATTATCTGTTTAGGTGTGATGGTTGGCAATTTATACACTCTTGAACCAAAATCTCCCACGATGCAAATAGAAGCAAATAACTCACCGTCTAACAAAATAAGAGGAAGGAACATTTGATGATGAACCAAACATATGTTTGGCATCTAAGGCTAGGTCATATTAACCTAAGTAGAATTCAAAGGTTGATAGCCGATGGGCCCTTGAGTTCATTGGTGGTAGAAGATTTCCCAACCTGTGAATCTTGCTTGGAAGGTAAGATGACCAAGAGCCTTTTAAGGCCAAGGGGTATAGAGCCAAAGATGTGTTAGAGTTGGTTCATTCTGATTTGTGTGGTCCTATGTCTATCTAGGCTAGAGGTGGCTTTGAATATTTCGTCTCTTTTATAGATGATTATTCAAGGTATGGATACATTTACTTGATGCACCACAAGTTTGAATGCTTTTATAATTCAAAGAATTCAAGGTTGATGTGGAGAAACGTTAAGGTAAAAGTATCAAGACACTACGATCTGATCGTGGTGGAGAGTACCTCTTGGGAGAGTTTAGGAATTACTTTTCAAAGGTTGGGATTCAATCACAATTGTCTGCACCTGGTACGCCCCAACAGAACGGTGTAGCAGAGCAAAGGAATAGGACTCTTATAGAGATGGTTAGATCGATGATGAGTTACTCCGAGTTGCTTGATTCGTTATGGGGATATGCTCTGGAAACAGCAGTGTACATACTACACTTGGTACCATTTAAGTCAATACCCTCTACTCCCACAAATTTATAGACTGGGCGAAAGTCTAGTCTAAGACATATTCGAATTTGGGGTAGTCCAGCACATGTGTTGAAAGGAGATGCTGATAAGTTGGAATCTCGTACAGAAGTACGCTTATTCATAGGCTATCCTAAAGGAACGAAAGGTGGTTTATTCTATAGTTCTAAAGATCAGAGGGTGATCGTTAGCACGAATGCCCAATTTTTAGAGGAAAACTATGTGATGAACCACAAGCCCATGAGTAGGATTATTCTTGAGGAATTAAGAGGGAAAGTTCCAACTTCAGTACCAACGGTACAGGAGGACATACCATAAGTGACTGCACCGCGTGTCACAGAGGATACACAAGTAGTACCTCATCGTAGTGGGAGGGTTGTTAGACAACCCGATAGATTCATGTTCTTGGGAGAGTCTTCAGACTTGG